>JASJUX010000068.1:0-11119 GCA_033971965.1 Cucurbita ficifolia | reverse complement strand
GTTCTATAAATTAATATTAGAGATAAGAAGAGAGGTCCTATCAAGAGTCAAATTCAAGTTCTTCGTTATTGAATTTAATGTTCTAGAGTAGTTTTATCTAGCTCATTGTGTAACCTGAAATTTTTAGAATCCGTTGAAATCCATATACATGAAACACATACTTGGAAACATAATAAAAGAAACAAATTTCTATTTTAAACTAAAATTGATGTAGGTGTCGCTCAAACGAGAGAACCCTAAAAAAATAAGCATATGTCGCTTGGAGCTGCAAGCACACGATATTCTTTAGTAAAAGGCGAAAGAATAGTTCGTTGTGTGCTCACCGCATGGCTCCGTGAAAGTAAATGAATACATTGATGGCCTTATATAGGCTCTGGATAGTTTCTTCTGCAACTTGTTTTCGATGTGGGACTTTTACCCACCAAAGAGTATTATTTATTATCTTTTCCACCTTTATTTTTTGTATCGCAAATCAATGGAATGTAGCCACGTGGGTTCCCAAACAAATATCTATCAATTTATTTATTTCTTTTATAAAGATTCAAAATTTTGTTTCTGAAGAACTATAAATTTCAAACTTTAATGAATGATTATCAATGTTGGATGATTTTGGGAATTCAACTAGTAGGGTGTTATGATCCAATATAGAGTGTTATGGTGATAAAAAGAGAGGTTGTGGCTTAAATGGTCAAAGGTAATTTTTTCTAAAGTTATTCTTTTTAAATTTTATTTCTAACTTCTTTCTAAATAAGTAAAGAAAAAGAGAAGAAGATTATCCACTAATTTGACGAATTTGAAAACTTATAATAATGATTGATACAACTTATAACACCCCACCTTTTAAGATGTGACTATTTTAATATTGAGGAGATTGATTTGAACTCAATTGGGTTAATGGGAGGCCTTGCTTAGTAAATTAAACTAAATCTCAAAAGACATAAAGTAAAAGCAATAATTACATAAACGAACAAAATAAAGTAAACACTGTAATTCGCATAGTGGAGAAGCGTGGTAGACATGTCTCATCTTCTTTTGAAGCATCTGGTCTGCAACTTTATTAGATGAGCTTTAATAATAAGATTATGTGAGGCGTATGATGTGATATGTTAATGATGTGATGATGTGATGTTGTGATTATGTACATGATGTTCACATGATGATGATCATGCATAATAAAAAAATGATGTAAGACGTATGATGATGAAATACTTAATATGATGATATTCTATATTAAGATGATTTGCATGTATTAAATGCCATGATGCGTTATGACGATAAGTTTTCAAAGGCACAACCCTAGTTAATGTTAATGATGATGAATGTATGAAGACCAATGTGTACATGTTACTTAGAGTAATGTGTGAACGGTGTATAGGGTTGTCATATAGATGATTTAAAGGTGAAAACTATAGGGACCTCATGCATTTTGTGTGTTCATATACATTGGGATACTTCCCCAATTATGATGATTAGTACGGATGCGTACACTATGATAATGATGATGGTCATTCCTCGCATGACACTCAGGGGTCTGCTAACCTCTGGACGTCGCTACAAACTGCTAGCTCGACTATGATGGGTCCAAGAGGGTGCAAATCGCCTAGGACCCATGTTCACACGTGTGAGTCGTGCGTATGGAAGTACTACACAACCAATTTTGTCTGGACTAGAGGCCACCTGTATGATGACTTTTAATGAAAGGTCCCCAAATCATAAGTTGCATGCGTTTGCATTCTTTGACCCCAATAGTGGGGCCACCCTATCATGATTGTTAATTAAAGTTTATTTATTTAATTTAGTATTTGGTTTGGTTGTTTTAAATATGTTTTGAACAGATAAGTCCATGACAATATTTTAAGAGGAAATTTATGTTTTATGATGAAATTTTAAATGTTTAATTTTGAATAGGAGTATAGATGATGATAAAGGTAGCGACACTAGGTAAGTGAAAATTTAAGATCGTTACATAAATGCTCTAAAATTGTTTTCTCATTTCTTTCATCTTTCACATGATCGAGCACCAATGTTTACCAACAGACTTACCACGAAAGTCCTCCTATTGCTAGGACCATACTCGCAAATAGCCACAGCAAACACATGCTCTGCATGATTTTGGGACTGGAACATTGATGAGACTATAACTCTTTCATCGAACAATAGATTTGGATTTCTATTTTGCTTCTCATATTTGTACCAAACTTTTTTTTCATAGAAATAGTTTATCGACTATTCAGTCTTTTGATGCATAGTTTAAGGACGATCTTGGTCCATTAAAAAAAATAATCAGCAAAGTGTTGATCATCTAGTTGATTAAAGTGGCAGTGAAGCGATATGTTTTCTAATTCTCTTTCTACTTTTGATAGTTTAATAAAAATTGTGGTCGGTTGCCTTGGTTGTTACAAGTCTTGAGGTTATGAATCCAAGAACTGATCATTGAGAACATATATTGTATCTTCCTCTTCTTTGATGGAAGGAGAAGCCGATTGAAGCGGCTTCTTGGAGAAGTTTTTAAAAATCAATAATCTAGTACATGGTAGTTCTCTAAAAATTTCCTAAAAATTTTGTTGTTGCATTGGTGTAAATATATATTTCCCACCGTTTGATTTTTAATATTTGAAATATTTGTTTGAATTAACCCATTTTTTTAGAGCATGAAATTCCATAAAGGAATGGAAGTAATTTGGAAATATGGCTAAAGCACATTTGAATGGGACGAAGGGTTTTGAAGATGTAGGGACAGATATTTTAAATGTTTCTTTTCTATGAGACCATCATTGTTTTAGCTAGAATAGGTAATTTATTTTTTAAGCATTTTTGAAGAATTGAATGAATTAAGAATATTCGTTGTACCAAGCTTTGATGTAATCTTTATATGAATAAGGTTGAGGGATGAAGGTTTTTGAAAGAGTCTTCTCCTTTACGAATCTTGATTCCAATACGTCACGTCCATGACTTTGAAGATTATTAGCTTAGAATAAGTTATTTTTAAGGACCATCCCGATTTGGGATGTGAGTAATATCCACCGAGTTGGTGTCGACAAGGATAAAATTGTAATATCTTCGGATTTTTTAGTTGTTTCAGGTGTGAAAAATAAACCTGATGGATATGCCTTTTTGATGATCTCGATAATGTTGTGATCATCATACTCAAGCTCAACCGAAAATTCTATAATTTGAGAAGATTTTTCAAAATGAATTTTTATTTTTTGTTTCGGTACAAACTAATTTGGAACGATCCATCAGAGTAGGTCGTAGGAATAGAAGATTCCATTGAAGAAGGTCACAACATAGAGGCAAATAGCATCAATTTTTTTTGTTTGAGACAAGATTGTTTAAAGTCTCTTTTCATTGAACTTGAATCGGTTTTAATAGTTTGTTTAATTCAATTTCCTGGAAATTTATGTATACAGAGTTCAATTTATGGTATAATTCTAGACTTCCAAATGAAATATGATAATTGAATCTCTGTCATCTTTTGACAACTTTAGGATTCCTACATATCTAATACCATATGCTTGAGATTTCATTGTAAGCTATGTTTTTTGGGTCGTAAGACTTACAGGGAGTTAATTTAATCAGTGATTTGATTTTTTTGGATTGGAGAGGTATGCCTTACATATCAAGACTTTGTATTCTTTTGAAGACGCTCATAAAGACATTTTTAAATGGGTTTGATATCTTGAAGGAAATCAGATACATGAGATAACCTACAAAACTTTTGAAGTTGACTTTTCTCCATTCTTTCATCAAGAAAGTTTGAGGCAAACTCGATAGGCCCCTGGATGGGGTTTACAAGGCCAAATAAATTTCAAATCGAGGATTTGAATTTGAAATAATTTTATTTTCGGTGTGGACACAGCTAGCCAATTTCTTTTGATTACATTAATGAATGTATGGAGATGTTTGTTGATCAATCGTTTTAGAAAATATAAACACATCACGAATATAAACTATTGAAAAACTTTAAAGTGGATTGAAAATATCATTCATAATTTTTTGAATGTCAGATGGAGCGTTTTTTATTCCAAATGGCATGACGTTCCACTCGTATTTTCAAATGGGACATTAAACGCTATTTTATATTTATCCTTTTAGAAAATTTGAATTGGCCAAAATCCGATTTCATATGTTGTTTAAATGAACCTTTTGAAATGGTAAATGAACAATATGTTGTTCTCGGGTCCAAATATAATTTGAAATATTTGAGCCAATCTCAATCTCAATTTCAATCGGTTTTGTAACTCTTTAATTTTCTTTTGAACATGGTGCTACCTCGTGATAAGCTTTTAGATAGCACTTGGTTTTCAAGAAACTAGGAAACTACCTAACTCAAGATGAGCTCAAAGTCTCTTAGTTTTAAAGTAATCAGGATGTTACTGCAATATAAGCTTTTGACCGCTTTGATTTTAAAGTAATCAATATGCTATCCTAAGGCCATGAAACGAGTAACCACACATTCATGTCCTAAAGTAGCATTATACAAGCTCAAAATCCTCCTAAGATATGAAGATTTCTAGGTACCACTCAAGAATCGAACAAAGGTTAAAAACTCTGAACTCAGGACAAAGGTCCTTGGGTTAGACCATTATAAGAACAAGAACATTATAAAAAAAGAATATGGTATCCTAACATACGCTAAAGATACGATTAAGAGCCTATAGACTACTGACTGAGTCTTTGTATTCATTCATATTTTCTCATATTTCTCCGGTTAGAAGTAGGAGTTGGAGGATGGAAGCAAATCTAGAGCAAGTGCAATACAAAGCCACACAGTTTTCAACTATTTTATTGATTTAAATTGTTTGACTTACCCAACCCAACGCATTCAAATTCAACTTCGAATTTGTAAATAAAATGTATTTATGTTTTGTTTTAAACATGAAATTTTTTACCGTGCTGTTATACTTTGCCATTTAAGTTTTCAAGCTTTGAATTAGTCGCAGCTCGAGGTGAAAATCGGGTCGTGATATTATAAGCTTTGATAATACAAAGTTAACAAATTAAAATCTTTAATTAATCAATTTTCATTCGTAAACTATAGGTAACTTTACTATTGATAATGCACGGTAGAACAAGTTGTGTCCATCGATATAATCATTACAAGTAAGTCAATCATTTGTGAGTCGTTCATAATTAAAGCTAGGTCAAAAGTCTGTTTTACCTCAGTAATTATATGTTTCAACTTTACTACCATTAATTCTCAAATAAACAATTGTTTACGAACTAATCATAAACCAAGTCCATCTTGGGTCTTTGAGAGAGTGATGATCCATTGTTCAAGTCCCAAAATCTACTTACCATATATTTTATAGGAGTAAATTCTATCTCGGAAAATTATATTCTAAGCTCTCTATTTTTTCAATTCCCACACTCGTAGGCATATTGAATTGGTTGCAAAAGTAATTTTAACCCATGCAAATCAAAAGACAAACCTATAGGGAAGAATTCATAACTCACTAAAGATTTTACGATCAAGTCGCATATGATTTTCGTGGGAAATACTGATCTTCTCAATTAACGAATTTACAAAGAGAAGAAAAAATATTTCGTAGTCTAGTCTTATTCAAACTTATTGTATATGATACCTCCATTCATATGTCTCCACATAAAATATTTTGATCAAATCATTTGTAACAATTACAAAATTAGTCATATCAATAGTGTTACCTAGATAAGGAAGTCAACATCTTCGATATACTATAGACCTTTTAAGTTATTATTTGAACATTATCTTCTTTATGTCAACTACGTACTATTCAAGATTACATTACTAACTTTGGATGATTTACACAATAGATAATATTAAATTACAAATGAAATAATTAAAATTATTATTAAATATTAAATCTAGACAATTCTACGGGACCTAAAACCTAAAATGATACTAATCGATCATGACTTAATTTTTGAGCTATTTGAAGCACGAATCACGATGTGGGTTAATGCATAAAGGATAAAAATATGGGAAAATCTTTTGCTTTTAAAAACAAAGAAGACTAAAAGAAAAAGCATATAACATACCTACATATTTATATTACAAAATATAACTTTAAGTTTAACATATTTTTAAAAAAGAAGGTTTACAAAATATGGAGTCTAGACAAAAGAAACAAAAACTGGTAAAGACTCTCGAACCTAGGCTGTCTTTATGACCGCCTACGCTAGAATTCTCCCATCCTTGACAAACATCAAGTCATTAACTAAAAAAATAGTAAACGACTAAAGTGAATATAAAATATTCATTAAGAAGCCTACTTGTAAACTCTTGATCTTGTCTATAGCTAAAGCTAGTGTAAAACGCTTTAAACATGACCATAAGGCATAACATTATTGATTTTGTTATGAGGGTCTTGGTTACGAGGTTTTGAAACTTAAGTACTGAATCCTTGATCAGTTTGTTGCTAAGTCATGGTTTATGTACCTATGTTGTCCCTCCCCCTAGGACAAGTTTGATGAGAGTGGATCCCAATTAGCTGTCACTTCCTTTTCCACACAAAATACATAGCACTCCCATGAGAATACCTGTTGGATAACATGATTGGTAAACGTGTTGAACCAAAGAAAAATCTATATGAAAACATGTTAGAACCATAACTTAAGAGGTAGCACTTTACAACCTTAGCATCAAGTTTGTTTCAATTCTCCGAAAACAAAAAAAAAATGTCTTTGACAACCCAGAATCAATCCTCATGCTCTTTACTCAATCTTTCAATGTTTTGTTTATCTTTTTAGAAATACTTTTTTGTCTTTCCTTATGGAGAACTGTCTTTATTAATATGCTTCTCTAAGTTACATAGAATGCTTTGAATTTTGATTTATTATATTCTCCTCCATTGTCAAACCTCACATATTAGATCTTCAAATAGTCTGATTTTCAATTTTAGCATTCCATCTCTAGAAGGTAACAAATACATCTGTCTTGTGTTTCATAAAATAAATCAATACCTTCCTACTGAAATCCTCAATAAAGGGAATTTAGATCTTGGATTCACCAAGTTATGAAATTGAAGATAGTCCCCAAACATCTGTATGAACAAATTTCAATTGATCTTTATTTGATTCTCTATCAACCTTTGTGAAGCCAACTCGTTTTGTTTGCCTATAACATTGCTCTCACAAAGACCCATCACAAATGTGGTCATACATCAAGAGAGAATGAGTGTTAACCTATATAATCATTCCTTAAAGGATTCGTGAAGCTAAGGGGGCCATCACAAATGTAACCATACTGAAAACAAAAAGTTGCTAGCAAGAGTGTCCATCACAAATTTTGCCATACTGAAAAATTTAGAATGCTAGCAAGAGAGACGAGCTATTCAAGGAGAATGAAAACGTCAAGAGGATGCTAAAAAGAGAGTCGAGCTTGCTAAGGAGAATTAGTGTTAACCTATATAGTCATCCCTTGAAGGATTCGTGAAGCTAAGGGCGCCATCACAAGTGTGGCCATACTGAAAACTTCAGGATACTGGCAAGAGAGTAAATCCCAAATGTAGCCACACTGAATTTAGGCTGCTAACAAGAGAGTTGAGCTAAGTAAGTCATTACAAATGTTGCAATACTTAAAACTTCAAGATGATAGCAAGTGAGTCGAGTTAAGGGAGGATA
Source organism: Cucurbita ficifolia (assembly GCA_033971965.1). Lineage (NCBI taxonomy): Eukaryota > Viridiplantae > Streptophyta > Magnoliopsida > Cucurbitales > Cucurbitaceae > Cucurbita > Cucurbita ficifolia. The sequence goes on along the minus strand of JASJUX010000068.1, from coordinate 3,514 downwards.
TATGTTAACCTATATACTCATCCCTTGAAGGATTCGTGGGAGAAAAAAAAAATTATGACAAGAGAAGGTTAAGGAAATAAATTATGAAGCCAAGTCACATAAGCAATGGTAAAAGAAATGATAACCATCTTAGAAGTGTTGGAGAATACGGTGAAAGTGAGGAATGTCTATTTTTCTTGTAGGGTTTGATTTTAAGTGTAGGGTAAAAGGTGGGGGAAAAATAAGTTGCGTTAAAAATATAAGAAATGTGATTTGTATCGTACTTTGATAAATTAAAATTTTCAAGTATGACATAGAAATTATAATCCAAATCAGCAAGTCACGTGGGTCATTGACTCCCCAATTAGGAACTTTCTAGGTGGACGACTTATTCCTTTTCAACCCTAAATGGGAAGAAATTAACCATATAAAAGGGGAAGAGTTTACTAAAAAGAGAGACACAAAAGGGGAAAATGAAAAACACATACAACAAAGGGTTTTGCTGTGGTAAAAACTAGAGAGAAGGATGAAGAAGAACCATAATTCAACCGTTGTTGACAGCAGAAGAAAAATAAGACAAAGAAGGATAGATTAAGGCAAGAAGGTAGACGAGAGAGCTAAAAGAATGGAAAAAAACACATAACAGAGGGTTCTGCTGATGTAAAAACAATAGAGAAGAATGAAGAAGAATCATAATTAAGCCGCGGTTGACAGTAGAAGGAAAAGAAAATCAAGAAGGATAGATTAAGGCAATAAAGTGGACGAGAAGCTAAAAAAGAGGGGAACTATAATTGTAGGACAACAACAAATCTTGATAACTCTCGAGTCCTTTACCCTATTTTCACATTTTATTAATTTTCATGATTAAAGTTTTGATTCCTCTAGTTAAATCATTTGGTTTGGATAACTAAACCTTATAGGCAGGATAATTTTATGCAGATTAAGCTTGTTGACGGTGCGATTTTAGTTGAGTAAAGAGATATTATTAGTGATTTACTTGTTTGTTTAGTTTGCCACTTTACATACATAGTTGTTGTCTTATTCGACAGAACAGATAGAGCAAGGAAATTCTCTATAATAATCTAGTTTCATTTCAAGGATACTTCAACGTAATTGAAGGGTTGTGAATAATTCTTCTTCTAGATTCTTGTTAATATAACTTTAAAAAAAACATTATGAAAGTAATCCCCGTGCATGACCATTGAAAGATGGCTTAGGAATCTGTTAAAATGAACTAAAATTAAGGTTTAATAACTTATCTATTTAATCTCTCTTACCCGAACCTTCTTCATTGTTGCTGATTTTCTCGTTGCTCTCTATTTTTCGATAGCAGTTACCACTTTTGCATAAATTTTGTTTAAATAGTTTAACCACATCCATTAAATGATACCAAAAACTCATTTAATTTTCGACAACTAGAGTAACAAAAAAAAGAACTCTATGTTATCGATAATTTACTTATTACTTGCTACTTGTTATAGTGTATGCTTGCACTTATTCGTGTGAATTTTAAACCATTTTACTATAAACCTTCACAAGTGATCAGGGTGCGGTTCAATTAAACAAGCTGAAGGTCCCGGAGTCTAAACCCTTCTGTGGGCTAAGACATTAAGGTTTTGGAGAATTTTATCCTTCATCTCGAATAGTATTTATGCAAAGTTGTGGTGGAGATCTAAGTACATGGACATTCAAGATGACCGATGTACCATGAACACTTTGGAGAGTTTAAAACAAGAACTCCACTCATAGTTCTTCTCAAAGAATGTCGAGATAATAATAACAAAGAAGTTAAGAGAAATAAGCATACTATGAATATCTGAGACTATCTTAAGCAATTTTTTAGGCTTCTGTTGGATATCGTCACATGTCTGAGAACGATAAAGTTTTCAGTATTGTTAAGGGGCTTAAGTCATGGGTGAAGCCAAGCTTTACGAACAAAGGTTCAAGACCTTTCCACAGTCTATGCTATAACAAAACGACTATTTGACTTTAGCAACAATCATTCCTAAGACAAAAGGTAGAACTAGGCTTCCATAAGTGGGGGTAATATAAATTATCGACCCAACTTCTCAAAAGGCGGGACAGATGACATATTTGAAGGTAGAGGAGGGGAAAGCGAGTCTTTCTAACAAAGAGGTATAACTCAATTGCAAAGTTCTTATAGCTAGAATAGTCATAATCAAGGTTCCTTGTCTTGCTTCATATGCAAGGGGTCCCATCGAGAATCTGAATTGCTACCGAAGGCAGCACTGTATGCCTTCCAAGAAAAATTGGAGTAAATTCAGAAGATGGAAGGAATTGAAACACAATTATTTGAGAACGTTGAACACCCCCACTTGAGGGCACCATATTACTTATCCACCCTCCAGAAGAGAGTGGAAGAGATAGAAGAACCAATAGAACATAATCTTATGTATGCAGAGGCCTAGGTTAACCACAGAACATCCATGAACACTTTAGACCCACCCACAACTTCATGATAGAGACCAAAGTGAAACTTTAGTAGATTTTTTCAAAACCTTGCACAGAGAAAGGAAGGAGCGAATTGAGAAACAAATTTCAAAATTGCTTCAAGTATTAAAAAGAAACGGAATGAGATCATTTTTCAACTCGGTGACTGGGTTTGGATAAAAAGTTTCACGGAGTGATTCTCATCTCAAAGGAAGACAAAGTTACATTCAAGAGGGGATGACCTTGATCAAGTTCTTGAAAGAATTAATAACAATGCCTATAAAATTGATCTTTTAGGAGACTTTTCAGTAGTATAATATATCAGACTGATAGTGTTTCTAAATATTTGAGTTCATCAATGTACAAATTTTATCATAGTAAGGCCAATAAGGGAAATTCACAAATTGTTGGACAACAAAGTTGACACGAAGAACTTAATAAAGAGATATGAAACTTGATCCGAGAAAAGCCTAAGTTTGAAAACAATTTGGTGGCTAAGGACCGTGTAGTATTATGAAAGCTAGTTAGATTGAGTTTTGAAAGACTTGGTGTCGATACTTGTGTACACAACATGTATGACTCAAGTGAACTATCAAATTAGAACTTACACTTAGGGAATAATTTCAATTATTTTTTCTCCTTCGGTAGTAATTACAGCTACCCCTATATAAATAATATAAAAATAATCAAACTTTGCAGCCGTCTAGATCTAAAAGATATATTAATAATTATTGCGTATGGTTTTCATTAACATCTAATTTCTTTAATGATTAATGCTCAATAAGTACCATTGATTATACTAACAATTTCTATGAATATCAAATAAAATAAATGAAATAACGATGATACATTCCATGAACAACTAAATACATAGCCCTCAACAAGGGCAGTTGATCTAGTGGTATGATTCTCGCTTTGGGTGTGAGAGGTCCTGAGTTAAATTCTCAAAATGCCCCTTCTATAGAATTTCTTCTTATCCAAAGATGTACCCCATGTAGGGGTGTACATTTAACCTGGACCAACCCAACCCGAATTTTAAGGATTTTTTTGGGTTCTTTTTATTGAACCCAAACTCGGGTTCATG
>JASJUX010000067.1:0-37024 GCA_033971965.1 Cucurbita ficifolia | reverse complement strand
CAGTAGTGAATTCCATCTTAGACCCCTATGTCCCCCAACTCTTCACCCAGTCTTTACCCCTGTAGAAATGGGAGGACTCATTGCCGTCGGCAAACTCGGGTCACTCTCACCCATAGCAAATCTAAGGATAATTCCGAACTAAACACGGAGTTCGAGTTACCTAGGTCATCGAATGAAAAAATCAGTCTCAACAGTAAACGACATTATAAAGTGAGAGTGGTTTTCTTCATGGTCCGATCTTATGCAATACCACATTGCACATGACGCCCCCCCACCTCCAAATGCATGTACAATTTAGTGATCACAATTGTTTGATAATCATTATTCCAAAGTGGTCAGCATCCATCAGGGTCCAAAGAGCCACGTAGAGGAACTCGCCTGATCCCTTTACTATATATCATTTTGACTATATACTTGAATTTGATCCACTCTTATGTCTCTACATATAGTTCAAGTAATCATACTATAGCCAGAGTATTCTTAGTTTATTGGATTTAGATTAATGATCGTAAAAATCTCTTTATTCAATAACAATCTTTACTGAATAAACATCAATAATAACTTTATTGAAAATAGAATATGTTTTTATTTACAAAACTATGAGTTTTTTAGGACATAAAATCCAACAAGAAGACAACGAAGAGAAATAACCTCGGGAGCGTACCCGATTGAAGGAAATTGATTTTGGGCTCAAATTGGGGTAAAAAAGTTGAATTCCCTATCTACGGCCTCTTTTCCTTCAAATTGAGAATTCCTTAAGCTTCAAAGGATCAAATTGAGTAACTTTAATAATAGAAATCAAGAGTTGAAAACGTTGTAGAACAAGCTACCCAAGAGATCGAAAATTCGAACATTTCTGGTGAGTTGTATACTGAGAAATGATTTCTCGAAATTAAGGTCCCACACTCAAAGACGTTCCTCCAAACCAATTCCTAAGGAAAAGATATGAAAGATGTTCCATGAAAAAATTGGGCCTTGAAAACTCCTAGAATCGGCTACCCAACAAGAAATCCTATGTTTTAACTCCGGCGAGAAAAATGATTTTGGACGAAATTTGGAGGCAAATATCTTCGGCTAAGATACACGAAAAGGTATGAAACTAATCCCAAGCTCTTCCTTGTAACACCATCTTTAAGTTTCATGAAGAAATCAAGGGGATAAATAGCAAGATCGGAGCGGTGAAGGTCGATTCTTAGACAGCAGCGCAAAGGACGCACGCGTCTGCATCCTGTCCAGAGGAAGAAGAGGATGACGTGGCCGGTTCAGTTGAACCGGCCAAGTTAGCCCAAAATTCGACCTTCCCTCGTTGTTTCTCAATTATAACCCTGGTCATTATAAAAATATTTATGGTTCCAGAAACTAGATAGAATAAGGAGTCTGTGGAAGGAAATTTGAAGTAATTCGGATACCAGAAGCTCAAGAACGGAGGTCTCGAAAGGCGACGATGAGGTAAGTAGTCACCTTGGACTTATCTCAACAAATACTTGTAGGAATCACTTGAACTTTTATATGAATCCTAAAATAAGTATGACACAATGATATATGAAAGAAAAATCTAAAGAACCGTGAGTTAAGGCCCTAAACCGACCAAATTGCTCGGGGTTTAAGGAACGTTAAAATAACCCACTAAATGAGCCCTGATGCGTATAAAATTTTAATGCTGAGCATATTATAGCCTATTGAGCTTAGATATTAAATTTAGTGGTCATTGGATAAGGATAAGTAGGTAAACCAAGAAATGGGACAAAATGACCATAATGCCCCTTAGAATATCTACCGACAGTTCACGACCTAGATGACCTCCAAATGCTACAAAACTCTACAGTATATCTTATTTTATGGTGCCTGATGAGGTGTTGAAGTTTGAAAGCCATTGGAACTCGTTACATACCAAAACTACGAATTAGGGGTAAAAAATAACCATAATGCCCCAAAGGAAGACTACCTACAGGTTAAGCCCCCCCCCCCCGCTAAATGATCTCCCAATATTATGAAATGTTGTATGAATCCTTATCTCAGGACGTTGTATAAGGTAATGAAGTTTGGGAGTCATTAGAAAACGTTAGATAGCGAAACCAAGATATGGAAAAAAACGTACATCACGATCAACATGACTTTAGCTCCTAGGATGACTAACAAGGTACCGGTGAAATAAGAGATTTTCCACGAGTACTCTTGTTTCTAATAAGATTCTACGTGCATAAGACCACGTTGGGGCTATTCTTAAGAAGAACTTGTAAGTTCCAAGCTTGACCCACCCAAGATGTTATGTATAAACCTAGGATCCCAAAGAATACGAGGAAAACACCTAGGTTAAAGCAAATGGCGTGCTTAACAAGTTGCTAGGATTCCATGCCGAAGTAACCATTATCTCCCCCGTCATGAAGTGTACCACGAGACCCCTATTTCCTCTTTAGGTGAGATGCCCTACTATATGTACCATGAGCAGGTTGCGATGATGGGACTTATTATTTCCCACTTGAATGAGATGCCCCTGCATCAAGATTTGTCAGCAGGATATCAACGATTATGATGATGTCATCTATGCACTCATGGGAGAAAATTTAAGGGTTACTTTGGAAGAGTTGGCTAAAATATGATATATGACATGACAACCTCTAAGGTTTAGTTCCTGAAAACGAAACAAGGAACCATATCCTAGCTCATGGTCTAGAGAAGCTTACAAGATTAAGAATCAAGAACAAACTTTACAACTAACAAGAAAAGAAGAATGCTAGGTACCACTCAAAGATAAGTGACCAAAGTCCTCAAGACTCAAAATTCAAGAATGCTAGGTAATACTCTAAGCATGTCCAATTGTGGCCCATACCTCCCACCACGCGGTGCTTTCTAAGGAGGCCTTGTTTCCTCTTCTAGGTGGGATGCCCTGCACCGTGTTTCCTTTGCAGGATGTCATGTTGGCCTCATTTCCCTCACCTAGATGAGATGCCCTATGCCATGATGATTTGTAGGATGCCATGTTCATGTATGCACCGATCACGTGACCTATATGGTCTATGCTAAATCACGTGACCTTTACGATCTATCATGGGGAGTAACCTATGGCCACGAAGGAGAAAAAAGAGAGTAAGTTACCTTAGCCAAGAAATCAAGAACCTCCTAAGACCTCCCACGGTACATCATGCCTATGACTTAGACTACGCTGCTTGGAACGTATGAAGCCTTGAGCGTAGGTATTAAGACTGTGTCGCTTGGAACGCATTAAAGCCTCGGACACAGGATGACAATTTCCTTTTTTTTTTTTTCAGGAAATAAGGAGCTGGTCGAGGTCGGGAGCGTACTCTAGAGCAGGTTGCCATAGACAAACCTCACCCATCGTCCTTCAACCCTTTTTGTGTCGTCCTTAACTTGTGTTTTAACTATTGTGCTGTGTTTTAAAATACTTTGTATAAACTTTATTTTGATATAATGTTTGACATGTCTTAAGTTTGGGTTGTTTTATTTTGTGAAAACTTTACTCGTCTTTTTAGAGTCATCGAGTCAGCCCCGGTCCTTACACTAGCCTACGAGATAGGCTTGTCATGTTTCATGGTCTCACATCTTACGCCCCATCATCGTCAGGGTATGTCATGCATAAGATAAGAAAAGGAAATGTTGTTGACTGCGTATGTTTTACTGCTTGGTCATTATCAACTATAACTCCTAATTAAATTTTGACGTCATTGACTGTATTATTGTTGACGGCATTATTGTTGACTTAGTTATATGTTTATTATAATATAGAATATGATATGATTTTACCGTGCATGGAATATGAATGTTAATTATTATATTGACAGTGTTTTTTGATTTAGCAAGGTTTGTACCATGAATGGGGAGCTCGAGTTTATTATGCTACTAAACACTATATATGCATGAAAATGATTTTGTTAACAAAGGTTTAGATGTTTCAGTCAGACGTCTTGAACATAGTTAAAATTACACAGTATTTATGTCCATAGAGAGGGAAAGAATGTATCAACATATACTGACGATTAAGCAGATTCAAATTAAAAATGACAAAGCAAAACTTAATAGACGACAGTATCTTATAGTCTGCTATAGATATTAAAAGTGGTAGTGTCGAAAAGGAAATTTCTTCACTATGAAGTATGTAAATATGAAATTTAAGTATCGGGTTTTGAATGAAAAAAAAACATTATGAGCCAACACCATAAAACTTGAAAACATTGTATACTGATTTTTTTGAATGACATAAGTGACTTTAATATGAGCTGAGTTTAGGAAGTAGTGAGTTGTAGAAAAATCTTCCTTGCCTAACACTAATTGAAAATTTTTAAAGTTACAATCGAGCCACAGTGTGGATGAGATATTACGATCATGGTTAAAGTTTTATAAAATATTTATAAACAAGGACTGCCGTTTGAGATTTTCAATATATCTTAAATTTAGGAATTATTTAAGATTGAGTTGGGAGGAGTCACAATATTAAAATATATATATATATATTATAAAAAAAGCCCCCTTTGGTTGTGTTGCCATTTTTCATATGATGAATGAAAAATTGTTAAAAAATGAGACCTTAAGGACGTATGGAAAAAAAAGTGCAAATTATTGGACCTTTAGCAAAGCTTATAAAAAAAATTGACTAGTAAGACAATGTAATGAAGGAAACTGATTTAACCCTATTGATCTTGTTGACCGAAGAAAGCAAGTCATCTTGAAGAAAGTGAGAAAATTGAAATTAAGGATGAGTTAAGTATTTAAGGTTTTCCAACATTAGTGTCCACATGAAATGATTAACATTAGTGTCCACATGAATGTTGATTTCAATGAAGCGCTTTAGCCACAAAACATACTAAATGGATTCTATTTCTCATGAAATTTTAGGAGAAGGCTCAATATAACCCTGATAAGTTTATGTATGAAAAATTTGATGATAATTAGATTATGATAAGAGGCTAAATCAAGGGTAGGTGTAAAATGACTACAATGTCCCTATAATTATATATCCTTGGCTTATGACCACAGTGACCCCTAAAGGATATTTAATTGAATGAGGAGCCTTATGCTACAAGGCCATTGGAATATGTTAAGGATTTAAACCAAGATTTGGGGTGGTAAATGATCAAAATATCAAGACCTTAAAGACTTTTAAGATGTTTTCAAGACCTTAAAAACTCAACATACTACAAAAATTTATGAGACTCATTTACAATATAAGGGTAAGTATGAAAGATTTTAAGGAGATTATAACAACTTAGGGACATGAGCCAAGAGAAAGAGTATGTAACTACCCTTCAAGACACTTGGTAAGATATCAAGGTTTTGATGAATGCCAAGTGACAAGATGCTTATGAAAGATTTATGCATGCAGAGAAATATTTATGACTCATATGGAGTTAGGGGTGTACTTGTTAAGAATTTTTCCTTAGGTATACTTCAAGACTTTAACAAAGAACTCTTGAACGAGAACCCAAGATAATCCAAAAAAACCTCTCGATGAATTTAGTGCAATATTGGGTCTTATGACAATGACTACGTCGCAGGAAACGCATGAAGACCTAGGTGTAGGTACGTAAACTATGTTGCAAGGAACCCGTGAAGCCTTGGACATAGGTACGCAGATTGTATCGCATGGAACACATGAAGCCTTGGATGCAAGTATTAAAACTATGTCGCGGGGAATGCATGAAGCCTCGTGCATAGGTCAAGATAGAGTTGTTTTTATGAGCATAAGAGAACTCCACAGGTCTGTTTTTCAGGAGAGTTGGTTCAAAGGGATAATAACTCCAAAAACTCTAGACCAAGGTCCCCCCCCTCACTAAACAAAAACTAGGTACTAAAAAGGGGTTAATCTTATAAAAAAAAATGTTTTAAAACAAGAAACTAGGTCATTTTGAGGGAAGTGGAAAAAAATTGAGAATTAAGAACTGAATTAAGTAATTTTTCGAGCTTTTTTTAGCATTAAAGATTTTGACACCTTAGCATTTTTCTATTGACCTCATTAGTTTTTGATAATAGGATTGGATATAATCCAGCCATGAACAGTTATTTACTAAATATAAGGAACAGATCAAGGTAACAAAAGACAAGAGGGTACTACACTTCAAGAAACACAAAAGTTCTCTCATAGGAGTCAAGAAAGATAATGTTTCAAAGATTTTTATCTTTAAGTTTTTAATGTGGTAGTTTCATGAAGTGACTGTGATTGGTTCCACACCCTTTTTTAAACTCATTAATGCGCAACAACTTGTATACTTTTTAATGAACTAGATCTTTGAAGGTGGTTCTTTAAAACTAGTTTTTTTGGTAATAGACTAACATAAATTCTAAAGGGAGTAACAGAATAAAAAAACCCTTTTATATAGTGAGCGTTACATAAAATTTTCTCAAAGTATGCGTCTTGGATGAAACTAAAATGTTTCCCTTCGACACCTGAATGTTATAGAATGTGGTATGGTGAGCAATTTTTTAAATCAAGAGAGTAGTTTTTTTCCAAAACAACTAATGAGGTCGTGCAAAAGGTTAGGATGTGGATGCTGTGTAGACAAAAAATAAAAGATAAAAAAAAATGTTACATTGATGTAATACATAGAGGTTTAGAGTTGGGGAGTAGGCAACAAAGTATACTTGAAGGTAGTCTCGATGAACGACATACTAAGGTTCAAGAAGCAAAGGATCTCACAAAGCTTCCTTTGGATGAACTTGCAAAAGTGACGGCAATTCAAGAAGCAAAGGATCTCACAAAACTTCTTTTGGATGAACTGGTTGGTTTCTCTCTCATGACGAATGAGATTACCAATGAAGGAGCGCATGGAAGGAGGAAAGGAAAAACGCATAGGAAGAGGAATCCAAAAAGAAGAAAAAGTATAGCCCTAAAGCCATCACATTGGAAGTTGACTCCGACGATGAGGAAGCCCTTGATGAAAAATGATGTAACCTACCATCACATGTAAGTATAAAAATTTTATCAAAAGGAAGAAACAATTTAGGAAACATTTCACCAAACCAAGAAAGTTGAAAAGAGCAAACGAGATGAGATAATATGTTATGAATGTAAAAAGTCGGGTTCATATAAGACCAGATTATCCTCTCCTCAAATCATCTAAGAAATCCAAGAATAGATTATCCTCTCCTCAAATCATCTAAGAAATCCAAGAACAAAACAATGGAGGCTTTTTAAAATCGAAGAAACTAGGGAAATTATGTATTGTATTCTGAAAAGTACGAAGAAGTGATGAGTTTAAATAGGGAACCAATTGAAAAAAAATAGAAATTGATACGTGTACCCTTCAAAAATAATATATTTTTTTTAAAATTTATGGTGAAAAAGCTGTGGACCACATGTTTCATTTATTTAATTTATATATATTTATATTATATATTATTTTAAATAAATATTAAAAACATTTTAAATTCATTTTTATTATATATATATAAATTTATAAATATATATATAATATAACAATATAAAAAAATGTTAATAAAAATAATGTGGGGTAAAAAAAAAGTAATTGAAACTTTTTATAAATGTAATTGAAATAATTTATAATGCAAATAATTTTCGTTTCCTTTTAAAAGTAACGGAAAAACTTTTATAAATTTAATTGAAATAATTTTTATTTACTCTATCAAAATTAAAAAATGTCATATTTCGATTGGTCCATGATGTCAACATTTGCTGCGATCTATGATTGTCAATTTTCTGCCACATCATCACGTCGGGTATCTTGTTTTGACTTAAACTTCTTCGTTTTAGCTCTAATTTAAACTCAACATTTTTTAGGATACCACAATTCTAAATTAATAGTCCCAACAAATATTTAAATATTTTTGTTAACATATAAATGAGATTCCTTAGGACAAGATTGAAACCTAGGATAAAGACATACACTAAAACATAATAGTCAGGTCTAACAGTTTCAAGTAAGTAAAGATCTAATCATACCTCGATAAAGATATATCTACACATTTATCTTTTTCATCATTGTCAAGCTTAGTTTTGATGTGACGTCATTGGAGTTTTTGCAATCCTTACATGGTGTATTTCTCTTGCTTTAAGGAAGATACCATCTTTTTCAGTTGTTTGATTTGAAGTCAGGAAAAAGAAACTGAGCCCTCCCATCATACCTCATCTCAAAAACTCATTATTGCCATACATTTAGAAAATTCTTCACAACAGAAAAGGATTGGTAGAACCAAATATAATATCATCTACATATATATTGCACTAATAGCACATATCTTTTTCTTTAATTTTTTAATAAAGAGAAGTAGTGTCGAGCTTATCCATTTTGAAATCATTCTCAATAAGAAAATCACTATAGTCTATCGTACCAAGCTTAATCTTTGGGAGCTTATTTTAAGCCATAAAAAAGGGCACTTGTTTTTTTCCCAACTTATAGACATAACGTGGAAAATCAAAAATTTTCAAATATGGGAGGTTTGTGTTGTTACATAAACTTCCTTCCATAATATAACCATTTAAGAATGCACTTTTCACTTTTATTTGATATTCCCATTTCATTTTTCACAAATTAATTTTATTTTTAAAAATTCATTTGGTTTGTTTGACCAATAATGGAAATATTAGAGGGCCGAGAGATCACCTCATTCCCAAAACTTTGTTCCTTTTAAATTGATTTAGATCTTCTTGCATAGCTAAAATCTAAAATCAATTCATTTTCGGCCTGGCATCCTTAAGACTTTTTGGTTCAATTTGAGAAACAAAAGCAAGATTATTAACAATAAATTAATAGAGGGAACGAGAGTTTTTCACACCTTGTTCGGGATTACCCACAAAAAGATCAAGTCCTTGGGATGAGATGAGGGCCATACTTCCATTACTTTTTGGCACGGATGAAGAACCGATTCTTCCCCCCCCCTTCTTTTATTTAAGCTCACTTTCTTCCTTACTTGAAAAAATTTCTTTTCTTTTGTCAATTTACACACGTAATTCCAAAATTTTTTCTAAATCTCACTACAAATAGATTTCATAGAAATATCATTATCAAGATCATCAAATACCACATGCAAGATCTTCAATAAACGAAAGTCCGCAACTTATTGAAACTCTATACAAATAGATAGAATAACTAAGAAAAAATACCGATATCCGTTCTTAGAATCAAAATTTCCAATCGCTGTTCTTGGTGTTCATAATAAAACATTGGCAACCAAAACTTTGAAATACTCAATATTAGAATTTTATTCTAGCACTAAAGTTCATAAGGAGTTTTATCCAAAGAGGGGCTAATTAAAACTATATTTGAAACATAACCAAGTACGGTCTTCAACCACTTCCGCCCAAAATATTTAGGTAAAATCATATTATGGAACAGAGGTACTAGCAAATTCTTGTAAAGTACGATTTGTTATTGCACACCACACCTTTTTGTTGAGGAGGTCCTTGGAGAGGAGAAGTCATTACTAAAAACCATTATCTTTACAAATTTTTGCAAATGATACACTTATCTAATTCTCCTCCTGGTCACTCATTAATTTTAGGAATTAAATAAACCTGTTCATATTTTTTGAATATTCTTACAAAACGAGCAAATCTTTTACACACACACACAAATTTTTATGTTTAAATCATCAAAATCTCAAGTAAATCTCGACAAAATCCATCAAACTATCACAAAGACAGAGCTCCTATAATTAGCACCTAACCTTTTAGACCTCAGGCGGCAAACAAGTCCATTTTAATAGTTGAAGAGCGTATTCTCTGTAGTAGAAATCCATATTTTTCAGATTTGAAAGAAAGACTTGTTTGCTTACCCACTTGACAAGCAATCAGATTTTTATCTTTTTCAAATTAAATTTAGGAGGCCTCCTAACTAAGGCAATTTGTTGAGACTTATTTCAAATCAAGTGCATATTCATCATGTCCTAATCTTCTATGCCATAACCAAGAATTTATCATGCAAAAGCCGAAAAGACATTTATCATATGTAGGGACCAATCATTGTAAATCAATAATGTACACATTATCATCTCTATTTCCAACAAACAACAAAAAAAAAACTTATATCACTACAATTTTCAATTATGCAATTATTTTTATACAAATATAACCCAATTATTTACCCTTCTTGTTGTCGCCAAAAGTTACTAAGCCAGCATCCTTCTTGGAAAGACTCACAAACTTGGATTGGTTTCCCGCCATGTGTCTTGAGCAACCACTATCCAAATACCACTTATTTTTCTTGGAGGCTTTCAAATAAACTTAAAAACAAAGATATTCAAAATTGACCTTTTGGTACCCATACTTGTTTGGGTCCTAACATTGTTTTTTTTTTTTTAGATTTGAGAAAATTCTTCGGTAAGGAATGTTGTTTGAGAATTTTGTCAATTTAAAGCAATTAGGTCTAATCTGACCTCAAACAACAACAAATCTATATTTATCATACTGAGATATAAATTTGCTACTGTTAGGCTTAGACATAATGGGGAGACCTTTAACAAATATTGTTCTAGAACTTTGAAGAGTAGAACATTCATAATATAGGCTAATCCATCTTGTATCATAAGGCTTACCTGCTTCAATACTCTTATCTCATTGGTGTTTTGGAGCACCTATAGTTAACTTTTTAATAATTGCACTTAACACAGTTCTTGTATTAGCCTTAGGATGTTTGCATGCATTTTCTGGGAATAATTTAATTAACTTATATTTTTCAACACACACAATCGCTCAAGAATTACATTTGTATCAATAATTACAGTTTTCTCATCACAATCAAATACATCCTTTTCAGAAGGTTATATCAAAATTTTACAACATTATAATTATTGCCAGAAATATTCCATTTAATAAAAACTTTATTTTAATATTGAAGCCTTATATTCTTTTCGAGCAAACATACTTTGAAACAAGTTTTTTCTAACTCAAGTTGCATTTCCTCAAAAACTTAAATCATTCATCATAAGAAAGAGACTTCAAGGAATTACCTCGTCTTTTCATCTTTTCTTGCTTACACTTGTCATGACTTCATCTCTGTCACTATCTCCAGCCATGAAGCAAAAATTTGCTACTTTTTCATCCTTATAGATTCATTTGCATCCATTTTATTAGGATGTAAACATGCTAATTTTGTTTCTTCACTTCATTTGTTCCCTTGGCGTCTAGGTGGCGTTCAGAGTTTTCCAATTTTATAGTGAACAAACACATGGATACTTATATTAAATTCATCATTACGTACAGGCACAATAAGACAGCTCGCATAGCAACATTTTTTTATATCAGTACATCAAATTCTATTCGCTTAATTTCAGCTCCTCACGATATTATTAAAAAAATTGTGAGGGAAGTATATGGCCCCCTTTACAATATTTAACCATAATGATAATCAATTGATTGCAAAATCAATTTGCATTTTAGGTTTCCAATACGCTATAATTTGTTCCATCAAATAAGGAGGTCAGAAGTGGATTGTCCTTCATAAAAAAATCTTTTTAGCATGTAGTTTGCCACAAAGATCTAAAAAGAAAGTTATATAAAAAAAATCAACTAGAGCAACCTGCTCCTCAATACCAATTTGTCCGGATCGATATGGCAACCCTAGAGGGGGGTGAATAGAGTTTCAAACATAGAGACGGTAAGGTAGAGCGCCTTCAGAATTAGGGGTGATGGCTCTATTATGAGACAAACAGGCTACAGAGAGAGGAAGAAGAGGACAAAACTGGAGAATGCGAACTCTATGGTGTATTTTAGACGAAGAAAGAAAGAGAGGGGCGGACCGATGGTTAGTGGTGTATGCGCCTTGATGGTACTCGTCTGATATCGAGCAAATGAGGACGAGTCATAAATATCCGAGCATATTTGCAAACTATAGTATTGCAAGTGGTGACTCAAAAGAGCAGGAGGTGTAGCGGGTGGGGAGAGTAGTCGGTGCCATAGAGGTGGTTGAGTTCCATAGACGTAGATGGGAGCCACACCCCCCGAAGAAAGGGTACGAAGACGGTTGAAGCTCAAAGAGATGCCACACGTGGGCGAAAGGAGGCACATTTTACGCGGGAAACGGCTGACGACGACTTGGTTCACGAAGAGGCACACGCGGCGCTTCGATTCCAAAGGTAAATCTAGTCCAGCTAAGGTCGAGTGGGTTTGTCCTAGATTTCCGTTATATCATCCAATGACGAATGCTGATGAATACTAAATATCCTTAACACCAGTAGACATACAGATATCCATTAACCCTAGTGACTAATAGATATCCTTACACCAGGACATAAGCATCCCCCTACCACACAGTCCTCTTTAAAGTATACAACATAGTCACATATCATGCTTCGTAAATACTGACCGACTTAACTGACACATTCCGTGCACCCCCAACACTCTCTCAGATATACAAGGACCAAAATAATGCTGTAGCAACTTAAAATAAAAAAAAAAAAAATAATAAATAAATAATGGTAAGGATTTTTTCCTATCCATTAACACAGATTGTGATTCTACCTTGTAAAAACAAACAACACCTCAAAACAGAAGGTTTACACAGATTTAGCGACTGTACTCCAAGGCAGACATATATCTTTGACGAGGATTAATTTCGTTTTATTTTATGTGAAATGTATAACCATTACAATATTTAAAATTTTGTTAGAAATTAAATTACCAAGAACAAGACATGTTATAAGGAAAGCATCATGATCCGCAACCCTTTTAGGAAAGAAAAAGTGAGAATCCATTAAAATTGGCCCCAAAGTACTATTGAAACACATTTTTTTTTTTTTTTTAAAAAAAGAGGCAAAAAAAAAATCAGACAAGAAAACGGAAGAAAATGTCAGAAAAAACTTAACTTTTCAATTGGGGTATGAAAAGAATATTATAATACAAACAATATTGAATTCCGATTTTACAATGCGCACTAAAGTGAATATGCAAATATAGTTTGTGACTTAGTCTGTTCATTACATAAGTGGATAGGAATTCGCAGAAGCAATGTAGCTAGATAGAACTTTGGCTAAAGACCCAACCAAGTAAAGTTGTTCAGGACGTATCAGCCCAAGTGGAGGGACTCGGTCTTATTTATCGGCACAACACGTGCCTAGGCCCAGAGTTTGCGCGTGTAATTTATGTTTATGCTATGTGATGATATAATGATGTTGTATGATATGTGACGAGTTATAGAATCGCAGTGATTATGTTATATAATAGTTTGATTTTTTGTTATAATGACATGATATGATGACGTATATGTATCACCATTGAGGTGATGACAGACATGACATGATGCATGTAACATGATGTGATGAGATGACAGAATATTGATGATTTCCATATTAAGTGATTATGCAGTATTTGCCATGATGCATTATGACAACGAGGTTTTCTAAGATCCAACCCTAAGTGATTGTTAATTGATGATGAAGCGTATGAGGTCACCACAAGCACGCATGTACATGGTAACTTTGTTTATGTTGTATAGGGTTGTATCATAAGAATTCGCATTTAAAGATGACAACAAACCATAGGTAACCGTCAACTGGCAGATTGTGTGTTAATATACATTGCTTGGTCTACTTCCCAATGTAATAGTGATGCGTACGAAACGCGCTACACCATAGTGATTGATGATGAGATGATGATGAGTAGGACTGGTTCACAATAAAGCCACAACGTATGATTGGACCAATGGAACAGTCAAGCCCCACCTATATCGTATGGCTAAGTCTACAAGATATGTCAACTAGAGCTTCTTGATGTACCAATGTAACTGACCTAGATTTTCTACTTAACCTAACGAGACATACTCTTTATACCATGCATCATATGAACATTTAATGCAAAATACTTCATTGAAAACTTTATAATGAAATGTGACTTTGATCTATGCATGTCATATCTAAAGCCTTAAACAATATTAATACAATTGAAACTAATGAAGTAAAATATCATAAAGTAAATATAATATGCCAAACAAATGCTACTAATGAAAAATGCAACTAACCTATGTTCTAACCTATTTTTTACTGAACATTCAAACACCACGCCAAAACTATCTAAGCATGTGCACGGCATCTCTTAGTTGTGATGCCACCGTCACCGTTTATAGGGCGTGTCTTTATCCTGAAATCGAGAAGTAGCACATGGCTGAGTATTTTAAAAATACTCTAGTAATGTGGGAACCTATCAAGTTGTTAAAATTGCAAACAATACAAGTCAGAATATTGAGATCTATCAAACAGGTCTATTCCAAACAACCGGCTATTCCTAAAGGGCAATTGAAGGTGTCAAATATGTTCTTACGCACACGACTCTATAAATGTGAGTGAGTATGGTACCCACCAGTCAGTTTGCACACCTCCGGGCCCATATTCTGGCTCGGCGAGCATCTCTGGTAGTCTCGTCACGTCCGAGATCGGACACCCACATAGGGAAAACGAACAGTCACGACAGCATTATTGTAAAACATAACGATTCTGGTTTTTCTACCTCTGTGGCAGCGTTGTCGGTATCTATTGTTGAAATGGAGAAGGGTATCCCCCAATGCACATCGGAGCACCACAATAATGAATGATACCGGTCCCAACTATTTCCATTCTCATTAATAATATAATACAACCCTACTAACATCTTCTTCATATATATTTCTTCAATCCAGTATCATATCAGTTGTTCATAGCTTTATCATGAGATGGACTTATATCTTTCACGAGTGCCATCGGGGGTGTATTCATATATCAATCATTGTTAATCATATCAGTAAATTAGGCACACTAGGACATACCTCATAACGTTTCAGCTTCCAACATAGAGTCTCATAACAGTCACATAACATTACCAAGTCATGCCTCAACATATCATATCTTAAAATATCATATCCGAACCAGTAGAAATTCACCCATACAAATACAATCACATAACATCAACAGTCCAATATCATTCATATAAGTTTGCATATACGGGCAGTATGACGTGTGCGAAGCCCACGAACACGTGCCATCATTATAGCACCACAATTATACCAATACGACGGTTTCCTACAGGGTCACTTACTTGGTTGACCTTAGCGTCATTCACTTTCCTAAATCGGTTATGATCTGCTCCCTTTCTCGATTTGCTCCAACTATCATTGGTTCCCCTTTCTTATTAGAATAGTCATCCCGTTTTGGTTAGTAACTTAAGAATTCTAAACTCAATCAAATTTAAATTGAGAAATTATAAGCATATACCAACCTTTATTTTTAATAAACAAGGTCAAGTTTCAGGTTGGGAATGGTCGAAACGGTGGGAATTGGCTAATTTTCCATTTACCAAGTCGAAGGAGCAAGTTTTGAGTTGCCAAGGTTGAGTTTGGGTCGTTAAGGCACTGAGCCCCCAATGGGATCCGGGGGCGTTGGGGTGTTGTGCGGTGCCCATACTCGTCGGGTGCACTTAAGGGTGCCCCGGTTGAGGGTGTTGGCAAGGTGACTGGGTACGGTCGCGGGTGGTGAAGGTCCATGGTGTTTGGTGGGTGTGAGGTCTTGTGGTCCTGAGGTGGGTTCCGCGGCCGGGGGTGTCTGGGTCCTCCGGGGTGGGTCCCCGGTGTGGGGTGGGCGTGCAGGGCGGTGTGGCGGGGGGTGCCTGGACCGTGGTGGGCCTCCCTCCTAGGGTCGCCGGCGGCCTCCGTGTGGCGGGTGCCTTACCCTCCCTTCCGCTCCACCTGCGTCCTCCTTGCGGGTATGTCCTCGTCCCTTGGTCTCCCCTCGTGAGGGTCCTGGGCAGAGGTGGGAGGTCCAGTGTCTAGGGGGGGCGCCGTCAGGGGTCCTCGGGGCCCGGTTGGGGTTTTCCCGGTTTTTTTCCTGCGGTGGAGCGTGCGCCCGTTGCGGTCCCTTGGTTTTGTGTTGGATGCCCGTGTTTCTTTTCCCTTTTTGCGGCCACCCCCCCTTGATTTTCCCCCCCCGAGTGTTTGGTGGTGTTTGAGGACGGTGTGCGTTGTCTCCGTTCTCGGTTCCGGGCTGACTTGAGTTAGGCTGAGCTGGTGCTTTTGGGCGGTTTAGGCCGCTAGCCTCCCTAGCAGTGTATATGGTGTGGTCGTTTGGGTAGGGGTGGGTTGTCTGTCACGGTGGGGTTGGGGCAGGTCCTGGTGGGGAACCGGTGATATGCTCAGGGGGGGGTCTGTTGGTGGTGAGTGGGTAGGGTGTGTTGACGGTGTGACCGGTGGCAGGTTTCGGTGGTTACCTAGGCCGCGGTAGGCGGGGTGCGGTGTGCCGGGAGTCGGTCTGGTGCGCGGGGTTTGGTTGTTTCGGTCGCGGTTGGTAGAGGAGGTGGGTGGCCAGGGGGTATGCACCTGGGGTGGGAGTGTAGTGTGGTACCAGGTGACGCTGGTGTTTGCGCACATGCGTGAAAGTGGCGTACCAGAGAGTTGCACGGTTGATAGGTGGCTTAGTGAGCTCGAGTCGTTGTACATATGTGGTCACGGGCCGCGCGCCACTAGGCTACTGCAGGTGTGGTAAACAGATGTTGAGGGCGTAGCTGGTGGGGCATCGGAGCTGTGAGTTTTTTTCAGGCGTTGTGAGGCACGCAGGGTAGTTGATGTGTGTTGCAGGCTTTTGGCTGGGTGTGTGTTTTGGTTCGTGGGGTCTATAGTGAGTGGTTTGGGCTGAAAGTGTCTATTGTGGTGTTAATAACGAATCCAGATCCACCCAAAGTTACACGGCTTTACCAAATATCCAGGCTTCGATCTCCATACCACCAATACACGAAAATCTTTCCATACAACCTTCTTTCTATCCATGGAATGATTCTCTGAGTGTTGTTTAGTTCTAACGTGCTTACCTTCTCGTTCTTCTACTATTGACCACTTAAATATCCTTCTCTCACTTGCTATCTAACCCCGTTCCCACATTATAGGTAAACATGGGGGGGCGTATAACGCTCAGTATCTATGAGAAGCCAAACAATTCTAAAGCCCAATGCTGATTCTTGCAATGAGGGATGTTGTATTGTAAGTTGTGGAAACTTCACCTGACTTGTCTGTACGTGTAGCCATTTGGTGGGACACTTTTCGTTGGCATGGGATGGGACTCGATTTGACAGAGTTTCTCTTGTTGTTCATCATTTTTTTCTGGAGTTTAACCTCATATTTCTCTTCCTCTCTCTCTCTCTCTCTCCTGTGTCTATCTATAATCTCTCTCTCATGTCCTCCTCTATATCTCCCTGGAGAATGGAGTGTGTGACTGAAAGGAATTAGGGATGTTTGGAGAAGCATGGGTGTCGGGGAGGCGTGGTTGCGATGTTGGAACGAGAATTCCAACTCTTTGTCGAAATTCTCGCGGGTTCGCCGGCGAGGGTCGCAAGTTGTTTTTTTTAAATTGTGGAGGCGTTACATGTGTGAAATTTTTATGAAATTCTCGAAATGATATTGAAATGCAAGTGTTTTTTATAATGGTGTGAAGGTGATGTAAGATGTGGTGAAATTTTTGAAATGACCTGCCTCAAATGGCTTATGTAATGATGCTATGAAATGTTAACAACAACAGAAATTTTTTGGGGGGGGGCTTTCAGACAGACCAGGCCCGCCGCACTCAAGCTCCGACCCTAGCAATCTCATGACCCCACCTGCTGCGGCAATTCCCCACCTGCGAGAATTTGTAAAAAGGGGGGGGCTTCAGAATTCTCGGGCAGGCGCTCCTAAATCCAACCTAGCAGCCTTCGGCCCCACCTTCAGCAAATTTTGCAATCTCGATTCATAAGCCATGTGCTATTTCTTTTTTAGGTAAAGACAAGGATAAAAGTGCAGTGGGAGTCGAACCCACGACCTTCTGATCCGAAGTCAGACGCGCTAATCCACTGCGCTATGCAGTCATTTTTGAAAGTTTATGCAAATACTTTAATATAAATATCTATTTTTATACTTTTATGTTTGAATACCTACTTATCATACAGTGATGGAAAGTATGGGGACTTGATGCATAATTTTGTATTCATGTGTATCGAGATACTACCTCATTATGATGAGTACGGACACATACTTCATGAGACTGATTGTGATCATCTTGTTTGCCATAATGCTACGACAACTGTTATTTCCTACGGGTGTCCAGCAACAGCTCTCAGCGAGTGCTAGCCAGACCAGTAGGCCTAGGGAGCATGCGAGCCTGCCCAGTGGGCCCACGTTCGTAGGTGTGGGCCATGTGTAGAGAAGTATTACACATCTAATTTGCCCGAATTAGGCCGCCTAAGAGAATGAAATGAACTCTTGTACAGATGATGACTACATTTCATGTGACCCATTTCATAACGCCAATAGTGGGGCCACTTCCTGAGTACAAGGGTTCCTACACACATAACATTAAAGACCATGAAACTTGTGTTAGGATAAGTTGCATTTTATTTATTTTATAGTCCTTAAGTTAGATGAGGACATTGCTTTAATCTATTTTTTGTTTTATATAATTTCACGCTGTTTAGTTTTCGTTATTTTGTTTTAAGGTTTTATTGCGAATGTTGAAGTTCATGGCATCGTGTTATGAATTATTTAAATGAATGTTTCCACACAAAAAAGGTCACATCATGCATATCGTAGCGACTCTATTTTTCAGTAGTAAAATAGGGTTGTTACAGTTGGTATAAGAACCCTAGGTTACAGATTCTGTAGACTAGCTTACGAGGTAGGTTTAGTGAGTTCCATCGTCCCACCGTTGATGTTCTATGGCCGTCAGGTATGAAATACATAAGATAATTAAATAAAAATTGGATGCTATTGTTGAGTGTTCTATTGTTGACCGAGTCATTTGTCTATCATGAGTAATTATGTGTTGATTATAAATCATGTCACCTAGAGGATGTGGAAGAGGGCGTAGGGAAAAAGACGACAGGACAAGGTAGAGGTAGAGGGAGTCCACCCCCAGCCACGATGACGACCCTGATATGCGAATCATTCTAGGCTGTGATGCAAATGATGGTGACCACCCAACAAACCAACAATATGCATTCTATGCGAGAAGCGAGGTATGCGAGATATGCGAGATTTCAAGCGGTAGATTCTCGTACCTTTAATGGTACCTCAGGAGATCCAACAAAGGTACAATTGTGGAAATCGTCGATTGAGACAATTTTCCTATTAATAAACTGTCCGGATGACCAAAAGGTGACTCGTGCATCGTTTATGCTAAAAAATGATGCAGAGTTATAGTCGAGGTATAACTGGGAGATTCTAAGCCAAGATGGAAGTGTGATAAAATAAATATATTTTTCGCTTTTATGTTTAATATAGTTAATGTATTAAGTATTAATGTTAACACTCCAGATTAAATTTTTTTTTTGTCGATTTATATTTAATATATCTAAAATATTATTAAATAAACCCTTTAAATTAAATATATTTTTATCTATTTGTATTTATTTAATATATTAAATATTTTTTTTCAACCCTTCAAATTAGATCTATTTTCTTCCTTATATTAATATATCTAATATATTCAATTTTAATTTGAACCCTTCAATTTTTTCTTTTAACTAAATTAAACCTTTTAATGTTATATGAGTTAGGAAGGAGACCTCAAGGACATATAGATTATAAGATCCAATGACACGAAATTAATTAATTTAAAGTTTTAATTAATCAATTTTTCATTAGTTAACTATTTATTTAGAGTTGCACTTTTATGCACGGTAGAACAAGGTGTGTCAATTGATATAATCATTACAAGCAAGTCAATCATTCTCAAGTTTTTTTCGTAATTACAGCTGGGTCAAAAGTCCGTTATACCCCCTCTAATTAAATCTTTCACCTTAAGTACCATTGATTCTCTAATGAGCAATTTGTTTATGATTCAATCATAAACTAAGTCTCTCTTGAGTCAGTAAGAGGGGTGGGGCCCTATTGTTCAAATCTCGAAATCAACACTTCAGGAAACTACTCATCTACTTACCATATATGGGAATGAGTGAAACTCATCTCGTGAAATTATGTTCCCATCTCCCTGTTTGGTCAAGTACCCAAAATCAGCTACCCAAAATGGCAGGCATAATGATTGGGTTACGAAAGTCATTTTCAACCATACAAATCAAAGGATAACCCTCATAGGCAAAAGTTCGTAACTCACTAAGAATTAAAACCAAGTCGCATATGATCATCTGTGAAATATTAATCTTCTAAATTAATGAATTTATAAAGAGAGATTAAATATTTCGTGATTCAGTTTTATACAAACTCATTGTATAGGATACCCCACTCACATGTCTCTATTTCCTTAGCTCTAAAAGGTTGGTCTATTTTCTAACTTACCAACCAAGGATATATAAATATACATCTCAAGTTAAAATAATTTTTATTAGGCATAAATTGACCAATAAAAAATATAATACACTGTACGGGTGTTCAAAAAACACGATAATCAGAAATATTCAATCAACCCAACTTTACAATTTGGGTTGGATTGTGAACTTATCTAGGTTTGATTTCATTCAAATAAATGAAAACTTTATGAATAAAGTTGGTTCAGGATTGAATTTATCTAACTAACTTGATGTGATAACCCAAAAATTAGAATAAAAAAAATTAAAATTGTCCCACACAGCTTAAGTTTAGCTTGTTGGGTGACCATTATGACATGCATCAGGACCTAAAACGACTTCCACATCAAACTAGTAGTGGGGTCTATTCTAGTCACTAGTGCTGCTAGAGGTGGTGCAGCTTGTGGCGGTACAACTTGAGGCAACGCAGCTGCATCCGTCCTAGTTACTGAACCTTCTCGAGGTGAACTCTCTTTAGCCTCACCTCTTCGTCTACCTCTAATAGGGGGTCGTCCCATTCCTCGTCTTCCTCTTCCACGTCCTCTGGGTGACATGGTTCTAGAAACCAAGATAATTCTATTTAAGTCTATTGTTTACTAACAATACAATATCATAGACACATAAAAAATTCATACAACATAGCAAGCATATAATATCAAAATTAAATCAAGCATCATGCTGCAATATATAATATAATTAAAGCTCATCAACTTTCATGCAACATAACATTTAAAACATAGAGCCAATCATGATAAATATAATCATAACATTTTCCTTTTTTTATCTTATGCATGACGTACCTGACAGTGACAGAGCATCGATGATTGGACCATGGAACATGTCAAGTCTACATCGTAGGATAGTCTACAAGATATGTACTTAGAGCTCTGATACAAACTGTAATGATCCTTGATTTTGTACTTAACCTAAAGTCACTACTGTATACATATCATGAACATTTAATGCGAAAATACTTCATTGAAAACTTTATAATGAAATGTGACTTTGATATTGCATGTCTCATCTAAGGCCTTTAAACAAATTAATACAAATTGAAATAAGAAGAAAAATAACATAAAGTAAAATGTCTAATACCAACCTATATGCTAACCTATATTCTACTAAATTCAAACTTCAAAAAAACTATCCTAAGCATGTGCCACGGTCTCCTAGTTGCAATGACACTGTCAGCCGTATAGGGGAGCCTTGCCTTTACCTGAAAAATGAGAGTAGCACATGGCTTGAGTATTTTAAGAAATACTCATTAAATGACCCCCTATTGAGGTTAAATGCAAACACATAAAATTTCATGAATGAGATCTATCATAACAGTCTATTTTCCTACCGCGGCTATCCTAAACGGGCAACTTGAATGTGTAATTAATTTCCTTACAAATGGTCCACACATATGAGTATGGACCCACCAGTTGATTTGCACACACCTCCTAGGCCCCATTCTGGTCGGATGACTATTCGCTGGTAGTTGTTGATGCCGGGACACCCGTAGGAAATAGCGACCGTCATGGCAACATTATGTTAAACATAATGATTTTTCTTCTGCCCTCGTAGCGTATGCGTTCGTATTATCGTGAATGAAGAAGGGGTATCCCTCGATGCATGAGCACACAATAATAATGAATGAGGTCCCCAACATTTTTCATTTTCATTATCATATAATACAACCCCTACTAGCATCTTCTTTCATATCATATCATTTTTTTATATCATTTATCATATCGTTTATCATATCATTTAGCATATATTTTACGCGTGTGTCGGGGTTATATTTTATATGTTAATCATATCACATCATTCATGTTAGGCACATATGTCATATCATAATGCTTCCATGCTTCCAAACATAATAATTCTCATCATGCACATATTGTATTATATCATATGTCATAACAGTCACATAACATTCCCGATTCATGCCTTCAACATATCATATCTTAACATATAATATCATAAACATAGGAATTCACCCAATACAACATAACAATCACATAACATGACATGCACATCATCTCATATCAGTTTACATATACAAACATATGACACATGCGAAGCCACGAGCACGTGTAATCATATAGCACATAATTATAACCAAACTCGAGTATGATCGCTCCCATTCCTGGAATTTGATCCAAATATCATCGATTCTCCTTTCCTATTAGAATCGTCATACCGTTTCATTAGTAACTTAAGAATTCTAACCTCAATCAAATTTAAATTGTGAAATTTACGCATATACCAACCTTATTTTCCATAAACAATGTCAAATTAAGCTTTGGAATGGTCGAAATGGTGGAAATTGATTAATTTTTCCTTTACTGAGCTGAAGGAGCGAGTTCTGAGTCACAAAGTTGAGTCAAGCCGTTTAAGCCGACTAAGCAGAGGAGGTTTTTTGCTAAGGCGTGACATGTGGCGTAAATAGAGGCCGACGTGTTTATAGGTGGCTTCAGGTCAAGCTCGGGTCACATGTATGCGATCACAGGTGCTCGGCCACTAGGCTGCTTAAGGTTTGGTTGAGACGGATGTTGGGGCATAGTAGGTTGGGTCTCGGGCGTGGGTTGTTTTCGGGCTGTAGGCACGCGGGTAGTGGATGTGTGTTGCAGACTTTGGCTGGGTGTGTGTTTGGGTCATGGGTTGTAGGTGAGTGGTTTGGGTTGAAGCGGGTATTGGGTTAACAGATCCAGATCCGACCCGAAGACCACAGTCTTTGTCTTCCTTACCCAAATAATCACGAAAATCTCCCACGACCTTCTCTCTCCTCTCAAATGATTCTCCGATGTTCATTGTTCATCGCTTTTTCTTCGGTTCTCCTCTATTGACCCTTCCATTACACCTCCCACGTTGTATTATGGATGGTAAACACCTACAACATATAGATCTATGAGAAGCCAAACAATTCTAAAGCCCAATCTCGATTTTGGTGACGAGAGATGTTATTAAGGCGTGAAAACTTACCTCCTTTGTACGTGCAAGCGTCGGTGGACACTTTCGTCGCGTGGGATGACCATTTTGACATCGAGTTTCTCTTGTTTGTCTCTCCATAGTTACCTTAGATTTTTATTTCTCTCTCTCTCTCTCTTGTTTCTCTCTGTATCTCCCCTTAGAGTGCATATGGAGGATGTGGCTAAAGGTATGAGGGATGTTTGGAGAAGCGTGCATGTCAGGGAGGTGTGGTTAAGATTTTGGAATGATAATTTCAACTCTTGTTAGAATTCTCGCAGGTCCGCTGGCGAGTTCACAATTTTTTTTAAAATTTTCATCATTACATGTGTAAAATGTTTATGAAATGATATGATTATGATAAGTTTATGAAATGATATGATTAGGATAAGTTTATGAAATGATATGATTATGATAAGTTTATGAAATAATATGACTATGATATGCTTACAAAATGATATGATTGATATGTCTGTGATATGATATGACTATGACATGTTAGGTTAATGGTATGACACATGTTATGATGTGATCTTACAGCCTGACATTAAAAAAAAAAGAAAAGAGAAATTTTTGCGCAATCATCAAAAGCCCCAAGAATTTCGTCAAGGCTCAAGAATTCTCGGGTAGGCACTTGCCTCTCCCACAACCCTCAAGATACGATACACTTAGTCACGCCCTTTAGAGACACACCAGCAAGAGAGTGGAGTGTGAGACATAGAGAGAGGTTGAACGACCGTATGGTATTTTTCAAAGAACCCAAACCGACCAGGGATATCGATCTGGCACAACGCTATAATGGACAACACACGTTGCGACGACGACTACCGGCGACCCAAAACTAAGAACGGTAAGCCAAACAATACTTTTTATGGTGTTTAACGTGAGATTAACGTCAGTGAGAGAGAGGGCATGATTCCTGATGAACAATAACATTATGGTTGTTATGCGATGGTGAAATAGCGAATGAACACATTCTGTGTATAGAGGGCTAACTAGAGGTGCGAAACGACTCTGATCTGGTGGAAAACACATCAACGTCGAAAAAGAGAGAGAAACTCGAGGGTGAAATAGCGAGGAGTCGAGTGAAGAAGAAAAAAGATTCGTCGGATCAAGATCCGGGTCAAGTACATCGGCATCGATCCACTTGTAGCAACCCACGAGGAGCCCAACAACGTATCCCAACCTGTAACCCAACACCTCTACACTCAACCCAACCTCAAAGTTACGGCCCAATCGTCCTGAGCGACCTAAATCCAACCCAGTAGCCTTTGCCCCTCCGTAGCAATCTCAATTCGTAAGCCAAACACCTGCAGCCAATGACTCGTGTAGCTGACCTGAAGTCCGCGCCTCAACCGAACGTGACCTACACGCATGTCCACCTCTCCTAGCGACTGGTGTTTGTGTTGCAAACGCCAACTCCTTCAGCTCATACGGCTCGACTCCAGCTGCGGCTCGGTGGCTCAAAAATTTGTTATTCAGCTCGGGTTGAACAAAATTACATCGATCCACAAATATTTTACCTTTTAGGAGCTGATTTTGACCTAATTAAGGTAACTAAGGTCAATATACTGCCCTATTTCACAAATTCAAGTAAATTAGAATAGAAATGTGAAATATAAACGAAACGAGATGAACATCCTAATAAGAAATGACTCTTGGTGATAGTTGGAGCAACTTCGAGGGATGGAAGACAAGCGTACTCAAATTGAGGGAAACGCGGGTTAAGGCCAACGAAATAAGTGGCCTTACTATCGGATAGATTGGATGAATTGTTTGATGTATGACGACACGTGCCTCATGGCCCTAGTGTCACGGTCCTACATTTTTTACCGTGCGGCGTCGTGATCCTGACACGACCACGACCAGCCTTAAGGGGAATTAAGCCCCCATATATATTTTTCGCCCCGGCTTTGTGGCTTCGTCGGACCTTAGGCGATGTTTGTCTTCGCCCATCGGACATCGCTTGTGCGGAATCCAAGCTTGTCCAACCACACACACGGCGCCTGCGCGTGCATGTTCAATCGGCTGCGACACAACCGACTTGCCCCTACACTAGGCCAAGTCATCCGGCTCGACCTTGCCTCTGCTCGGGCCAAGGTCTCTCAATACAACGTCGCATCTTGTCTAGTCATCTCGATCCCCATCGACAGGGTTCATATGTCTTGACGCCATCCCGAGTCTCGGGATGTTGTCGGCCATCATGACTCGCTCGATCATGTCATCGAGAATGGGCCCGCGTGTCTTTCATCTCATCGGGACTTCCCGAACATCCATCCATCCAGGCTA
The DNA here is from genome assembly GCA_033971965.1 of Cucurbita ficifolia. Taxonomy (NCBI): domain Eukaryota; kingdom Viridiplantae; phylum Streptophyta; class Magnoliopsida; order Cucurbitales; family Cucurbitaceae; genus Cucurbita; species Cucurbita ficifolia. The sequence continues at coordinate 11,586 of JASJUX010000067.1, read as the reverse complement.
TATCGAGGCATAGGCCCTCACGTGCCCATGCCGAGTCACTTACGAATACCGTATCGGATAGCGGGTGTATGTAGCAACCTCCGACACGCGGGCTGGGGCGCAATACCGGCACACCCGTGCCGCCCGGTACTGTCCTTGAAAAACCCATTTCAAAGGAAGTCGCCCGAGACACTCGTCTCGACACGCTCGCCCACACTGTGACACACACGTATGTGCCACAGGGTAGCTCACTTAGGCCACAGGGCCCAGGGGTGGTGGAGAGCTAACACCATGGTACCCCTATAGTACATTCAGAGCCATTTTCAATCTACTAGGAGTAGACATGATTTTTTGTGAGCGGGTCATACGGTGTCGTGCATTGCCCGTCCGATGTCTGATTGACATCAAATTTGGCGAGCATTCATATTTCATATGGACGGACTTAACTCACGAACCGCATGACCAAATTCCTTTCGGAACCCCGACTTTCGAGGTTAAGGCCCGGGGCCCTACCCGGCCCTTCAACAAGCCTATCTTTGTCCCTCATGTCTATTCTGATGTCTTTGTCTTGCTTGCTTATGTCTCAGGTTGTCTTTATAGTGCCCACATAGCGTGGTGGTGTGTTGGATGATGCATCGTCCTCTTCGATCGCATCGTGGCATTCTTCTATATTGGCCCGCCTATGGCCGGATGGGCGTCTCTTGAGGGACGCCACCTTGCTTGTCGCACCGTGAGGGTCACAACCTACTCTCTTCATAGTATGGTTGTGACATTCTCCCCCACTTAACTTAGTCATCGTCCTCGATGACTCACTCGGGGCACAATCATATTATAGATTGTGACATTCTCTCCCCCACTTAATTTAGCCATCGTCCTCGATGACTTTCTCGGGCGCATTCGCCCCACTGATTTTGAAGTATTCTCCCACTCAATCTCGGCATCGTCCCGATGACGATCCGAACTCTCTGTCTGTTGGCGACTCAATTTGTTGGATTTGGTTGTGTTTCAAAATATTAAGCACCTGACTACCTTCTGTCAGAATGATGCTCATCTTACTGACGTATTCCGTCAACTGGAGGACAAGTTCGAGTGGATGCTCTAGACTTCTCTTTTTGTCATATGGCACCACGATCTGACTGTTGACTTGGTCAGTTGTTGGGTGAACTTGCCTCAACTTTGGCTTGCCACTACTATCTACGGCTATCCCTCTTCGGACCTATTTTTGTTGTTCGCCCATCTTGGACTCGGCCACTGAGACTCGCAACGTAGACGTGGCTATTCAGTGTTTGCCATAGCTATGGGTGAGGCTGACTATCTCTGCAGACACTCACCAGACAACTATGGACTTTTTAAGGACATCTTGCCCCATTGTGGCCAACTTGGCCTTAATGTGTGTATTCCTCGGAATCACATAAATTTGTGCACCCCTCGAGGTGGGGCTCGCAAGCCCAACCGCAACACTCTCTCGTCGCGGTCACTCCTGTTGAGTAGAGTCAAAACCTGTTTGACATAGACTCTTCAATTGTTGGCGCTACTTTCCGGCCAACTCTCTGTATTTTTCCACCTCCACGTGGCTATTGCTGCATTGACACTTCTCCTCGTCTTCTTCGCAGCTTCGTTTTCGTATGTTCACTTCCAGCTTGATGCTCACTTCTCGAGCGGATGCTGGTCTTCACAACTCTTGTGGAGTCATCAACCTTAGGCACAAGGTGATGACTCAAGGAATATGTGTGCTCGCATATTGGAGCATCTTTACGGGGTGAGAGGCCTAATGATTCGGGCTCTCCCCCACTTGCACTCGGCTGCCTCTGTGTAGCAAGGTCGTCCTCCCATAAGGACTTGCATTGTACTCAATTTTTGCACTTGGCCGACGTGTGTCTTTTCTTGACTCTCGGCTTCTCTGCTTGTAACCACTGACACTATTCCTCTTATGTGAGTGGTTCTGTTTGGAAGGCACCGACATGGTGCACTCACTGTTTCATTTGTCTTCCAACTATCGAAACACCAAGCCCTTGAAATGGGCATGGTTCTTGCTTTGACGGGTAGATCTACCCATAATGAAGTGTCGACACACGACACTAATGAACTTCGGGTAGTCTTGGCTTCAAGCCCCAACTGATTATAATTCTGACCGGCAACTGTCCTGCCTACTCGGGCACTCTTGACACACTTGCAAGGTCTTCGATCAACTCTTGGGTTCATTTCTCTTGACTGTCTTGTCCGACTTAGACACACAAAGTGTGGCTCTAATACCAATTGTCACGGTCCTATATTTTTTACCGTGCGGCGTCGTGATCCTGACACAACCACGACCAGCCTTAAGGGGAATTAAGCCCCATATATATTTTTCGCCCCGGCTTTGTGGCTTCGTCGGACCTTAGGCGATGTTTGTCTTCGCCCATCGGACATCGCTTGTGCGGAATCCAAGCTTGTCCAACCCCACACGCCGCCTGCGCGTGCATGTTTCAATCGTCTGCGACACAATCGTCTGCGACACATCAAATGCAAGGCACCCTTGTACGGTTGACGAGGGAAGTGTTGTTTCAGGTCTTGGTACATCTTGGTACCACCTAGATCTATCGAGAATTGTGAGTTGTGTGCTTCAGCCAATATTTCATTCCTTAATTCTCCTAGAGCTAGAACACATAGTCGTCCTTGACATAATAATCCACCATCTAATGATGTAGAAAAATTGAACACGATAACAAACATGTTAATAAATTTCTTGAATACATAGTTCATTAATTTCATGTACACGTCTGGGGCATTGGTGAGGCCAAATTACATCACTACAAACTCGTAGTGGCCATATCTTGTTCGAAAGACTATTTTTAGTACATCTCCCTCCTTAATCTTAATCTAATGATAGTCTAATTGAAGATCTATCTCGGAAAATACTGTCGCCTCTCGGAGCTAGTAGAATAAATCCTTGATGTGAGGGAGTGGGTAGTTGTTCTTTATTGTTATCTTGTTTAGCTCCCTATAGTTAGTACATAGGCGCATTGGCCCGTCTTTCTTTTTCACAAATAGCACCGGCGCATACCAACTAGATAAACTAGGTCGAATGAAACCCTTTTCTAGTAGGCCTTGTACTTGTAATTTTAGTTCCTTTAATTCTGCTGGAGCCATGTGGTATAATGCTTTAGAGATGGGTCCAATTCCTTGTTTGAGCTCTATCCCGAATCTATAGCTCGTGAAGGAGAAACTCCTAGTAAATCCCTTAAGAAGACACCCGAAAATTTGTTTACTAAGGATACTGTATCCATTTATTTCTCTTTTCCTTTTACGTCCACTGCGCATGCTAGTATAGCTCATCCTCCTTGTTGTACCTAGCGTTTGACTTTCATCATCGACACTATCTTTGGGGTGGCTCCCGTACACATTCTATCCACTGTGTGTCATCTATACTGGCATAATTCTCGGCAAACCAATCCATTCCTAATATGACATCAAAATTGGTCATACTCACTACTTTTAGGTCTACGCTTATGATTCGTCCAACTACTATTACTTTTTCGTCTTTTATCCTATTCTCAGTAACTAGATCTACTCCCACTGGGGTACTAACATATAATACATGCAATAAGGTTCTACTGTGAACCCTACTTGACTAACAAAAGGCATGGATATAATGGAATGCGTAGAACAAGAATCAAATAACGTTAATGCGTAGTGTCTTCGTATAGATAGCGTACCTGTCACCACGGTGTCAAATGTTCAAGCATCCCTACTAGTGGATGCATGCTCCTTTGCCTACGAGCGGGTTTGCACAGTTCGCTCGCAACTTTCTGGACCATTGAGAGGTTGTTCTGGACTCTTGGTACCCTTCCCAGTACAATATTTGGCTGTTTGACGTTCATGACCACATCTGAAATATATCCTTGAGCTTGCCATACATTTACCCCAGTGTTGTTTTTCGCATTCGTGGCATCGAAGCTTCTCATGTTCGTGGCCCCTCTCTCTATCCCTAGGGCGTCAGTCTACATGTTGGGCAGAACGTCTATCAGCATATCGAGGCCTTCGTGTTGGTGTTCGATAGTCTGTCCCTCTAGGTTCATACGATCACTTCCTTCTGACTGTTATCGCTGGTTCTCGACGTCTTTCCTCTTGAGACTTTTCCAGAGATTTTGGCTGTTCTTAGTGCCTCCTCATACGTCTTTGGGTCTATGGCTTCCACCATGCGGCAGACCTTCGAGTCTAGGCCCAAAACAAATTTCTCGGTCATCTTTCGTTTAGTAAACACCAATGACGACGCAAACCTTTTTAATCTCATAAATTCTCTGTCATATCTGCCACTAAGTGTCCACCCTCAGTCAGATTGGTGAATTTCTACTATTTCTTAAGTTGCACCGCTTTGGGATAATATTTCTTTAGGAAAGCCTCCTTAAATTGATCTCACACCATAATTCCCCCTCTTGGGTTAATATTATCCTTATTGTTCATTTAATGTACTTACGCGTTCTTTTGCAGCATAAATGACGCACACAGGATACCTTCTGGTTGTCCAGTCATTCCATCGACATAAATATGGTTTCCATGGACGAAATTCACATCTGAACTTCTGTTGGATCTCTCGTAGAAATAGTGAATGGGTGCGGATCATACCGCTTGGAGTCTCATAGCCAGTTCTCTCCTCTAGTACATTGGAAATTTTGGCTTGTTCGGTGACCATTATGGCATGCATCAGGACCTAAAATGACTCCCACATCAAACTAGTAGTGGGGTCTATTCTAGTCATTAGTGCTGCTAGAGGTGGTGCAGCTTGTGGCGGTACAACTTGAGGCAACGCAACTGCATCCGTCCTAGTTACTGATCATTCTCGAGGTGAGCTCTCTTTAGCCTCACCTCTTACTCTACCTCTAATAGGGGGTCGTCCCCTTCCTCGTCTTCCTCTTCCATGTCCTCTGGGTGACATGGTTCTAGAAACTAAGATAATTCTATTTAAGTCTATTGTTTACTAACAATACAATATCATACACATAAAAAATTCATACAACATAGCAAGTATATGATATCAAAATTAAATCAAGCATCATGCTGCAATAATATAATATAATTAAAGCTCATCAACTTTCATGCAACATAACATTTAAAACATGGAGTCAATCACAATAAATATCATCATAACATTTTCCTTTTTTTTATCTTATGCATGACGTACCTGACAGTGACAGAGCATCGATGATTGAACCATGGAACATGTCAAGTCTACATCGTAGGATAGTCTACAAGATATGTACTTAGAGCTCTGATACCAACTGTAATGATCCTTGATTTTGTACTTAACCTAAAGTCACTACTGTATACATATCATGAACATTTAATGCGAAAATACTTCATTGAAAACTTTATAATGAAATGTGACTTTGATCTTGCATGTCTAACTTTAAACAAATTAATACAAATTGAAATAAGAAGAAAAATAACATAAAGTAAAATGTCTAATACCAACCTATATGCTAACCTATATTCTACTAAATTCAAACTTCAAAACTATCCTAAGCATGTGCCACGGTCTCCTAGTTGCAATGACAATGTCAGCCGTATAGGGGAGCCTTGCCTTTACCTAAAAAATGAGAGTAGCACATGGCTGGAGTATTTTAAAAAATACTCAGTAAATGACCCCCTATCGAGGTTAAATGCAAACACATAAAATTTCATGAACGAGATCTATCATAACAGTCTATTTTCCTACAGCGGCTATCCTAAACGGGCAACTTGAATGTGTAATTAATTTCCTTACAAACGGTCCACACATATGAGTATGGACCCACCAGTTGATTTGCACACCTCTTTGGCCCCATTCTAATTGGGTGACTATTCGCTGGTAGCTGTCTATGCCGAATACCGGTAGGAAATAGCGACCGTCATGGCAACATTATGTTAAATATAACGATTATTCTTTTGCCTCGTAGCGTATGCGTTCGTATTATCGTGAATGAAGAAGGGGTATCCCTCGATGCATGAGCACACAATAATGAATGAGGTCCAACATTTTTCATTTTCATTATCATATAATACAACCCCTACTAGCATCTTCTTTCATATCATATCATTTTTTCATATCATTTATCATATCGTTTATCATATCATTTAGCATATCTTTAATGCGTGTGACGGGGTTGTATTTCATATGCCAATCATATCACATCATTCATGTTAGACATATATGTCATATCATAATGCCTTCATGCTTCCAAACATAATAATTCTCATCATGCACATATTGTATTATATCATATGTCATAACAGTCACATAACATTCCCGATTCATGCCTTGAACATATCATATCTTAACATATAATATCATAAACATAGCAATTCACCTAATACAACATAACAATCACATAACATAACATGCACATCATCTCATATCAGTTTAAATATACGGACATATGACACATGCGAAGCCACGAGCACGTGTCATCATATAACACATAATTATAACCAAACTCGAGTATGATCGCTCCCATAACTGGAATTTGAGCCAACTATCATCGATTCTTCTTTCCTATTAGAATCGTCATCCCATTTCGTTAGTAACTTAAGAATTCTAACCTCAATCAAATTTAAATTGAGAAATTTACGCATATACCAACCTTATTTTCCATAAACAATGTCAAATTCAGCTTTGGAATGGTCGAAATGGTGGAAATTGATTAATTTTCCCTTTACAGAGCTGAAAGAGCAAGTTCTAAGTCGCCAAGTTGAGTCAAGCCGTTTAAGCCGACTAAGTAGAGGAGGTTTTTTGCTAAGGCTTGACACGTGGCGTAAATAGAGGCCGACGCGTTTACAGGTGGCTTCAGGTCAAGCTCGGGTCACATGTATGCGGTCACAGGTGCTGGGCCACTAGGCTGCTTAAGGTTGGTTGAGACGGATGTTGGGGCATAGTAGGTTGGCCTCAGGCGTGGGTAGTTTTCGGGCTGTAGGCACGCGGATAATGGATGTGTGTTGTAGACTTTGGCTGGGTGTGTGTTTGGGTCATGGGTTGTAGGTGAGTGGTTTGGGTTGAAGCGGGTATTGGGTTAACAGATCCAGATCCAACCCGAAGACCACAGTCTTTGTCTTCCTTACCCAAATAATCACGAAAATCTCCCACGACCTTTTCTCTCCTCTCAAATGATTCTCCGATGTTCATTGTTCATCATTTTTTCTTCGGTTCTTCTCTATTGACCCTTCAATTACACCTCCCACGTTGTATTATGGATGGTAAACACCTTTAACATACAGATCTATGGGAAGCCAAACAATTCTAAAGCACAATCTTGATTCTGGTGACGAGGGATGTTATTAAGGAGTGGAAACTTACCTCATGAGTACGTGCAAGCGTCGTTGGACACTTTCGTCGCGTGAGATGACCATTTTGACATCGAGTTTCCGCGGTATTTATTTCACTCAAGATTCGTTCTCTTTACCAGGTGTTCTGCCAGTGGCTTCTGGCTCCTCGTTCAATTCTTTCGAAGTCATTGGATCCTTTTCCTCGTTCGAGAATCTCCTCCCCTCTTCCATTCCGTCCCGAAGAGTGACCAAGGTGGTCCTTGCTGATTCACACGGTCTCGCCGGAGTTACCTTAGATTTTTATTTCTCTCTCTCTTTCTCTCTCTCGTTTCTCTCTGTATCTCTCCTTATAGTGCATATGGAGCATGTGGCTAAAGGTATGAGGGATGTTTGGAGAAGCGTGCGCGTCAGGGAGGCGTGGTTGTGATGTTGGAATGAGAATTTCAACTCTTGTCAGAATTCTCGCAGGTCCATGGGCGAGTTCACAATTTTTTTTTTTTTTAAATTTCATCATTACATGTGTAAAATGTTTATGAAATGATATGACTAGGATAAGTTTATGAAATGATATGATTATGATAAGTTTATGAAATAATATGACTATGATATGTTTATGAAGTGTTATGACTATGATATGTTTACGAAATGATATGACCATAATATGTCTGTGATATGATATGACTATGACATGTTAGGTTAATGTTATGACACGTGCTACGACGTGATGTTACCGCCTGAAATTAAAAAAAAAAAAAGAGAGAAATTTTTGCGCAATTATCAGAAGCCCCAAGAATTTCGTCAAGGCTCCAGAATTCTCGGTCAGGCGCTTGCCTCTCCCACGACCCTCAAGATACGATACACTCAGTCACGCCCTTTAGAGACACACCTGCAAGAGAGTGGAGTGTGAGACACAGAGAGAGGTTGAACGACCGTATGGTATTTTTCAAAGAACCCAAACCGACAAGGGATATCGATCTGACGCAACGCTATAATGGACAACACACGTTGCGACGAGAACTACCGGCGACCCAATACTAAGAACGATAAGCCAAACAATATTTTTTATGGTCTTTAACGTGAGATTAACGTTAGTGAGAGAGAGGGCACGATTCGTGATGAACAATAACGTTATGGTTGTTATGCGGGGTGAAATAGCGAATTAACACATTCTGTGTAAAGAGGGCTAACTAGAGGTGCGAAACGACTCTGATCCGGTGGAAAACATCAATGTCGAAAAGAGAGAGAAACTCGATGGTGAAATAGCGAGGAGTGGAGTGAAGAAGAAAGGATCCGTCGGATCTAGATTCGGGTCAAGTACATCGGCATCGATTGGTGTCTGTGCTGCAAACGGCAACTCCATCAGCTCATGCGGCTTGACTCCAGCTGCGGCTCGGTGGCTCAAAAAATCTGGTATTCAGCTCGGGTTGAATAAAATTACATCGATCCATAAATATTTTACCTTTTAGGAGCTGATTTTGACCCTAATTAAGGTAACTAAGGTCAATATAATGCCCTATTTCACAAATTCAAGTAAATTAGATTAGAAATGTGAAATATAAACAAAAACGAGATGAACATCCTAATAAGAAATGACTCCCGGTTATAGTTGGAGCAACTTCGAGGGATGGAAGACAAGCGTACTCAAATTGAGGGAAACGCGGGTTAAGGCCAACCAAATAAGTGGCCTTACTATCGGATAGATTGGATGAATTGTTTGATGTATGACGACCCGTGCCTCATGGCCCTAGCAAGTGTCATTTATGCTTTATGTATGACGTATGACGTATGATGATGTGATTGAGTTAAATGATGATGCCATATGATATTATATGATGTTCTATGATGTTCTATGATGTTCTTTTATGATGATGTTGTATGATGACGATGATGCATGACAACATGATGATGTAAGATGTTAGATTAGAAAATTTCTTAATAAACACGTTATTCCATATTAAGATGTAATGCATGTTATAAATGCCATGATGCATGATGACGATGACTTTCGTAGGACACAACACTAGTTAATGTTAATGATGATGAATGTATGAAAACCAATGCACGCATATACTTAGAGTAATATGTGAACGAAACTTAGGATTGTGTCATAACGATATTTTAAAGATGAGAAACTATAGGGATCTCATGCATTCTGTGTGTACATAGACATGAGACTACTTCCTCTTTTATGATGATGAGTACAGACGCGTACACTACGATGATGATGATCATCATGCCTCGCATGACACTCAGGGGTTTGCTGGCCTCCAAAGGTCGCTATGAATAGCTAGCTCGACTATAATGGGTCTAGGATGTGCGAACCGCCTGGGGATCCACGCTCGCATATGTGGGCGTGTGTAGGGAAGTACTACACATCCAATATTGTCTGAACTGAAGGCCACCCCCATGATGGTTTTAACGATAGGTCCCATAATTTGAGTTGCACGTGTTTGCATTACTATTACTATTACTATTACTATTACTACTACTATTACTATTACTATTACTATTACTACTATTACTACTATTATTATTACTACTATTACTATTATGATTGTTACTACTATTATTATTACTATTATTATTATTAATTTATTATTATTATTATTATTATTTTTTAATTACTAGCATAATATTCGCTTGATATCTCACTTTTATTTAAAAAAATATATATTATATTTTTTTTCTCTACTCTCTTCCTCTTCCCTCACCTTTAGATGGAAGAATTCAAGAATGAAAAGATTAGACGGAAGAGATAAAGAAGAGATGATCCAAACATTTTGTCAAGGGAAGATTTTTATACTATATTCCACAATATTTTTCAAGTGAATTCTTCTTATTGTTCTATAATTTTTAAACTTTTTTTATTCATGATGTTATTATAATTTTTTCATTCATGATGAGTATTAATGTGTACACTATGAATATGATGATGACGATCATGCCTCACATGACACTCGGAGTTTGCTGACCTTCGGACGTCTAGCTATGGACAACTAGCCCGACTATGATGTGTCTAGGGGGCGTGCGAATCACCTAAAGACTCACACTTGCACACACATCGAATTTTGTCCAGACAAAAGGCCACCCCTATGATAGTTTTAACGATAGGTCCCTAAGCATGAGTTGCATGTATTTGCATTCTGTGACCCTAATTGTGGGGTCACTTATTGAGTATTTCTTAAAATACTCAAGCCGTGTGCTACTTCTGTTTCAGGTAAAGGCAAGACACCCTTGTGCGGCTGGCGACGACATCACAAGTAAAGACCATGGCATATGCATAGCATAATTGTATTTCATTTCTTAGACTTTAGGTTAGAACAGGGTGTTTTTACTTTTAATGTTTATTATTTTTATTCAATATTTGGTTATGTTGTTTTAAAAATGTTTTCAAACACATAAGTCCATGACAGTGTTTTATGATGAAGTTTTAAAGGTTTATTTCCGCATAAGAGAGTATGTTATTACTAGGGTCATTACAGTTGGTATTAGAGCTCTAGGTTATAGATTATGTAGACTAGCTTTAACACAAAAAAAAGTGAAGGGAATTAGTTCCAACAAGAATGAGCAACTCATGAAAGACCCAAAGGATCAAAATGAAAGAAATTAAGAGGATTAAGCAAGAAAAAAGAACTTAATCAAGTCACTCCTATACTCTAACAAGTAATGTTAATGAGTTAAGGCCTTTGGAAAAGGATTGGAAAGGAAAAAGTACTTAAGGGAACAACCTCTCTACTATCCGTAAAAGCATGCAGGAGTGAATTCCATCTTACACCCTATGTCCCCAACTATTCACCCAGTCTTACCCCTGAAATGGGAGGCTTATTGAGTCGGCAAACTCGGGTCACTCTCACCCATGCAAATCTAAGGATAATTCCGAATAAACAGGAGTTCATAGTTAGCTCAAGATTAAGATCGAGTTACCTAGGTCATCGAATGAAAAAAATCAGTCTCAAACAGTAAACGACATTATAAAGTGAGAGTGGTTTTTCTTCATGGTCCGATCTTATGCAATACTCATTGCATAGGACGCCCCCACTCACATGCATGTACAATTTAGTGATCACATTGTTTATATCATATTCCAAAGTGGGCCGCATCCATAGTGTCCCCAAGATAAGGAACTCAGCCTTATCCCTGTACTATATATCATTTTGACTATATACTTGAATTTGATCCACTCTTATGTCTCTACATATAGTTCAAGTAATCATACTATAGCCAGAGTATTCTTAGTTTATTGGATTTAGATTAATGATCGTAAAAATCTCTTTATTCAATAACAATCTTTTACTGAATAAACATCAATAATAACTTTATTGAAAATAG
>JASJUX010000066.1:0-14042 GCA_033971965.1 Cucurbita ficifolia | reverse complement strand
AAAACGAGGGAGGGCGAAGACAAGCGTATCGGCAGATGAGGAAGTAACAGCGAGTAGCACAGCCTCGCTCCTGCCAGCGGCCCCCTAGGCTGAGAGAGATAGAACATACCTCCGCGAGTCAAAGCACGGACGAGCACACGTGCGAATAGTAGAGCAAGCTCAACAGAATTTAGAATGGAATGACGACGAAACGGGGTGTATAAAACCGTAAAAAATTGCTTAAAATCGAAACCCTAAACTGCAAACCCTAATCCGGGACCTTTGAAGCACGTGCTGAAAAACTGAGTAACGGTCGATGTCTTTCGAAATCTTCGTGCGGAATGATCAAGCCCGATGATTTAGAATGGAATGACGACGAAACGGGGTGTATAAAACCGTAAAAAATTGCTTAAAATCGAAACCCTAAACTGCAAACCCTAATCCGGGACCTTTGAAGCACGTGCTGAAAAAAAAAACTGAGTAACGGTCGATGTCTTTCGAAATCTTCGTGCGGAATGATCAAGCCCGATGATTTAGAATGGAATGACGACGAAAACGGGGTGTATAAAAAAAACCGTAAAAAATTGCTTAAAATCGAAACCCTAAACTGCAAACCCTAATCCGGGACCTTTGAAGCACGTGCTGAAAAACTGAGTAACGGTCGATGTCTTTCGAAATCTTCGTGCGGAATGATCAAGCCCGATGATTTAGAATGGAATGACGACGAAACGGGGTGTATAAAACCGTAAAAAATTGCTTAAAATCGAAACCCTAAACTGCAAACCCTAATCCGGGACCTTTGAAGCACGTGCTGAAAAACTGAGTAACGGTCGATGTCTTTCGAAATCTTTCGTGCGGAATGATCAAGCCCGATGATTTAGAATGGAATGACGACGAAACGGGGTGTATAAAACCGTAAAAAAATTGCTTAAAATCGAAACCCTAAACTGCAAACCCTAATCCGGGACCTTTGAAGCACGTGCTGAAAAACTGAGTAACGGTCGATGTCTTTCGAAATCTTCGTGCGGAATGATCAAGCCCGATGATTTAGAATGGAATGACGACGAAACGGGGTGTATAAAACCGTAAAAAATTGCTTAAAATCGAAACCCTAAACTGCAAACCCTAATCCGGGACCTTTGAAGCACGTGCTGAAAAACTGAGTAACGGTCGATGTCTTTCGAAATCTTCGTGCGGAATGATCAAGCCCGATGATTTAGAATGGAATGACGACGAAAAACGGGGTGTATAAAAAACCGTAAAAAAAAATTTGCTTAAAATCGAAACCCTAAACTGCAAACCCTAATCCGGGACCTTTGAAGCACGTGCTGAAAAACTGAGTAACGGTCGATGTCTTTCGAAATCTTCGTGCGGAATGATCAAGCCCGATGATTTAGAATGGAATGACGACGAAACGGGGTGTATAAAAAACCGTAAAAAAAAAAATGCTTAAAATCGAAACCCTAAACTGCAAACCCTAATCCGGGACCTTTGAAGCACGTGCTGAAAAACTGAGTAACGGTCGATGTCTTTCGAAATCTTCGTGCGGAATGATCAAGCCCGATGATTTAGAATGGAATGACGACGAAACGGGGTGTATAAAAACCGTAAAAAATTGCTTAAAATCGAAACCCTAAACTGCAAACCCTAATCCGGGACCTTTGAAGCACGTGCTGAAAAACTGAGTAACGGTCGATGTCTTTCGAAATCTTCGTGCGGAATGATCAAGCCCGATGATTTAGAATGGAATGACGACGAAACGGGGGTGTATAAAAAACCGTAAAAAATTGCTTAAAATCGAAACCCTAAACTGCAAACCCTAATCCGGGACCTTTGAAGCACGTGCTGAAAAAAACTGAGTAACGGTCGATGTCTTTCGAAATCTTCGTGCGGAATGATCAAGCCCGATGATTTAGAATGGAATGACGACGAAACGGGGTGTATAAAAAACCGTAAAAAATTGCTTAAAATCGAAACCCTAAACTGCAAACCCTAATCCGGGACCTTTGAAGCACGTGCTGAAAAACTGAGTAACGGTCGATGTCTTTCGAAATCTTCGTGCGGAATGATCAAGCCCGATGATTTAGAATGGAATGACGACGAAACGGGGTGTATAAAACCGTAAAAAATTGCTTAAAATCGAAACCCTAAACTGCAAACCCTAATCCGGGACCTTTGAAGCACGTGCTGAAAAACTGAGTAACGGTCGATGTCTTTCGAAATCTTCGTGCGGAATGATCAAGCCCGATGATTTAGAATGGAATGACGACGAAACGGGGTGTGTATAAAACCGTAAAAAAATTGCTTAAAATCGAAACCCTAAACTGCAAACCCTAATCCGGGACCTTTGAAGCACGTGCTGAAAAACTGAGTAACGGTCGATGTCTTTCGAAATCTTCGTGCGGAATGATCAAGCCCGATGATTTAGAGAATGGAATGACGACGAAACGGGGTGTATAAAACCGTAAAAAAATTGCTTAAAATCGAAACCCTAAACTGCAAACCCTAATCCGGGACCTTTGAAGCACGTGCTGAAAAAAACTGAGTAACGGTCGATGTCTTTCGAAATCTTCGTGCGGAATGATCAAGCCCGATGATTTAGAATGGAATGACGACGAAACGGGGTGTGTATAAAACCGTAAAAAAAAAAAAAATTGCTTAAAATCGAAACCCTAAACTGCAAACCCTAATCCGGGACCTTTGAAGCACGTGCTGAAAAAAACTGAGTAACGGTCGATGTCTTTCGAAATCTTCGTGCGGAATGATCAAGCCCGATGATTTAGAATGGAATGACGACGAAACGGGGTGTATAAAACCGTAAAAAATTGCTTAAAATCGAAACCCTAAACTGCAAACCCTAATCCGGGACCTTTGAAGCACGTGCTGAAAAAAACTGAGTAACGGTCGATGTCTTTCGAAATCTTCGTGCGGAATGATCAAGCCCGATGATTTAGAATGGAATGACGACGAAACGGGGTGTATAAAACCGTAAAAAAAAAATTGCTTAAAATCGAAACCCTAAACTGCAAACCCTAATCCGGGACCTTTGAAGCACGTGCTGAAAAACTGAGTAACGGTCGATGTCTTTCGAAATCTTCGTGCGGAATGATCAAGCCCGATGATTTAGAATGGAAATGACGACGAAACGGGGTGTATAAAACCGTAAAAAATTGCTTAAAATCGAAACCCTAAACTGCAAACCCTAATCCGGGACCTTTGAAGCACGTGCTGAAAAAACTGAGTAACGGTCGATGTCTTTCGAAATCTTCGTGCGGAATGATCAAGCCCGATGATTTAGAATGGAATGACGACGAAACGGGGTGTATAAAACCGTAAAAAAAAATTGCTTAAAATCGAAACCCTAAACTGCAAACCCTAATCCGGGACCTTTGAAGCACGTGCTGAAAAACTGAGTAACGGTCGATGTCTTTCGAAATCTTCGTGCGGAATGATCAAGCCCGATGATTTAGAATGGAATGACGACGAAAAACGGTGTATAAAACCGTAAAAAATTGCTTAAAATCGAAACCCTAAACTGCAAACCCTAATCCGGGACCTTTGAAGCACGTGCTGAAAAACTGAGTAACGGTCGATGTCTTTCGAAATCTTCGTGCGGAATGATCAAGCCCGATGATTTAGAATGGAATGACGACGAAACGGGGTGTATAAAACCGTAAAAAATTGCTTAAAATCGAAACCCTAAACTGCAAACCCTAATCCGGGACCTTTGAAGCACGTGCTGAAAAACTGAGTAACGGTCGATGTCTTTCGAAATCTTCGTGCGGAATGATCAAGCCCGATGATTTAGAATGGAATGACGACGAAAAACGGGGTGTATAAAAACCGTAAAAAATTGCTTAAAAAAATCGAAACCCTAAACTGCAAACCCTAATCCGGGACCTTTGAAGCACGTGCTGAAAAACTGAGTAACGGTCGATGTCTTTCGAAATCTTCGTGCGGAATGATCAAGCCCGATGATTTAGAATGGAATGACGACGAAACGGGGTGTATAAAACCGTAAAAAAAAAATTGCTTAAAATCGAAACCCTAAACTGCAAACCCTAATCCGGGACCTTTGAAGCACGTGCTGAAAAACTGAGTAACGGTCGATCGATGTCTTTCGAAATCTTCGTGCGGAATGATCAAGCCCGATGATTTAGAATGGAATGACGACGAAACGGGGTGTATAAAACCGTAAAAAAAAAAATGCTTAAAATCGAAACCCTAAACTGCAAACCCTAATCCGGGACCTTTGAAGCACGTGCTGAAAAACTGAGTAACGGTCGATGTCTTTCGAAATCTTCGTGCGGAATGATCAAGCCCGATGATTTAGAATGGAATGACGACGAAACGGGGTGTATAAAACCGTAAAAAATTGCTTAAAATCGAAACCCTAAACTGCAAAACCCTAATCCGGGACCTTTGAAGCACGTGCTGAAAAACTGAGTAACGGTCGATGTCTTTCGAAATCTTCGTGCGGAATGATCAAGCCCGATGATTTAGAATGGAATGACGACGAAACGGGGTGTATAAAACCGTAAAAAATTGCTTAAAATCGAAACCCTAAACTGCAAACCCTAATCCGGGACCTTTGAAGCACGTGCTGAAAAAAAACTGAGTAACGGTCGATGTCTTTCGAAATCTTCGTGCGGAATGATCAAGCCCGATGATTTAGAATGGAATGACGACGAAACGGGGTGTATAAAACCGTAAAAAAATTGCTTAAAAAAACGAAACCCTAAACTGCAAACCCTAATCCGGGACCTTTGAAGCACGTGCTGAAAAACTGAGTAACGGTCGATGTCTTTCGAAATCTTCGTGCGGAATGATCAAGCCCGATGATTTAGAATGGAATGACGACGAAACGGGGTGTATAAAAACCGTAAAAAATTGCTTAAAATCGAAACCCTAAACTGCAAACCCTAATCCGGGACCTTTGAAGCACGTGCTGAAAAACTGAGTAACGGTCGATGTCTTTCGAAATCTTCGTGCGGAATGATCAAGCCCGATGATTTAGAATGGAATGACGACGAAACGGGGTGTATAAAACCGTAAAAAATTGCTTAAAATCGAAACCCTAAACTGCAAACCCTAATCCGGGACCTTTGAAGCACGTGCTGAAAAACTGAGTAACGGTCGATGTCTTTCGAAATCTTCGTGCGGAATGATCAAGCCCGATGATTTAGAATGGAATGACGACGAAACGGGGTGTATAAAACCGTAAAAAATTGCTTAAAATCGAAACCCTAAACTGCAAACCCTAATCCGGGACCTTTGAAGCACGTGCTGAAAAACTGAGTAACGGTCGATGTCTTTCGAAATCTTCGTGCGGAATGATCAAGCCCGATGATTTAGAATGGAATGACGACGAAACGGGGTGTATAAAACCGTAAAAAATTGCTTAAAAATCGAAACCCTAAACTGCAAACCCTAATCCGGGACCTTTGAAGCACGTGCTGAAAAACTGAGTAACGGTCGATGTCTTTCGAAATCTTCGTGCGGAATGATCAAGCCCGATGATTTAGAATGGAATGACGACGAAACGGGGTGTATAAAACCGTAAAAAAAATTGCTTAAAATCGAAACCCTAAACTGCAAACCCTAATCCGGGACCTTTGAAGCACGTGCTGAAAAACTGAGTAACGGTCGATGTCTTTCGAAATCTTCGTGCGGAATGATCAAGCCCGATGATTTAGAATGGAATGACGACGAAACGGGGTGTATAAAACCGTAAAAAAAATTGCTTAAAATCGAAACCCTAAACTGCAAACCCTAATCCGGGACCTTTGAAGCACGTGCTGAAAAACTGAGTAACGGTCGATGTCTTTCGAAATCTTCGTGCGGAATGATCAAGCCCGATGATTTAGAATGGAATGACGACGAAAACGGGGTGTATAAAACCGTAAAAAAATTGCTTAAAATCGAAACCCTAAACTGCAAACCCTAATCCGGGACCTTTGAAGCACGTGCTGAAAAACTGAGTAACGGTCGATGTCTTTCGAAATCTTCGTGCGGAATGATCAAGCCCGATGATTTAGAATGGAATGACGACGAAACGGGGTGTATAAAACCGTAAAAAAAATTTGCTTAAAATCGAAACCCTAAAACTGCAAACCCTAATCCGGGACCTTTGAAGCACGTGCTGAAAAACTGAGTAACGGTCGATGTCTTTCGAAATCTTCGTGCGGAATGATCAAGCCCGATGATTTAGAATGGAATGACGACGAAACGGGGTGTATAAAACCGTAAAAAAATTGCTTAAAATCGAAACCCTAAACTGCAAACCCTAATCCGGGACCTTTGAAGCACGTGCTGAAAAACTGAGTAACGGTCGATGTCTTTCGAAATCTTCGTGCGGAATGATCAAGCCCGATGATTTAGAATGGAATGACGACGAAACGGGGTGTATAAAACCGTAAAAAATTGCTTAAAATCGAAACCCTAAACTGCAAACCCTAATCCGGGACCTTTGAAGCACGTGCTGAAAAACTGAGTAACGGTCGATGTCTTTCGAAATCTTCGTGCGGAATGATCAAGCCCGATGATTTAGAATGGAATGACGACGAAACGGGGTGTATAAAAAAACCGTAAAAAATTGCTTAAAATCGAAACCCTAAACTGCAAACCCTAATCCGGGACCTTTGAAGCACGTGCTGAAAAACTGAGTAACGGTCGATGTCTTTCGAAATCTTCGTGCGGAATGATCAAGCCCGATGATTTAGAATGGAATGACGACGAAACGGGGTGTATAAAACCGTAAAAAAATTGCTTAAAATCGAAACCCTAAACTGCAAACCCTAATCCGGGACCTTTGAAGCACGTGCTGAAAAAACTGAGTAACGGTCGATGTCTTTCGAAATCTTCGTGCGGAATGATCAAGCCCGATGATTTAGAATGGAATGACGACGACGAAACGGGGTGTATAAAACCGTAAAAAATTGCTTAAAATCGAAACCCTAAACTGCAAACCCTAATCCGGGACCTTTTGAAGCACGTGCTGAAAAAAACTGAGTAACGGTCGATGTCTTTCGAAATCTTCGTGCGGAATGATCAAGCCCGATGATTTAGAATGGAATGACGACGAAACGGGGTGTATAAAACCCGTAAAAAATTGCTTAAAATCGAAACCCTAAACTGCAAACCCTAATCCGGGACCTTTGAAGCACGTGCTGAAAAACTGAGTAACGGTCGATGTCTTTCGAAATCTTCGTGCGGAATGATCAAGCCCGATGATTTAGAATGGAATGACGACGAAACGGGGTGTATAAAAAAACCGTAAAAAATTGCTTAAAATCGAAACCCTAAACTGCAAACCCTAATCCGGGACCTTTGAAGCACGTGCTGAAAAACTGAGTAACGGTCGATGTCTTTCGAAATCTTCGTGCGGAATGATCAAGCCCGATGATTTAGAATGGAATGACGACGAAACGGGGTGTATAAAACCGTAAAAAATTGCTTAAAATCGAAACCCTAAACTGCAAACCCTAATCCGGGACCTTTGAAGCACGTGCTGAAAAAAACTGAGTAACGGTCGATGTCTTTCGAAATCTTCGTGCGGAATGATCAAGCCCCATGATTTAGAATGGAATGACGACGAAACGGGGTGTATAAAACCGTAAAAAATTGCTTAAAATCGAAACCCTAAACTGCAAACCCTAATCCGGGACCTTTGAAGCACGTGCTGAAAAACTGAGTAACGGTCGATGTCTTTCGAAATCTTCGTGCGGAATGATCAAGCCCGATGATTTAGAATGGAATGACGACGAAACGGGGTGTATAAAACCGTAAAAAATTGCTTAAAATCGAAACCCTAAACTGCAAACCCTAATCCGGGACCTTTGAAGCACGTGCTGAAAAACTGAGTAACGGTCGATGTCTTTCGAAATCTTCGTGCGGAATGATCAAGCCCGATGATTTAGAATGGAATGACGACGAAACGGGGTGTATAAAACCGTAAAAAATTGCTTAAAATCGAAACCCTAAACTGCAAACCCTAATCCGGGACCTTTGAAGCACGTGCTGAAAAACTGAGTAACGGTCGATGTCTTTCGAAATCTTCGTGCGGAATGATCAAGCCCGATGATTTAGAATGGAATGACGACGAAACGGGGTGTATAAAACCGTAAAAAAAATTGCTTAAAATCGAAACCCTAAACTGCAAACCCTAATCCGGGACCTTTGAAGCACGTGCTGAAAAACTGAGTAACGGTCGATGTCTTTCGAAATCTTCGTGCGGAATGATCAAGCCCGATGATTTAGAATGGAATGACGACGAAACGGGGTGTATAAAACCGTAAAAAAAAATTTGCTTAAAATCGAAACCCTAAACTGCAAACCCTAATCCGGGACCTTTGAAGCACGTGCTGAAAAAAACTGAGTAACGGTCGATGTCTTTCGAAATCTTCGTGCGGAATGATCAAGCCCGATGATTTAGAATGGAATGACGACGAAACGGGGTGTATAAAAAACGTAAAAAAAATTGCTTAAAATCGAAACCCTAAACTGCAAACCCTAATCCGGGACCTTTGAAGCACGTGCTGAAAAAACTGAGTAACGGTCGGTCGATGATGTCTTTCGAAATCTTCGTGCGGAATGATCAAGCCCGATGATTTAGAATGGAATGACGACGAAACGGGGTGTATAAAACCGTAAAAAATTGCTTAAAATCGAAACCCTAAACTGCAAACCCTAATCCGGGACCTTTGAAGCACGTGCTGAAAAACTGAGTAACGGTCGATGTCTTTCGAAATCTTCGTGCGGAATGATCAAGCCCGATGATTTAGAATGGAATGACGACGAAAAACGGGGTGTATAAAAACGTAAAAAAATTGCTTAAAATCGAAACCCTAAACTGCAAACCCTAATCCGGGACCTTTGAAGCACGTGCTGAAAAAACTGAGTAACGGTCGATGTCTTTCGAAATCTTCGTGCGGAATGATCAAGCCCGATGATTTGAGAATGGAATGACGACGAAACGGGGTGTATAAAACCGTAAAAAAAAAATGCTTAAAATCGAAACCCTAAACTGCAAACCCTAATCCGGGACCTTTGAAGCACGTGCTGAAAAAACTGAGTAACGGTCGATGTCTTTCGAAATCTTCGTGCGGAATGATCAAGCCCGATGATTTAGAATGGAATGACGACGAAACGGGGTGTATAAAAAACGTAAAAAATTGCTTAAAATCGAAACCCTAAACTGCAAACCCTAATCCGGGGACCTTTGAAGCACGTGCTGAAAAAACTGAGTAACGGTCGATGTCTTTCGAAATCTTCGTGCGGAATGATCAAGCCCGATGATTTAGAATGGAATGACGACGAAACGGGGTGTATAAAACCGTAAAAAATTGCTTAAAATCGAAACCCTAAACTGCAAACCCTAATCCGGGACCTTTGAAGCACGTGCTGAAAAACTGAGTAACGGTCGATGTCTTTCGAAATCTTCGTGCGGAATGATCAAGCCCGATGATTTAGAGAATGGAATGACGACGAAACGGGGTGTATAAAACCGTAAAAAATTGCTTAAAAATCGAAACCCTAAACTGCAAACCCTAATCCGGGACCTTTGAAGCACGTGCTGAAAAACTGAGTAACGGTCGATGTCTTTCGAAATCTTCGTGCGGAATGATCAAGCCCGATGATTATGATTTAGAATGGAATGACGACGAAACGGGGTGTATAAAAACCCGTAAAAAATTGCTTAAATCGAAACCCTAAACTGCAAACCCTAATCCGGGACCTTTGAAGCACGTGCTGAAAAACTGAGTAACGGTCGATGTCTTTCGAAATCTTCGTGCGGAATGATCAAGCCCGATGATTTAGAATGGAATGACGACGAAACGGGGGGTGTATAAAACCGTAAAAAATTGCTTAAAATCGAAACCCTAAACTGCAAACCCTAATCCGGGACCTTTTGAAGCACGTGCTGAAAAAAAAACTGAGTAACGGTCGATGTCTTTCGAAATCTTCGTGCGGAATGATCAAGCCCGATGATTTAGAATGGAATGACGACGAAACGGGGTGTGTATAAAACCGTAAAAAAAATGCTTAAAATCGAAACCCTAAACTGCAAACCCTAATCCGGGACCTTTGAAGCACGTGCTGAAAAACTGAGTAACGGTCGATGTCTTTCGAAATCTTCGTGCGGAATGATCAAGCCCGATGATTTAGAATGGAATGACGACGAAACGGGGTGTATAAAACCGTAAAAAATTGCTTAAAATCGAAACCCTAAACTGCAAACCCTAATCCGGGACCTTTGAAGCACGTGCTGAAAAAAACTGAGTAACGGTCGATGTCTTTCGAAATCTTCGTGCGGAATGATCAAGCCCGATGATTTAGAATGGAATGACGACGAAACGGGGTGTATAAAACCGTAAAAAAAATTGCTTAAAATCGAAACCCTAAACTGCAAACCCTAATCCGGGACCTTTGAAGCACGTGCTGAAAAACTGAGTAACGGTCGATGTCTTTCGAAATCTTCGTGCGGAATGATCAAGCCCGATGATTTAGAATGGAATGACGACGAAACGGGGGGTGTATAAAAAACGTAAAAAATTGCTTAAAATCGAAACCCTAAACTGCAAACAAACCCTAATCCGGGACCTTTGAAGCACGTGCTGAAAAACTGAGTAACGGTCGATGTCTTTCGAAATCTTCGTGCGGAATGATCAAGCCCGATGATTTAGAATGGAATGACGACGAAACGGGGTGTATAAAACCGTAAAAAATTGCTTAAAATCGAAACCCTAAACTGCAAACCCTAATCCGGGACCTTTGAAGCACGTGCTGAAAAACTGAGTAACGGTCGATGTCTTTCGAAATCTTCGTGCGGAATGATCAAGCCCGATGATTTAGAATGGAATGACGACGAAACGGGGTGTATAAAACCGTAAAAAATTGCTTAAAATCGAAACCCTAAACTGCAAACCCTAATCCGGGACCTTTGAAGCACGTGCTGAAAAACTGAGTAACGGTCGATGTCTTTCGAAATCTTCGTGCGGAATGATCAAGCCCGATGATTTAGAATGGAATGACGACGAAAAACGGGGTGTATAAAACCGTAAAAAATGCTTGCTTAAAATCGAAACCCTAAACTGCAAACCCTAATCCGGGACCTTTGAAGCACGTGCTGAAAAACTGAGTAACGGTCGATGTCTTTCGAAATCTTCGTGCGGAATGATCAAGCCCGATGATTTAGAATGGATGGAATGACGACGAAACGGGGTGTATAAAACCGTAAAAAAAAAAAATTGCTTAAAATCGAAACCCTAAACTGCAAACCCTAATCCGGGACCTTTGAAGCACGTGCTGAAAAAACTGAGTAACGTAACGGTCGATGTCTTTCGAAATCTTCGTGCGGAATGATCAAGCCCGATGATTTAGAATGGAATGACGACGAAACGGGGTGTATAAAAACCGTAAAAAATTGCTTAAAATCGAAACCCTAAACTGCAAACCCTAATCCGGGACCTTTGAAGCACGTGCTGAAAAAAAACTGAGTAACGGTCGATGTCTTTTCGAAATCTTCGTGCGGAATGATCAAGCCCGATGATTTAGAATGGAATGACGACGAAACGGGGTGTATAAAAAAACCGTAAAAAATTGCTTAAAATCGAAACCCTAAACTGCAAACCCTAATCCGGGACCTTTGAAGCACGTGCTGAAAAAAACTGAGTAACGGTCGATGTCTTTCGAAATCTTCGTGCGGAATGATCAAGCCCGATGATTTAGAATGGAATGACGACGAAACGGGGTGTATAAAAAACCGTAAAAAATTGCTTAAAATCGAAACCCTAAACTGCAAACCCTAATCCGGGACCTTTGAAGCACGTGCTGAAAAAAACTGAGTAACGGTCGATGTCTTTCGAAATCTTCGTGCGGAATGATCAAGCCCGATGATTTAGAATGGAATGACGACGAAACGGGGTGTATAAAACCCGTAAAAAATTGCTTAAAATCGAAACCCTAAACTGCAAACCCTAATCCGGGACCTTTGAAGCACGTGCTGAAAAACTGAGTAACGGTCGATGTCTTTCGAAATCTTCGTGCGGAATGATCAAGCCCGATGATTTAGAATGGAATGACGACGAAACGGGGTGTATAAAACCGTAAAAAAAAAAAAAAATTGCTTAAAATCGAAACCCTAAACTGCAAACCCTAATCCGGGACCTTTGAAGCACGTGCTGAAAAACTGAGTAACGGTCGATGTCTTTCGAAATCTTCGTGCGGAATGATCAAGCCCGATGATTATGATTTAGAATGGAATGACGACGAAACGGGGTGTATAAAACCGTAAAAAATTGCTTAAAATCGAAACCCTAAACTGCAAACCCTAATCCGGGACCTTTGAAGCACGTGCTGAAAAACTGAGTAACGGTCGATGTCTTTCGAAATCTTCGTGCGGAATGATCAAGCCCGATGATTTAGAATGGAATGACGACGAAACGGGGTGTATAAAACCGTAAAAAAAAAATGCTTAAAATCGAAACCCTAAACTGCAAACCCTAATCCGGGACCTTTTGAAGCACGTGCTGAAAAACTGAGTAACGGTCGATGTCTTTCGAAATCTTCGTGCGGAATGATCAAGCCCGATGATTTAGAATGGAATGACGACGAAACGGGGTGTATAAAAACCGTAAAAAATTGCTTAAAATCGAAACCCTAAACTGCAAACCCTAATCCGGGACCTTTGAAGCACGTGCTGAAAAAAAACTGAGTAACGGTCGATGTCTTTCGAAATCTTCGTGCGGAATGATCAAGCCCGATGATTTAGAATGGAATGACGACGAAACGGGGTGTATAAAACCGTAAAAAAATTGCTTAAAATCGAAACCCTAAACTGCAAACCCTAATCCGGGACCTTTGAAGCACGTGCTGAAAAACTGAGTAACGGTCGATGTCTTTCGAAATCTTCGTGCGGAATGATCAAGCCCGATGATTTAGAATGGAATGACGACGAAACGGGGTGTATAAAACCGTAAAAAAATTGCTTAAAATCGAAACCCTAAACTGCAAACCCTAATCCGGGACCTTTGAAGCACGTGCTGAAAAACTGAGTAACGGTCGATGTCTTTCGAAATCTTCGTGCGGAATGATCAAGCCCGATGATTTAGAATGGAATGACGACGAAACGGGGTGTATAAAACCGTAAAAAAATTGCTTAAAATCGAAACCCTAAACTGCAAACCCTAATCCGGGACCTTTGAAGCACGTGCTGAAAAACTGAGTAACGGTCGATGTCTTTCGAAATCTTCGTGCGGAATGATCAAGCCCGATGATTTAGAATGGAATGACGACGAAACGGGGTGTATAAAACCGTAAAAAAAATTGCTTAAAATCGAAACCCTAAACTGCAAACCCTAATCCGGGACCTTTGAAGCACGTGCTGAAAAAACTGAGTAACGGTCGATGTCTTTCGAAATCTTCGTGCGGAATGATCAAGCCCGATGATTTAGAATGGAATGACGACGAAACGGGGTGTATAAAACCGTAAAAAAAATTGCTTAAAATCGAAACCCTAAACTGCAAACCCTAATCCGGGACCTTTGAAGCACGTGCTGAAAAACTGAGTAACGGTCGATGTCTTTCGAAATCTTCGTGCGGAATGATCAAGCCCGATGATTTAGAATGGAATGACGACGAAACGGGGTGTATAAAAAACCGTAAAAAAAATTGCTTAAAATCGAAACCCTAAACTGCAAACCCTAATCCGGGACCTTTGAAGCACGTGCTGAAAAACTGAGTAACGGTCGATGTCTTTCGAAATCTTCGTGCGGAATGATCAAGCCCGATGATTTAGAATGGAATGACGACGAAACGGGGTGTATAAAACCGTAAAAAATTGCTTAAAATCGAAACCCTAAACTGCAAACCCTAATCCGGGACCTTTGAAGCACGTGCTGAAAAAAACTGAGTAACGGTCGATGTCTTTCGAAATCTTCGTGCGGAATGATCAAGCCCGATGATTTAGAATGGAATGACGACGAAACGGGGTGTATAAAACCGTAAAAAATTGCTTAAAATCGAAACCCTAAACTGCAAACCCCTAATCCGGGACCTTTTGA
>JASJUX010000065.1:0-18173 GCA_033971965.1 Cucurbita ficifolia | reverse complement strand
TAATGTCTCTATTGTTCGCCCATTTCTATTCACTCATATAGTGAATAGTGGCTAAGGTAATTAAATAAAGCCTTTTTCAATTGGCAGTTAGTAGCTAGCTGATCGGAGATGCTATTTCCCTCCGACTGATAATCCAAAAAACCTCTTTTTCAAAGTCACGACCAATTCTAGAGTTTTCAACATCGGTTTAAGTTTTCCCTATGAAGTCTAAAGGTTGTGGCATTCCATATGGATTAAGAATTGAGTATAGTCGAGCTTCCCAATCCCAGTAACAGCGTTTAGTGTTGGTTCCCTACTCTCAGATTTCTTCCAATTCTGCGATCATTGTTCATTATTTCCTTCAACTTGTTCCTACAACTTCTAAACGAGATTACCCACAAGTTCTATAAAAGAAATCGAGCGCTTAAATGATTTTAACGATATGTCTCAAACCGAATGCTGTAATTGCATCTTCTTGACTCAATTAGTTGGGTCACCTATTACCGAGTTTTCTTAAAATACTCAAGCCATGTGCTACTTCCTACTTTTTGGGGTAAAGAAAGACACATTGCATGGATGACATGTCCACGGTGAATGACCATAGGGAACTATAGTTAGATCTATAGCTTCATGTTATTGTAGGTTTAGAACAATGTAGTGTTTCATTTTCTACTTTATTCTCTAAGTTTCACAAGGATTTATTATTTCCGCTATTATTGTTTTGACGACCTTTGTTATTAAACATTAGTCCATGACATTGTTTTGAAATGTTGTTTTTTACAAAGAATTTTTCTATCTTTCTTAATCAAGCCATTGAGAATAAACTAGCAACTTATTATAGGTAGAAAAAATAGGAAGATCGTTTTAATATATAGAACTTATTTTTTTTTTAGTTAATCTTGAACTCCCCAATTTCTTCAAATCCTCCTTAACAGCTGCCCGGGGCACTTTTTTTTTTAATGATTTTCAAAGTTTGGAATGAAGCGTTTATAATCACAACTAAGTTTCTGTGCAAGGAGAAAAGTGATACTAAAACAGCAACAAAACCGCCTCCATTTATACTTAAAAACCACGTTACAGATATGTTGTACCATGTAGAAATTTTGAATCACGGGGTTTGATTTATAGGACGAAGAAAATGATTAAGCACCTAACATCTCTTAATTATCCAAATAGTTCTTTAAAATATTTAACGTAAGTCCTCTTCTAGAAGCATATTTTTGGTATGCACAAGTGGAGATGGTATAAGCTATTGTCTTGTGGACCAGCAATGGGTTGGTTGGAATGACGGCACTCCAATTTTTCCAAGACATATTATCACCCAATTTGGCAAAATTAAAAATTTTGAACACATCCTGCAAATTGATAATAAATAATATGAATTAACATCGTGATATGATCTAGTGTGTACATAACCAAATTAATTGCAGTATAAAGTAGAATAATTAGCAGCGTACAAATGTCCACTCCTAATATTTCTAAGAGGATATATTAGGTATCGACTGTCCTACCTTACTCTGATATCATATTAGTCTAAGTAATGTATATATTAAAACTAATATACGCGACATAATAAACCCTAGTGGCTATATGTGATCATCTATCTACTCTCATGGATAGATATAATATATCTGATAAAGCACGTATAAACATCAAACGTTACTCTACTATACTTAGATTTACCGTTGGCTCTTCTAGAAACATACTACGCGGATTAGTCGATTAAAGAATTGGAAATGATTGTTGTTTACAAAGTAATCTCTCAAAAAAACAATTCATTTTTAGATGAGTCATTGGGGGTCACACCACAATTCGTAATACTTTTACACACTTGACTTGCTCTCACTGTTTCTTTGTTATCAGTGACTCTCTGTGCGTTAACCAATGAACGATCGTCTCATTTTGGATATATATGATCTTGCAATTATACATGTCCCGAACTGTAAAAAGTAAAATAGAGCGTACTTGCGAGCATAGAGTATCCACATACAAGACACACTTATATACGTTACGACGAGTATGATAAATTAAAATGCCACAGCCATTCTATATGGTTAATAACATGAGTCACATTCAAAATCATTTCACTAATATAATATTTTAAAGAATAGTATGAATGATAGAAATATCTTTAATCTAGTTGATTTTCTTCACCTTTATTTATTAACATTAATGTTTAAGTAAGTTAGTGCATAATATACATTAATGAATGTGTATGTTATGTTCAAGGAGGAATTAATGTATGTATAATAAATACGCTTGCATAACTACAAAGGAAGAGTTTTGGTGTGACTTATGAATCAAATAAGATACGATCCTTTAAAGCGACTAGAGCTCATTGATACTTTACAAACGACTTGGAATCTCATATCATTTTGAGAATGAGATTAAGGATCATGTTGAAAAAAAAACATATGAGAAGTAGCTATGAATGGGATGATTGGCAAAAGAACCCTCCTGTATGTCAAAGTGCGTCCCTTGAATTTAAGCTTCTAAGACAACTCATGGATTCCAATGTTTAAGCAAGGGAATTACATCGACTTTCTTAAATAGTTTCTCTTTAAGACTAAGTATTCATTTGTTTGGCATATGTGATTATCTTCGAAAGTTCACTCCGATAGGAAGAAAATTTTAAAACAATTTCAACTTTTTACCTGACCTGACTGTATTAAACACACATAATTGAGGATAAATAGCAGAATTCTGCAGCATTTTTAAATAGTTTATTATTGGTTTGGTGTTAAATCGAACTGTATGTGAAAATGTTGGTGGGGGGGTAACATTTCAGACAATATATGGTTTTATCTAAGTCAACAACTTTTTTAATTTTAAATGATAGACGGTGGGTGTTTAATATATTGCACAATCCGTCGTCTGAGATTCATGAACTTTACAATCAAACAGGGTTCTATCAAGATTTAAATGAATGTTATCATTGTATGAGCTAAGAATTTGCATTAGGGGTTCGTTTTTATGTGACACTATTAGGTGAGAACATTTTAGAGACAGTCAAACATTTTAACAAAATCAAGTATTTGGAAAAGTGGAGCAGTTAGAGATCGTGCAAGGATCCGATAATATAGGGCGGCAATTTCTTTTGAACTATTAGACATGCATTGGGAAGCTAATCCTTTTACTATTGGCGAATATCATGAGCTTGTAAGAACAAGGATGGATCTTAATTGATATCTACTACGAGGAGGAAAAGTTAGATATGAAGGCCCCTATTTATTTCTTTGCAAATTGCTAAAAATTCGCCTATTCATTGAATGTCTCAATCCAT
Organism: Cucurbita ficifolia; assembly: GCA_033971965.1. Classification (NCBI taxonomy): domain Eukaryota; kingdom Viridiplantae; phylum Streptophyta; class Magnoliopsida; order Cucurbitales; family Cucurbitaceae; genus Cucurbita; species Cucurbita ficifolia. The sequence goes on along the minus strand of JASJUX010000065.1, from coordinate 14,911 downwards.
ATCATCCGAACACCAGTAAGATCTAAACGGTGCATCAAGGTATGTGAACGGATAAGATTATTAGGGGAAAAGGGCATATTTAAGAGCATGTAGGTGAGTGTGTTTCATTAGTTCAAATACCAATTTTCTTAATAGGTTTTTCCCTTTTAAAAAAAAAATAAAATACAAAAAAAGATAGAGCTTTTTTAAAAAGATTATTGTTAATATAGTAGGGTATGTTTGTAAAGTATCATTCTAATTGAACTTATGGCTAACTTCTTAAAAACATACACGTTGTATAATGTATAATTAGGCGGTGGAGGAGCACATAGACTTTAGCGAAAAATTTGCAGCTTTTGCAAGAGATAGCTTTGACGAAAAAATTCCTTTTGGGACGGTGGGTATGGGAGTTTGAAACCTAAAAATTCCTAATTATTTTAGAAGAAGATGTCTCAACAAAAATTAATGGAATTACTCTACTAACAATAATAGATGATGTTTACGTTTGTCTATGGATACATATCGATGAACTCGAGTCTTTATCGACGTGAGAGAGGTTAGCCATCAATAAAACTTTTATTTACTAATTTTTAAGCACCCAGTACGAACTCAACCCTAAGGAAAAAAAAATTATACCCCAAAATATATTTTTGTTTTTGCTTCTCTAAACTCTATCATGAAGGTGCAACCATTTAGTTCAAAAAATTTAGGTTTTAGAGTTTTTAAAATATATTAAAATATATAATGCGATTTGCAATCTAAAAATGCGTTGCGATAATTTCATAATGTATATTGGTTTTAAGTTGAAAAGATATAAATATTTAACTCTCTTCTAAATTATGATTTTAGGTGGAATGTTAATGGAGTGGACCAACTTCCAGACTATATGAAAATATGTTTTCTTATTCTCCATAATTCTATAAATGAGATGCCTTTTGATGCACTAAGAGACAAAAGACTTAGGTTGGAGGCTAGTGTATTACACTCGCTATAACTACCGTGAAAGAAATATGTGGACAATTCATGAATTCAAATAGGGACCAGTAATTTAGTTCATGCATATGTTTTTTTTTTTTGACATCTCCAAGCTCGAAAACATGAGTGCTGAAAGAAACATGATATAATTCGTTGGTCCTCTCCAATTTTGCGACTTGCTAAAACGATTTAGGAACTCAACGGTAAGTGAACAATAAATCTATTATCTTCCTTAAGCATATAAATTATCAATTTACATTTTAAAACTTCTCTTAACTAACATCATTTTTATGATTTAAATTTAATCCTAGGTGAATTAAAAAGAACGTGATGTTTCCGAAATCAATACAATGTTACGATAATGACACAGGAGGCATCAGAGAATAATTCTCGTGAACATATAAAACATTGATTGATGAGATATGGACGAGTTAAATATGGTTGATGGGCGAGAATTTCTATTTTTCTTCAAGTTTTTTGATCAAGATAGCTAAAAATCTTGCTAGAACAACTCAAGTGCAATTTATCAATTGGAACGAAAATAGTATAGGGCAATAAGAAACAAACGCTAAATGTAATGTCTCTATTTGTTCGACCCATTTCCATTCATCCATATAGTGAATAATGGGCTTAAGGTTATTTAAACAAAGTCAAAATTGCCAATATTTATATATTGTCTAGTAGCTAGCTGATGTACGGCGTGAATATTTCGTAACTGATAATCCAAAAAACTCTTTTTGTTGTGCACAATACACGACAATTTCTAGAGTTTCAACAGATGGTTTTAAGTTTTCCTCTGAATCTAAAGTGGGGCCCATTCATATGGATTAAGACATCGGGTATAGTCGAGCTCCCAATCCCAGAAGTAACAAGACGCTTTAGCTGTGGGTTCTACTTTACTCCAGTATTTTCTTCCAAATCGAGGACAATGTTCATATTTCTATTCAACTTGTTTACAAACTTCTAAAACAAGATTTACCCACAAGTTCTGTAAAAGAATTCGATGCGCTTAAATGATATTTAACGATTATGTCTCAAACACGAATGCATGTAATTGGCCCCCTATTTCTTGACTCCAAATAGTTGGGTCACCTTACCGAGTATTTCTTAAAATACTCAAGCCATGTGTACTCCTACTTTTTGTGGTAAAGGAGAAGACACCATTTGCAATCGGATGACAATGTCAACCCGGTTGAAACATGACCAGGGACTATAGTTAGGGACTTATAAGCATTCATGTTATTAGTAGGTTTAGAACAATGTATTGTTTCAATTTCTCTTGTTATTCTCTACGCTTTCCACAACCCCCATGATTTATTTTTCCGCTATAATTGTTTGTTGACGAACTTTGTTATACTTTATTTCATTTTAGTCCAGGATTCTATTGTTTTGCAAATGTTTTTTTTAATAAGACGTCTACCTTCTTTAATCAAAAAGCCATTTTGCATAAAACTAGCAACTTAATTTTATAGTAGAAAAAATTTAGGGATAGATATAAATAACCGTATTTTTTATTATCTTTCTAACGCAATTCTCTACCCTACCCCCCTAACACAGTCTCCCGGCCCCACTCTAGTTTCAACCGTTCACATGAGCTTTATAATCACTAAAGTTTTCTGTGAAGGAAGAAAAGATAAGCACAACCAACCCATAGATACACATAAACCACGTTAAATATGTTTGTACCTGTTTTTATTGGGGAAAATTTTGATTATGACTTGGCGGTGATTAGAGGTACGAAGAAAATGAATATTAAAGCACCATACTCTGCTTTAATTTTAGTCCAAATAGGTTTTAAAATATTTTAACTTAAGTCACCTATTTACACGAAGTTTTTTTTTTTTTTTCAGATTTTGTTCATGATCAGGAGAGAGGATAAGCCATGTTATCGGTGGACACGCAAGGGTGGCTTGAAAGGACGGCACTCCAATTTTCAAACATTTTACCAATTGGCAAAATTTAAAAAATTGAAAACACTCCTCCAACTATATATATATATATATATATATATATATATATATTAGTTACCTCTCTTAAAGAATGAGTCATTAAACCAACAAATTCTTCTCTTTACAAGTTTCTCACTCCTTTTATCATGAATCCGTTGCTTTAAACGAGTCTATTTTGTAAAATCTTCAATTATTTGTCCTACTGTTAAAGTAAATAGCGCTGCAAGAGTATCAAATCAAACCATTATACGACGGTATGGAAATTACAAGCCTCCTTAAATTGGTTGTTTTCTTTATTTATTTACATTTAATGTTAAGAGTTAGCAATTTCTTATGGAAATGTGTATGTATGTTCAAGGAGGAAATATATGTAGAACGGCTTTCATTCAATGAACTAAAAGGAAGAGTTTGTGTGCTTATGAATCAAAATAAGAGCGACCTTTAAAGCGATCGAGCTCATTTGATTATACTTGTGTACAAACGAACTTGGATCTATGTCATATCATTTGGAGAATGAGATTAAGGAATGTTTGAAAAAAACATATGAGAAGGCTATGAATGGCGATGATTGGAAAAAAAGAACAATCTGTATGCATTATTCGTGCCCATGGATTCACTATGTATATTATGTCAAAGGATATTACACCAGTTTAGCGTAATCGTTTCTCTGAAAACTAAGTGATTATTTGTATGCATAAAGTAATGGACAATATAAATATGAGGTATAGAAAAAAGTTTCACTGGAACCCGATGGAAGGTAAAATTTACCAATTTCAACTTTTTCTAACTAGTATACATATAATAAATAAAGCACAAATCATTATTCTATAGGTTGGATTATGTGATTGTGTTAAATCGGAACTGATTGTGAAAAATTTTAACATTAGACAATATATGTATTATTAAGTCAACAACTTTTAATTTTTAATGATAGAGGTTTTTAAGAAACTTCAAGGATGGAGATCATAGAATTTAGCATCAGGGTTCTATCAAGATTTTTCCATGAATGTTATCAGTCTGAAGCTGGTTTTAATGAAACATCAAGCTAAGAAAAAATAACCGGCTTGAGAACGAAAGTAAGTCGACGAGGACTGACCAGAGAGACGCACCAGTATTTTGCAACAGCCGATAGCGAAACGTATGTAGCGATCTTATACTATTAGAACTGTTTATGGAGCTCCTTTTCCCCCCCCGGCGAATCTCAAGATGAACGATAACAAGAAATAGAGAGAAACATACACAAGGATCAGTCCAACCCTCGAACGTCGGCTACGAAAAAGATAGGCTATGAACCCTATTTTTCTGAATTATGTGTAGTCAATAGATTCAAGTGAGTTCAACTATCCACCCAGAAGAGCCTTAGGAAAATATTATAACATATTTATGAGCATGTTAGGTATTGTTCTTAGTCACCAATTTATTAAAAGTTTTCTTTTTTTTGAAAAAAAAAAAAAAATAGGATACTTTTCTAAAAAAAGATATTTAGATAGAGGGGATGGTTGACACACACACTATATGTTCCGAAGGATACTGAAGTTAAAAGCTAGGATAACTTAAATATATCACACCTTCTGTATATGCTTAATAGGCGGTAGGCGGAAAGGGACAGCACTGGATTAGCGAAAAATTGAGCCTTGGCTGTGCAATGGTGATGTAATATGTATTGACTGAGCAACCACACATATTTACAGCAGGTCTTGGACGAAGTGGGTATGGATTTGAATACCTTAAAATCTCATATTTTTAGCACAGAATGTCCACAAAACCATTAATGAATATTAATAACAATAGATGATGTTTACGATGTTTATGGCACAGTCAATGAACTCGAGCTCTTTATCGAAGCTGTAGAGAGGTTAGCCATCGATAAAAACTTTTTAATACAAACTACTTTGTTACAGCCTGTAAATCAAACCCTAAAAAAAAAATCTAGAAAAATTATTTTTTTTTTGTATTCTCTCCCTCCCAACTTTCATGATACGCACGGTGCCATTTATAGTCAAAAAACAATTTGTTTTTAGACGTTTAAATGAATACTTATATAAAATATATAATGCGGTTTTTGAATCTAAAAAACGGTTGCGATGAATTTTATAATGTAATTGCGTTTTAAGTGGAAAAACCATAATACAAAATATTTAAACTCTCCTTCTAAATTATGATTTTAAGGTGGAATCAATGGCGATGGCACAAAGAGTGGACCAACTTCCACGACTATATAAAAAAATATGTTATCTTCATTCCTCCATAATTCTATAAATGAGATGCCGTCCTTTGACCGCACCACTAAGGCAAGACCAAAAAAGACTAATTCAAAAGATTCCGATACCTTAAGAAAAACGGTTGAGAATTGATTATGATTAAATTTTTATTTTGCAAAACATCTATTATGTTAATTTACTTCAAACTTTACCTTTGATAGTGGGATAGATTTGTGTAAAGCTAATATGTTGCGAGCTAAGTGGTATTACACTCGCTATAAACTAACATTTGAAAAATGCACATATGTGGACCCAATTCAATGGATATTAAATAGCAGGCACCAGTAATATTAGCTTCTGCTATGTCTCCTTTTGCCATCTCCAAAGCTCGGAAAAAAGGAGAGGGCTTGACCACAGAACATGATAATAAAATGGTGGCTTTCCTACAATCTTTAAGCCGAACCAATTGCTAACGATTTTTAATTTTGCGATGCTAACGGATTTAGGAACATCAACGCGTAGTGAACAATAAATCTTATTATCTGTCCCTTAAAAAGCAATATAAATTATCAATTTAACATTGGTTAAATACTTCTATTCACTAACATCATTTTATGATTTCAAATTTTATCTAGGATGAATTAAAAAAGCACGTGATGTCTCCGACAAATCCAATAACAATTGTTACATACCCCAAGAACACAGGGCAAACAGATCAGAGAATAATTCTCGTGTGACACATTATAAAAACCAGTTTGATTGATTGGAGATCAGCGAAAGAACCGTTTAATACTGCGTTTGAGTGGCGAAGGGAGAATTCTATTTTTCTTCAAGTGTGTTCGACACAAGATAGCTAACAAATCCTTGTGCTAGAACCAGCTCAATGCCATGTATCAATTTGGAGACCGAAAAATAGATCATATACATAAAAAATTAAAAAACTTTTTAGGAGAAAACAAACGCCTAAACTGCATAATGGTCTCTATAGTTTGTTCACGACAACCATCTTACCATTCATCCATATAGGGAAATTAATTGGCTTTAAGTTGATATGCGCACCATACACTTTAAGTCAAAAATTGCCCATCATCTATTATATATTTGGGTAGATCGATAACGATCTTCATTTACAATTACCACCCAATTGCTAAACATTATGTAGATAGTATATATGCTCTTGGTACTTCTTTATGTATACTTCTTTAAACCTTTGGTTTTTCGCAACGAGTCTCGAAAAAGAGATTTTCGTTACTACTCTATTCCCAATCACACCATTATAACTATAATTTTATGTGACCAATGTTATATACTGTTTTTTTCTTTCCATTCTCAAGTGTAAAATATTTAAGGAAGGTTTTCTCTTTGCAAAAAAATTAAATCCTATACAAACTTTTGGCCACAATCCTGTGATGTGATTTCCTACTTTATAAGTTCTAATGATATCTATGTATAGATAATATTATTAGATTTGTGCTGAATTATTCACCTAAGATTACAAAAAAATAACTAGAATACATTAGAAGCAAGATACAAAAGAGTGAAGTGTTTTTCAGCATGGCTTTAAATACTGGAATAGTGTGTGACGTTTGCTCTCCACTATAAAAAGGTTGGCTCCTCACTTCATTTTTGTCATTTGCGCCTGTGTTCGATAAACCTAGAGACTACTAGCGTCATTTAGTTTTACTAAATGACTAAGGAAGTAAAACTTTTATGCATCCAATATGTCTTAGCTATGTTAAACTTTATTTAGGATAGGGTATTATAATAATTATTATCCTATGTCAAGGAATTGATGGTTGATGCCACTTCCGTCGTTCGGCGTTAAATGGAGAGTAGATTATGTCAATCACACCCCAACTATGGTCTTTTCATAAAAATCTAAAATTTATGTTTGCTCTCTCGCCTACCAAGACTGTTAGTAGTGAAACCGTCAGCACAATTTCGATTTTTAGAGGTCGATGAATATTACATGAGTTTTGAATATTATTTGAGCTGTGTAACCTTTTTCGATACCTATAGTTGCAATGTATTTTCAATCTGTGTTTCCGTTACGTATTCGTATAAAAAATCTGGGGTTTGTTAAGCTCAAGCCCAATACTATATCTCCCACACTATATCAACAAGTGTTGGTACGTCGCGGAACAAACATAACCCCACTCTTTAAAGTGTATTTGATAAGACTGTTATACTCTAATCCAAAGGTTAAACTGTTAACACAAACTGGTGTTAGTACCACGCTCTGATCTCTTGACGTTTGTTCGAATGATGCTGGACACATTGGTTTGTTTTTTATTCCTTTCCCAGATAAGGTAATTGAATTTTCCCAAGAAAATGCAGACCGACACAAACTACACGTCTACTATTGATGAGGGCCACTCATCAGTAGTTCGTATCTAACACAATCATCTTAGTCAGTATAGCAAATCCGCAATTATATGCCTGCTTGTTAGATTTTCTAATGTTGTTTTCAGATATGGTACCGTAGTAAGTTTAGCGTTTGACCAGGGATGTCCTATTTGATGTTAATCTCATGAAACCTCTGAAGAGCGCTGTCCTCCCTAATGTTTGGTGTTCTCTTAGGTACATGAGAGCTATTAAATTGATAATGCCAATCACGAACTGAGTACAACTTGCTGCTCAGGGTCATTGTATCTAGTTTAACCATATATTAATTCTGGTCGGGCAAATGAGCACATCCACCAGTAATTTGCATTTGGATCATATCCAACTTCTCATCCTCATCTTGTATGTTAAAGAAAGCTTATCACAAACCCATTTTTTCTCTATAGGAAACAAATTTTGGACGGCTCCTGCCGAGGCCTTGTGTCTTAAAGAATGTCTAAAGCATATTTTCTTTGAGACAAAAAAAATTTATTTTCCTAGATCGAGGAAAATTCAATGCCATAAGGAAAAAAGCTACCCTCTGCTCTTCCCCAGTAAATAAAGAGTAAGCGACTTTTGACGGATAGTGTAGCCTACATTTTGCATATAGCTGGTAGACGAATATGGGTGAACCAATTTCCAGAAAAGGCACAACTAATTTTAAAACCCCCATAAAGAGACTTATGTCACGTCGAAATAACTCGTCATTCTCACCACCTATGTCGACGCAGACCTCGGTGGTAATAACATGTAGACTTCCTCATTTAGATTAGCCATGGAGAAAGCATTTTGGAAACATCCAACTATGAGTGAACATGTTCAAGCAGCATAAATATTGAGAAAAAAACGAAGTTGTAGTAAGTTTTCGCTTGTGACGGAGAAAATGTTCTTTGTAACCAATACTTCAAACTTGAGTGTATCCCTTGGACAACGTCGAGCTTGTATAAACGCTTAAACAGAACAATCATAGTTTTATTTAATCTTTTACACAACAAAAGTATTATGTGCTAGGTGGTAGAGGAACTGTGAGAAGAAACTAAGTATGGTTACGTTCCAAAGCTGGTGTTAATTTCAGAATTAAGAGCTGTGCCATAATGGGTTCGTTAACTTCATTCATAGTTTTTGTTCTGTTGGGGGCGTAATAAGAACTAGAAAAGTATGTTGAGTTAGAAGAAAAATGAGAGAATGAAAAAGTAATGAGAAGGGGATATCTAAGGGTCAGTGTGGGACTTGAGCTAGAGGTTAAATGATTGGCTGTAAGAAAAATCTCATACTCATTAGCCAAGCTGGAGGCTATTTAGTATTGTAGAACATTTGGGAGTGGAACGAAATTTATCAGATTGGATAAGATTCCTAGATATTAGTGCGTGAATCTGGAAGAGAATGAATAAGGTGACAAGATGACGAAATAAGAGGAACGTGGATGCTTACTAATCGGTTTTTTGGAGTAGGAAATGGGAGTTAAAGAGCTAATGTCAAAGTTTGTGAATTGATGAAAAAGAACACACAAAAAAAAAAAAAAATCATCTTCACAAAATTGTAACATTTATATGCTGATAAAAGAAGGTTATGAGGTTTATGTCATAAAATTGTAACACTTTGTTTTACCATTAGGATACCTCAAGAGAAAATACAAGGGAAGGGTCCAGATTCAAATTTTTGTTTTAGAATGTTACTACAGTTGCATAACATTTACAGCAAAAAAACTTTAAGTAATGAAATGTAGTGTGGTCGTTTGTAGGCGTAAAGGGTGCTGTTAGATAACCAATGGTGATGGTGTTGTCTGTTTATAAAATAATAGGATTTTTAAAAGGCACTTCCCAAACAAATAAGTCGAACAATCTGACTGAAGAGAAGAGACATAGCTAAATTAGGATGTATGACGATGCTTACGTTTTACAACTAATTTTGTTGTAGAGTATAGAAACAAAGTACGTAAAATTCGATGCACAAGAAGTAAAATTGTTGCAAAGATAGGAACTGACAGTACTCATTGTCTGATCGTAACTATCTGATTACAATGTCGATGATTGGGGCTCATAAAAAATTCCTACCCATTTTGGTTTGTATTTTTTTCTCACTGTTGTTAGATGATTTTACTTGATGTACTTGGTTTTCTTATGAAACATTAAACAGAAGTATATCTTCGGTTGATGAACATGTATTTGTGTGGATTACATGTAAATGGTGTGCAGTGCACTTCCAATTCATCCTAGAGAGGCTTGGCGTTTGATGAAATATGCTGACAGTGTCATGGTTCTCTGTGAATATTGTTATCGACTTTTGTATCTGAAAATTTGTTGGCAGCATTCTTTTGTGAGAATGATCGTGAAGAATCAATTCAACTTGGATGGGTTGTCCTTACGTGTGGATAATACCTTTCAACGATATGCTGTTTCAACTAAAATGGGTTAACAATGATAATATGTGAGTACTGTTACACTAATTCCTAGTTCAAATGTTTTGGAATTTTCCATCTTGAGAGGATCTCCAATTGTGCCATGCAATGAATCCAAATTTTTGCTTTTTGGCAATAAGAAAATGCAATAAATGATTACTCCAGGATTGATAACTTGTGAACACGATTGAATTTTTTTGGACACAAGTGGAATATCTTGGATGATCGTAGTAATAAATTGTAATAAGGATGTGTAAAAATAAAGTGCACGAAGTATTGAAGTGGGCGGATTTGGTGGATTCTGCCATTAAAAAAAATAAAGTTTGATAATTTAAGGAATACCAAGAACAGATTCAAAATAATGTTAAGAATGAGAAAATATAAGTGAAACGACAAGTACGATTTATTAATGTTCACAACGTTAAATAGGATACAAGCTTACAAAATAACTCCAGAAAAAATAAGCAAGAGGAATTAAGTTGAGTCACTTGATGAAGAAATCGAGAGACCAAAACGTCCTAGATTGAGAATTCCTAAGAGTCGATTCTCTATGTTTTCGGCGGCAGTAGCTGAATGGACACAAGAAGAATTTTAAAGAGATGAAGGCCCACACTAAAGATGTTCCTCCAAACAATTTCCTTTAGCTTGACCCCCGGAAAAGTATAAGGAACGACACACAGTTTCGTGAAAAAAATCATGGTGTCCTAAAAACCTTCTAGAAAGGACTGAGTCCCCCCACACTAAGATTTTTGTCCTAGGTAAACGCTCCGGCAAGAAATCAGTTTTTCGATGAAGTTTTGAAGAGAAAATTGTAAGCTACGATCACGAGGGAAGGTATGAAATCAAATTACCTAGCTGCTTTCTTGTAACACCATCGTTTTAAGTTTCACCAGAAGAAATCTGGAGGGCAGAACAACACCGGCGAGCAAGAGCGGTTCGGTGAGAGGGCTCATTGCAAGATGGCTGCCCAAATAAAAGTGTCAAAATGTCACCCGTGCGTCTTCTCTTGTCTAAAGGAAGAAGGATGATGATGGTAGACGAGTTAAACTGCACAGGCCATGGTCAAAACTAATCATTTACTCCCTTCGGTCTTTTGTAATTTCACCCTCTCAAGACCATAATCTCATGAAAAATTCTTATAGTTCCAAAAGCTAGACACCCTAAAGATATAAAGTATGTTTATAAGATTCATATGGACTAGAGCACAATGTTTAAAAATCTAAACTAAGTTAGAGCTCTAAGGACAACGCTTTAAAGGGAATACCTCAGTAATTTTCCCAAACTTAACATCTCCACCTAGAATTATCTAAAGAAACTTATAATGAGTTTCATGACATTCTAGAGGACTCATTTAGAAATTACGAACCTTAGAAATTATAATGTTTAAGATTGAGAGAGCCATGAAAAATACTAAAGAAGGTCTACAACTAGTAAGGTAAGAAGAATATGACATACCACTAAAGAATAAGTGACCAATGTCTTTAAATTCATAAACTCAAAAAACTTCTAAGACCTCCCACATTATAATATTAATCGTCATAATGACTATATGCTACTTAGAAACATATGAAAGCATTTAGGTAGGATTCCAAACTTATGTTGCTCGGAATGTAAGAAGCAGTGAGCATAGGTATTCAGGCCTCAATCAACAGGGGCAAGCCTGGATGCAAGGATCAGAAGTAATCTCTGGCCCGTATGAAGCCTTGGATGTATCTCTTTTGGATTGTTCAGGACTTATGCCGCTGAAACGCATGAAGGCTTAGGCATAGGTTTTCAACCCGTATAGTAGGGCAAAGCCATAGAACGGAGTCAGGACAACAATCGCTTGGTAACGCATGTGAAGTCTTAGATCAGATTGTTCGTTCAGGTCTCGTACGTAAATCCCTAGGGGAGTTTATTTGGGAGAACGAACCACGAACAGAACAAGAAACTAGAAGTAAACCAGAACAAGGACAAGTTTTATTTCTTTTCATGTTTTTTAAGAATAGTTATTCATTTTGATTGTGAGAAAATACCAAGTTCTGTAGACAATAACCTAGAATAAATAGTACTCAGGCCTTATATCAAAAATAAAGGTTTGAGACCTCGGAATCCAAGGACCATGATCCTCAAGAGAATACGAAAGGGTCGAAGTACTTACAACAAGAACATAACAAAAACAAAACAAAGATGTTGGTACCCTAGCATATCAGGACACCGATTGAGAGCCTTAAAGTAGCATAGACAAAACCTCACTCATTGCCTCACCCCCTTTGTTTTAAATATTTTGTGTTCGTTTATTATTTGTGTGTTCTCTCCCCAACTGTGTTATGTTGCTGTTTTAATACTTAGTATGAACATATTGTCTTGGTGTTTTAACTACTTATGTATGAACCTATTATCTTGTGTTTTAACTACTAAATAGTTGTAAGATTCTATTTGTTTTATTAGAGTCGCAAAAAATTGCCCCGTTTTTACACTATGAGTTAGCCAAAGTCAACGGGTGTCGAGTTCGTGCCGTACATAATAAGTCCTGATGTGTTGCCCAATTGAAGAGAAAGTCATTTTCGGCTTCAAATTGGGGTGTAAGGAGGAATTTTCATCTACAATAAATTTCTCTTTAAACTTAAGCATTCCTTCTAGCTCTAAAAAGGAGTTAAGAAGTAGGAAATAACTTTGATCTTATTCGAACATTGTACAAACTAAACGCCGCTCCCATGCCAAGTTGTAGAAAAATAGACTTCGCTTGAATCTAACTCGTTTAGATATCACACGAAAACTGTGGAGGGGATGTCGAGAGGGGAGAGACAAGAAGACAAAGAATTCTCAAATGCCTTTCCTATTACACACGGTATTAAAAAATGAAATTGATCTCTGCTACTCTCTATTTCTCTGCTGTTTACATCTAAGTGAAGCCCCTCTTAGAAGTTTTCTACCGGCATCAAACTTGACCTTAACAAACCCAAATCATATTTTCAGCAATTAGCATCCTTTCCTGAAAATAATTATGCCCTTTTTGATTGAATTAAAAAACTAAATTAATAACTGCTTTCACTCTTTTTTTCACCTTCTCTCTTCATTTAAGTTTATTTTCTAACAAAAGAAGAGCAGTTAGTTTTGTGGACGAAGGAAATCGAGAGCTAACACGTCCTAGCACAAGTGTCTAAAAGAAATATTTTTGACATTTCGTGGTTGAGTTGCAAACCAAGGAAAGATTTCCAAAAATAAGGCCCACACACTTTAAAAAGACGTTTCTCTAAAATCATTCATTTATAAACTAGAGGGAAGAATAAGAAGAATTCCATGAAGAAAGGGATCCTTGAAAAACTCTTAGAATCGGCGTACCCAAATAAGAAGTTTTTTGGGTTGAGCTTGGGCTAGGAAAATATTTTCTAACGAACATGTTAGAGAAAAACTTAGGCTACAATCCACGGAGAAGGTATAAAATCAATAACTAGTTTTCCCTGTTAATACCATCTTTAAGTTTCCTAAATAATCGTAGGGGAGGAACCGCAAGAAACATAGGTAGAGAGGACAAGTTTTAGGCGGTGCTCCATTAATGGTCATTGCGTCTTCTTCGCTTCAAGAGGAAGAAGATGATGATCCCGTGGGCAGTTCAGTTGAACCAGCCATGTCAACCCAAAACTCGACCTCCTTAATTTTTCTTGATTAATAAACTCTCTTCTAGACCGTTCTCATGAAAAAATTTATGGCTTCCAGAAACTAGGCACTCAAAGAAATCTGTTTAAAAAAAAAATTGAAGTAATTCGGAATTGGAAGCTCAAGAAGCAGAGGCTCTTGAAAGTTGACAGATGATGGTAAGGTACCCATCTTAGACTTTTCATAAGTAAATATTGTAGGGATAATTGGTTTTAGTGTAGAACCTTAAAAATAAGTTGAAATTAAAAAGATAGGAAGAAAAACACCACGAATCGTAAGTTAAGGCCCTTAAATCGATTGAATTCATCAAGTTTAAGTAATGTTAAAATGGGACCAAATGATATCAAACTCGCTGCCAAAGCAATTTTAATAAGAGTATATTATGAAATTTTTAAATTTATATATGAAATTTTGTTTTTAATTAGGACAAGTTAGGTAGCGTAAACCAAGTAACGGTTTTTAAAAGTGTAAGCGTAGAACCTAGAATTTGATAGTAGTGGGGACAGGTGGCCTCGAAAGTAAGCTCCCATGAAGGGTGATCGTAGGTTTGGACACAAGGGATAAGCTGAGCCCCACTTTATCCTGACCCTTTGAACCATCCTAGAAGAGACCACCAGGTAGCGGTAGTATAGAAGTTAGGCTTACCACCATCACTCTCGAGCGTATACGACGCTATTCATGTATCCATGTTGAAGAACAAATTATTTCACAGACCCTATGCACGTGATATGATAAAACATCTCGAGATTGAAGTGAAGAACGTTAACTACGAAGAAAAAATAAGTTAAAACTTAAGAAAGTGAAAGGTTACAGAATAGGAAATATGGTTCGTCAAGGTACTATGGCATAACCAAACGAGGACAGCTAGTGGGAGCGAGAAGAGAAAAATAAAGGAAAAATATCTCGAGGAATATAAGAATTTGCGACTTCAAGGACAAAATTTTTGGTAGGGTAGGATAATGTAACAAATATAAATATTTAAAAAAAGGAAAAAAAAACACAACGAAAATTCTGCGTAGACCCGAGGAGAACTTTAGGCAAGCACTGAAGCTCTCATTCCAACGCCTGCTAAAACGGATCCTACCCATCCCTCAACCCAAACCCACACTTTAGAAGACCCAATAGATAGAGACCAAGATAACGAGAAGAGCAAAGAAGAAAGAAAAATGACTTGTCGGCAAGTGTATTTAGAGGGAAACCGACGTCCACACCATCGAGACTGTCGGCATGCAAACCATGAGCTGGCACTGCTTAGTCTAGATTCACATTTAATTTTAGTAGACTATAGGGTTAGTAGAGGTTAAGGAATTCCCATTAAGGGGAATTTAGGTAGTATATGAAATTTATCTTTCGTTTATTTCTTTTATATAGTCTTATTTAAAAAGCAT
>JASJUX010000064.1:0-24909 GCA_033971965.1 Cucurbita ficifolia | reverse complement strand
TTTTTTTTTTTTTTTTTTGAAATCCTTCCATAAAGTATAAGATTAAGAAAATTAAGTGGCTATTCCAAGAATTAAGACTCGAGACCTCTCGCACCGTAAGCTGAGAATCATACCACTAGAACCAAATTTGCTCTTCCATAAAAACATCACCAACATTTTTACCTTACCTACTCGGTTATGTTTCTTTTTCTCTAAGTTTGGAATCTATTTTTCTAAGGGGTTGTGTGGCAATTAGCAAACGATAAGGCATGGTAATATTGAATTGTTCTAATATACAAGGGTTATCAAATAAACCAACAACTCAACAAAAGGAAATAAGCTAATCAGTTTGGATTGGATTATAAACTTTACTTAAGTAACTAGAACTTTAAATTTATTTCATGTGGAGCTTCAATTACTCTATGCTAGTTACAATCTTTAGGATGATTAAATTACTAACCTATTTGTACACATAGTTCGATGGCAGACTCACACTTACCCCCATTGTAACTAGAACTTAAATTTTTAATGTGGAGCTTGTCAAATACCACTTATGTAGTTACAATCTTAATTGATTAAATCGGACTAACCCTATTTGTCCCACATAGTAGAACCCGATGGCAGAGGAATGTAACTAGAACTTTAAATATTTTCAGGTGGAGCTTGACTCTGATGCTAGTTACAATCTTTTTGATCTATCGGGTCATTGTCACACTCCGAATTATTTTAGAATTTATTTTGAAATATAATTGAGACCTCTTGCACCCAAAGAGAGAATCATACCACTAGAACAAATGCCCTTGTTCTGATAAGTTAAAGACCACTGAAGCAACACATGTTTATGTAGAAAAGTACACCTCGATCCGATGAAGAACACTAGACCAAATGCTCCCATTATAGACTTTATATTAAGTTGTTTACTCAATGTATCATCATTATTTCATTTATTTTCTTTGTTAATGAAATCCCTGTGCAATTATTATTATTATATCTTTTAGATCTAAACAGTTGCAAAGTTTGATTATTCTTAAATTGTTTACCTAGGATTTGCAGTAATTACTGGAGAGATATGAAAAAAACAATTGAAGTTATTTCCTAGTGTAGGTTTTAGTTTGATAGTTTCATTTGAGACACATATCGTGGAGTACACAAATAAAGCAAATATCGAAAGTTAATTTGGATATTCATGCCTACTAAAAGTGGAAACATAAAATGATATTAAGAGTATTCTCATTATAGTTTTAATTGTCTTAATATTTATTTTTTTTTTCTTTGTTTCATAAGTTGGTAAGTATAAAGCCTTGGGATGTAAAGAAAAACTTCTAACTAGCCCACCATTAGTATGTAATCATAAAGAACAGTATTTAAAGCATTAGGTTGTTGAATGGCTAAACCATTGCGAATATGCTTTGAAGGAGCACCAAGTCTTTGAAGATTCAATCTACCTCATTTTCACTGCTTGAGTTTTGGTATCTCTTTTCTAATTTCTTTATGTCGGCTTTGTTGCCCAACTATTAGTGTAGAAAAATTAAGAGGTATGTTTGAAAAGTAAAGAAAAGTTTATAATAGGAATGGAAAGTTTATAGTAACATGACATCCTTCGATAAGCAAAGATTTAAACATAAGGGCATTTTAAGAACTAAACTTTAGACCTCTTGCACCCTAAGTGAGAATCATACCACTAAACCAAATGCCCTTTCTTAAACACCAAATATTTTTAACTTCTACTCGATATATTTTTCTCTCAAGTTTGAAAGCTATATTTTGTGAGGGGTTGGGGGCTATAAAATGAAAAGTTAATGGTCTAGTATTCTACTTGTAAGTAAGACATGTAATATTTAATTGTTCTAATATACAAGGGTTATCAAATAAACCAACAACCCAACAAAGGAAACAAACAAACTATTTAATTTGATAATGATTGTTGGGGGAATTTTGGGAATCACACTTAAGATCTCTCCCACCCAAGGCGAGAATCATACCACTAGATCAAATGCCCTTGTAGTGGATCTATCATTTTTAGTTGCTGCGTCTATATGTTTTCCGTGCCTCAATATATGAAATTTATCCATGTGTTTTTTGTGCTTTAGAATTATTAGTCATGTTAACTTCACTTTTTTTATTTATTTTAGTTTTCAAAACAAATGCAACCTTGAAACAATAGGTGGAAGTTTTTTCATTTGTACATGAGCTTATAGCAAAAACAAAATAGAGGGAATTGAAATGTCAATAGTCTATATTACATTTTTTGTTTTTAGCAATAACTATTATTGATTTCTAATACCTTTCACAATTTTACTACATTGAGTGTTTTCTTTGCTACCATTTAACAATATTTATATTGTAAATAGAGGGATTAACTTCCTTTAAGTTTATGTAGTTTACTTTGTCCTTACATTTTTTTCTATCTCATGTTAAAAAAAAAAACGTGCGAAGTGAACGTTACACTACCTAGAATCTCAAATTAGGCTTGTGCTAAAAATAAAAAATAAATAAATAATCATATTCATGTATGACCAATCACTTTTCCAAGTTTACTATTATGTGTTTAAGATTAAGACACAAGGCATTCTAAGAATTGAACTAGTGGCCTCTTCCACCCTAAGCAAGAATCATACCACTAGACCAATTGTCCTTATTGTGGACTTCATATTCAATTGTTCATTGAACATATCATCATCATTTCATTTACTTTATTTGTTCTTCATATAAATTGTTAATATAGTCAATTGTACTAATTGATCATTAATTGATCATAATAAGTCAATTGTACTAATTGATCATTAATCATTATTGAAATTAGAAGTTAATGACAGCTCGAAAGTTTGATTATTCTCAGATTCTTTATATAGAGTGATAAGATAACCCTAATTCTCAGCCCAACGATCCAAGCTTTTAATGAAGCAAGTATCCTTGAATCAAAGAAATTAACACCTCCTTATACAAAATTCGGATTAACCAAGAGATAAGGCTAGAATTAGATTACCACCTACTATCAAAGATCTAGAAGCAAAGAAAGATTTGGAACCTTGTTCTTAATTGAGTCACTCCACAATCAAACGTGATCAAGGCTTGATTGAATGTCTCATATGCAATTCTACCACAAGAATTGCTTGAAACTTAGAAATGACAAAGATGATGCAAGGATTTCTAAGGGGAACTTCTCAACTTGAGAGATCAATTTAATTCCTCACAAATCTGATTTTTACCTAATAATATGTGAGTATTTATAGTCTCCCCACAAAAGAAGTTAGTGGCGGGATTTAATTTCGATCCCTTAAATCTTCACAAAACACGAAGTAATTTGACCATTTGACCATTACAAACATTATGAAATTAAAAATAAATAAAGTTTTCTAACAACTCATGTAATGATGCTTGCAACTTCAACCGTGTAAATATTTACTTCTGAAGCATCAAATGATCCTTCCTCAATCGAATCAGCTTATAACACATGAAATGATGGTTGAACCGAGCCTATCCAATTTTGTAGATGGAGAATGAATGCTTGTTGAATCTTCCTGACCTTGGATCATGTAATAGGTTCAGTTGGAACATTTGGAACACCGTGATCCTTATCATCTTCCCCCTCTTCAAAAGGATTCGTCCTCGAATCAGAAAAATCATCACCTACATCAAAAAATACTCAAGTCAGCAACATTGAAAGTAGAATGTGCTGAAAATTCTCCGAGAAGATCATTTTATATGCATTGTTATTAATTCTTTCAAGGACTTGATAAGGGTCATCCCCTCTTGGATGTAACTTTGTCTTCCTTTGAGATGGGAATCGCTCCTTGCGAAAATGTATCCAAACCCAGTTACCTAGTTGAAAAATGATTTCCTTCCGTCCTTTGTTAATTCTTGAAGCAACTTTGAAATTTTGTTTCCTTTCACCTTTTTGTGCAATGTTTTGATTAAAACCATAATTCTTACATCACAAAACCCTAAACGTCTCGTCATCAATAATAGTGAAAATGAAAAACTATCTCTGCTCATTATGTAATAAATAGGAAATAATACATTTATCTCGTCATCAATAATAGTGAAAATGAAAAACTATCTCCGCTCATTATGTCATAAATAAGAAATAATACATTTAATAATCGATACTCTTCCTTTGAAGATGCGAGATACCGGCACCTCTCACATAGCGCTCTACCATCTGAGTTAAATCCCCACAATTCTTACATCACAAAACCCTAAACTTACCATCACCAATAATAGTGAAAATAAAAAAAATATCTCTACTCATTATGTCATAATTAAGGAAAGATAGAATAGAAATAAAATATTAATAACAAATAATTTCTTTTGGAGATGCGGACTTGCAATTGTGCGGCACTCACTTTCCAATGACAAGTGAGCTAAGCCAATTTGTTCTTACATCGCCTACGGCCAAGCGACATATGCTCGAGCCTCTGGCCTCGGTTTAAGAAGAAGGTTTTAGAAAACGAGGGCTGAGGGATGAAAGAGAGATTTTTTTGAAGAGACGTTATATAAGCAAGCAAGAGAGTAACAACAACGGCTCACAGTATATAACCTTGGGTAGGAAGAAGTTGACAACTAGTCATATCCCCCTATAGTACATTCTGAGGCATTTCATGTCTGGCAGGCCTAGACATGATTTTTTTCGAAACGTCATACTCCCTAGAAATACAAAATTAAAATACTAGAACATGGAAAGACATAAAAGGGTTTGGCTTGTCATGGGCATGCGGCCATGGGCAACACGCCTTGGACGAGCATGACCGTGACATCCTCCCCCACCTAATTGGTTGACGTCTCTATCAACCAACTACTTTCAAACCTGGCGATGTGGGTGGCGGCGGAGTCAAGATCTTCGGCGCGTTCTCAGCTGGTTTCCTCTGTAGGGAGATTCTTCCATTTGACAAGGAATTCGCGAATCTTCCTTACAGGTCTTCCTATCTTCCTAACCTTGTCGGTTAGGATCTCCTCTTTCTCTCAAGTATCTCTTTATTTCAGATCGATGCTCGGTCTAGTGATTGCATTCTGTTGGTCGTCATCTAGGTCAGGGTGATAGGGCTTCAAGTTGCTCACATGAATTACTGGGTGGATTTTCATCCATGTTGGTAGCGCAACTCTATATGACGTAACCCCGATCTTGTCAAGGACTTCAACCGGGCCTTCATATTTTCGAACTAGTCTCTGGTCCTTTCGGCTGCGAAATTTGATTTGTTCGGGTCTCAACTTGATGAGAACTTGGGCACCTGCTCGAAATTGGAGGGGGCGACGCTTCTTGTCCGCGCACTTCTTCATATGCTTGGAAGCTTTCTCCAAATATGCCCGGGCTATATCTGTTGTCTGCTTCCATTCGCTGGTGAAGTTTTGGGCTTGAGGGTTCTTTCCTGCATAAGGATGATCAATAATATGGGGCAAGGCCGGTTGTCGTCCACTTACAATTTTGAAGGGGCTCTTTCCCGTAGACGAACTCGTTTGACAATTGAAACAGAATTGGGCGACATCTAGTAGTTGTATCCAGTTCTTCTAGCGAGCGTCGATGAAGTGACGTAAGTATTCTTTGAGCAAGCAGTTGAACCATTCTGTCTGTCCATCGGTTTGAGGATGATAGCTCGAGGAGATGTTTAGAGTCGTTCCCAAGAAGGCGAATAACTCGGTCCAGAATGTGCCAATGAATCTACCATC
The DNA here is from genome assembly GCA_033971965.1 of Cucurbita ficifolia. Taxonomy (NCBI): domain Eukaryota; kingdom Viridiplantae; phylum Streptophyta; class Magnoliopsida; order Cucurbitales; family Cucurbitaceae; genus Cucurbita; species Cucurbita ficifolia. The sequence continues at coordinate 19,266 of JASJUX010000064.1, read as the reverse complement.
TCTATCGATGATGATGCTCGACGAAATGTCCCATAACTTTACAATGTGTTTGAAAAATAGTTGGGCTGTTAGTTCAACCGAACATAATTTGGGGGTGGGAACGAATGTCGCGTATTTTGAGAATCGGTCGACAATAACTAAGATGGCGTCATATTCCCCGACTTTTGGGAGGTGTGTTATGAAGTCCAGAGACACACTTTCCCAAGGCCTAGTCGGCACGGGTAGAGGTTCCAAGAGTCTTGAGACTTTGGCTTTCTCGACCTTGTCCTGTTAGCAGATGAGGCACGTCTTGGTGTACTGCATGATGTCGTCTCGCATATTTGGCCAGAAGTACCCCTTTTTCATTAGGGCATATGTTCGTTGCCACCCAGGATGTCCGGCTCACAAAGTATCAAGACATTCCTGAATGAGCTTCTTCAGTTCTCCTGTTCTTGGAACGTATAATTTGTTTCCCTTTGTCACTAGAAGGTCTCCCTCGACCCAAAACTGTCGTGTCTTCCCAGCTTTGGCTAGTTCTACGATGGCTTTGGCCGATGGGTCTTTATGTAGATGTTCTTTAATGATGTCGCGCATCGATCCATCGATCTTACTTGAGTGAATATGGGCTAGCATGCACAGGGCCGCATACTCGCCCTTCCGACTCAGCGCGTCGGCTGCTTGGTTACTTTTCCCTGCCTTTTGTTCGAATTTGATGTCGAATTCAGCTAACGACTCTTGCCACCTAGCTTATTTTGTCGTCAATTTCAACTGATCGAAGAAGTTATAAATGGCGCTGTTATCAGTCTTCACTACGAATTGTGATCTCAAGAGGTACTTTCTCCCGACTCGTAAGCAATGGACCACGGCTAGCATTTCTTTTTCAGAGAAAGTGTACCTCCTCTCTACATCGTTGAGCTTTCGACTTTCTTACGCGATGGGGTGGCCTTCTTGAATAATGACACCACCTAGGGCAAAGCCGGAAGCATCTGTCTCTATTTCAAATAGCTTAGTAACATCCACCAATCCGAGGACAGGACCCCTCGTCATGGTTTCTTTCAGATCTTCAAAGGTCATTTGACATTCGTTTGACCACGACCAGGGGTTGTCTTTCTTTAGAAGTTTTGTTAATAGGGCGGCTCATCGTGAAAATCCTTCGACGAACTGCCTATAGTAGTTTGCCAATCCTAGGAAGGATCGCACATCGGATACGGAAGTAGGAATTTTCCACTCTTGGATAGTTTTTATCTTATCGCTATCCATACCGATCTGTCCGCAACTGATGACATGTTGCGAAGGCACATTTTTCTTTCTTGACGTACAACTGATTCTGCCGCAGCTTGTCAAACACTAGCTTGAGGTGCACCTTGTGTTCTTCCAGGGTTGTGCTGTATACAACTATGTCGTCGAGGTATACTACGATGAACAAATCCAAGTATTCATGGAAAACCTGGTTCATCAATGTGCAAAACATAGCTGGGGCATTTGTTAAGCCAAAGGGCATTACTAGGAACTCAAAGGCCCCATATCTTGTTACACATGTCGTCTTGGGCTCGTCCCCTTCGGCGATACGTACTTGGTAGTACCCTAGTCATAAGTCCAACTTCGTGAAGTATTTGGCTCCGTGAAGTTGGTCAAACAAGTCGGATATTATCGACAGTGGGTATTTATTGCGTACTGTCACATTGTTTAAGGCTCTATAATCTATGCACAGACGCAGCGTTCCATCCTTCTATTTCTGAAATAGTACGGGAGCTCCGTAAGGTGCCTTTGCCGGGCAGATGAATCCTCCCGCTAACAACTCGTCTAGTTGTTTTCTCAACTCAGCTAGTTCGGGGGGACCCATCTGGTATGCATTTTTCGCTGGGGGTTTAACACTGGGGAGGAGTTCAATTTCGTGATCAATGCCTCGACAGGGTGGTAACGTCTGCGGTAAGCTCTCTGGCATTATGTCAGCAGTTGACAACTTTCATTTTTTCCGGGGTCCTTTTCTACGGTGAGTCCCAATCTTTGTGCTTCTTGGTCAGCGATGAAGTTGTGGGTCGCACCTGAGTCAATCAAGGTGCTCCTGCTTGGTTGGGAGTTTATCGTTGCATCTACGAACATGAGCCCTTTCTCTATTATGTCCTTTGGGTCGACTTTTTGTTAGGAGGGCAGACAAGAATTTCATTGCACCCATTCGGGGGTTGTCTTGATCTTCCTTCCTTTCTGGCGTAGTCTCGATCCCCGCGTCGTTGCTCTCTTAGATGGACACTTGGAGTGCACTAAGAGAGGCTCGATGAGGACAGTAAGACAGTTTGTGGGGGCCTTTACACAACAGGCATTGTAAAGGTGCCGTCAGGTAACTCTTTTGAGGGTAAGGTTCTAGAGATGTCCTCACTTGGTTGTTTTGAGAAGATCTATCTATCCACCCACTTGGTCTGTCGTTACTTCCATTTGGCCTATTGGGGCCTTCACTCCGATGACCTGGCGGTTTATATGTTCTGCCCCAAGTGTTTGGGATCTGTGTTGTTTTTCTTTGGAAACTCGATTCATTCCCAAATTCTAGAAGTCTCTCGGCACTGGCGATTGCAGTAGCTAGGTCCTGAACCTTTTTCTCGTGTATCTTTGTTTTGGCCCACGGTTGTAACCCATTTATGAAGAAAAACACTTTGTCTTTCTCTAACATGCCCCTGATATCTAGCATCAGGGTCGAGAACTATCTGACATAGTCGTTTATGCTTCCAGTTTGCTTTAGGCTATTAGTTTTTCCATTGCTATATGTTCTACATTTTCGGGGAAGAATTGGTCCCTCAACTCTCTCTTGAGATCTTCCCACGAGTTGATGGTGCATAGTTCATTCTCGATGTTTTGCACCTTCGTACGTCACCAAAGTTTCGCATCGTCGATGAGATACATTGAGGCTATTGTCACTTTCATGTCGTCGGTACAAGCCGTTGTGGCTTTGAAGTACTATTCGACATCAAAGATGAAGTTCTCCAACTCCTTGGCATCCCATTTCCCTTTGACAGGACTGGGGTCTGGGAACTTCAGTTTATTGGATCCTGAATGAGTTTGTCCAGTCGCGACGTTGTCCACGAGTTTCATGGTCACCCCAATTCGGGTGTTCATGTCGGCCATCTTTTCTTGGATGGTATCGATCGTCGTTCTGAACACATCAGCTAATCCATTAAACAAACTCATCATAGTATTTTGTAGCACGTCGAACTCTTTCCCACGTCCCTCCTTGTGCGCGACAGAGCTATCAAGGCTACCAGTAGGTCTTGAGCTGCTCGTAGGAGCAACTCTTTCTTCGAGCGAGGACACTCGAAATATCAGTTCTGTGATTGGCAACCCATCCAGGCGGTTGCCCATTGCGTCGATTTCTACGAATTTCTCACTCAATTCTGTCATCCGTGCTTCCAGGAAGCGTACGGTGTCAGGGACTTCTTTGAGGAACAACATTTCCTCCTCTATTAAGGTAAGCCAGTCGACTTGTGATTTCGGTGTCGACTTTGCCGTCGACATGTTTTCGGTCTTTTGCTATGTCACGAAGCTAACAAAGCTCTGATACCACTTGTCATAATCGTACTCTTGATGGCAGCGGACTTGCGATTGTACGACACTCACTTTCCAACGACAAGTGAGCTAAGCCAATTTATTCTTACGTCGCCTACGGCCAAGCGATGTATGCTCAAGCCTCTGGCCTCGGTTTAAGAAGAAGGTTTTAGAAAACAAGAGCAGAGAAAGATTTTTGAAAGAGACATTATATAAGCAAGCAAGAGAGTAACAACAACAGCTCACAGTATATAACCTTGGGTAGGGAGAAGTTGACAACTAGTCATATCCCCTATAGTACATTCTGAGGCATTTCATGTCTGGCAGGCCTAGACATGATTTTTCATAAACGTCATACTCCCTAGAAATACAAAAGTAAAACACTAGAACATGGAAAGACATGAAAGGGTTTGGCTTGTCATGGGCATGCGGCCATGGGCAACACGCCTTGGACGAGCATGACCGTGACACGGGGCATCAATCCTTATATCTCTTGCCTGCAAAGAGAGCACTCTACCATCCGAGCTACATCCCAACAATTCTTACATCACAAAACCCTAAACGTCCCGTCGTCAATAATAGTGAAAATAAAAAAATATCTCTACTCATTATGTCATAAATAAGGAAAAATTGAATAGATAAAATATTAATAACGAATAGTTTATTTTGGAGATGCAAGGTATCGATCCCCGTACCTCTCGCATGCAAAGAGAGCACTCTACCATCTGAGCTACATCCCCATAATTCTTACATCACAAAACATTAAACGTCTCGTCATCAATAATAGTGAAAACGAAAAACTATCTCTGCTCATTATGTCATAAATAAGAAAAAATTTAAAAGAAATAATATATTTAATAATGGATAGTTTTCCTTTGGAGATGCAAGGTATCAATCGGGCACATCTCACATGCGAAGCAGCCCTCTACCTAAACCTACCATCACCAATTATAGTGAAAATAAAAAAATATTTCTGCTCATTATGTCATAAATAAGAAAAGATGGAATAGAACTAAAATTTTATAAAATATTAATAACAAATAGTTTCTTTTGGAAATGCATGGTATCAATCCCTATACCTCTTGCATGCTAAGCAAACACTCTACCATCTAAGCTACATCACAACATTTTTTATATCACAAAATCCTAAATTTTCCGTCATCAATATTAGTGAAAATAAAGAAATATCTCTAGTCATTATGTCATAAATAAGGAAAAATTGAATAGATAAAATATTAATAAAGAAAAGTTTCATTTGGAGATGTGGGGTATCAATCCACGTACCTCTCGCATGCTAAACGAGCGCTCTACCATCTAAGCTACATCCCCACTATTCTTATGTCACAAAACACTAAACGTCCTGTCATCAATAATAGTGAATATGAAGAAATATCGCTACTCAACATGTCATGAATAAGAAAAAATTGAAAATGCAGGGTATCGATCCTGATAGATATTAATATCACCAATAGTTTCTTTTGGCGGGTATCGATCCTGATAGTTATTAATATCACCATTAGTTTCTTTTGAAGATTCGAGGTATCAATCCCCGTACCTCTCGCATGCTAAGCTATCGCTTTACCATCTTAGCTAGATCCCCACGATTCTTACATCACAAAACCTTAAACGTCTCGTCATTAATAATAGTAAAAATGAAAAACTATCTCGGCAAATTATGTCATGCACAAGAAAAAATTTAAAAGAAATAATATATTTAATAATGGATAGTTTTGCTTTGGAGATGTAAGGTATCAATCCCGGCACATCTCACATGCGAAGGCAGCGTTCTACCTAAACCTACCATCTAAAATATTAATACCAAAAATTTTATAAAATTTGAATAACAAATAGTTTCTTTTGGAGATTCAGGGTATCGATCCCTATACCATCTGAGCTACATCCCAACAATTCTTATATCACAAAACCCTAAATTTTTCGTCATCAATAATTGTGAAAATGAAGAAATATCTCTAATCATTATGTAATAAATAAGGAAAAATTGAATAGATAAAATATTAATAACGAATAGTTTCTTTTGGAGATGCAGGGTATTGATCCCCATACCTCTCGCATGCTAAGTGAGAGCTCTACCATCTAAGCTACATCCCATCAATTCTTACATCACAAAACCTTAAACGTCTCGTCATCAATAATAGTGAAAATGAAAAACTATCTAAAAGAAATAATATATTTAATAACCGATAGTTCAGCTACAATTCTTACATCACATAACTCTAAACCTACCTTCACCAAATATAGTGTAAATGAAAAAATATCTTTGTTCATTATGTCATAAATAAAGAAAGATTGAATAGAAATAAAATATTAATAACAAATAGTTTCTTTTGAAGATGCGGGTATCAATACCCGTACCTCTCGCATGCAAAGCAAGCGCTCTACCATCTGAGCTAAATCCGAACAATTCTTATGTGACAAAATCTTAAATGTCCCGTCATCAATGATAGTGAAAATGAAAAAATATTTCTACTCATTATGTCATAAATAAGGACAAATTGAATAGATATAATATTAATAACAAAAAGTTTCTTTTGGAGTTGCGGGGTATTGATCCTTGTACTTCTCGCATGTGAAGCAAGCGCTCTACCATCTAAACTACCTCCCCACAATTCTTATTTGACAAACCCCTAAACTTCCCGTCATCAATAATAGTGAAAATGAAAAAAAATATCTCTACTCATTATGTCATGAGTAAGCAAAAATTGAATAGATAAAATATTAATAACGAATAGTTTCTTTGGGAGTGCGGTGTATCGATCCACGTACCTCTCAAATGTCAAGCGAGCTTTCTACCATCTGAGCTATATCCCCACCATTCTTACAGGAAAAATCCTTAAATGTCGTCATCAATAATAGTGAAAATGAAAAACTATCTCTGCACATTATATCATAAATGAGGAAAAATTGAATAGAAATAGTTTCTTTTTGAGGTATGAAAAAATATCTCTGTTCATTAAGTCATAAATAAGGAAAAATTGAATAGAAATAAAATATTAATATAACAAATATTTTCTTTTTGGAGTTGCGGGGTATCGATCCTCGTACCTCTCGCATGCTAAGCAAGCATCCCCACTATTCTTACGTCACAAAATATCGTAAACCTCGAGTTATTAATAATAGTGAAAATGAAAAAAATATCTCTACTCATTATGTCATAAACAAGGAAAACTTGAATATAAATAAAATATTAAAAACAAATAGTTTCTTTTGGAGATGCAAGGTATCGATCCCTGCACCTTTTGCATATTAAGCAAGCACTCTACAATCTAAGCTACATCGCAACAGTACTTACATTTAAAATCCTAAATTTTCCATCTCATTTTAAGGATTTGATTATTGGTGATCTCGAACAAGGTGTGAAAACTCTTTCCTCTATTAATTTATTTAATAATCTTACTTTTTTTTCTCAAATTGAACCAAAAAGTCTTAAGGATCCCGAAAATGATGAGTTTTAGATTTTACATATGCAAGAAGAATTAAATCAATTAGAAAGGAACAAAATTTGGGAATTAGTCCTAGACCCTCTAGTATTTTCATTATTGGAACCAAATGGGTTTTTAGAAATAAAATTGATGAAAATGGAAATATCATTATAAATAAAGCTAGGCTTGTAGCTCAAGATTATTGTTCGGAGGAAGGTATAGACTATGTGAAACTTTTACACCTGTTGCTAGATTAGAAGCTATTAGAATGTTACTTGCTTTTGCTTCTTACAAAAATTTTATATTGTATCAAAGGAATGTGAAAAGTGCGTTCTTAAATGGTTATATTATTGACGAAGATTATGGAAAACAATCTACGGGATTTGAAAATTTTGATTTTCCACGTCATGTCTATATGTTGAAAAAGGCTATTTATGGCTTAAAACAAGCTCCAAGAGCTTTATAGGATAGACTCGGTAATTTTCTTATTGAGGATGCTTTTAAAATGGGTAAACTCGACACTACTTTGTTTTATTAAAATTTAAGAAAATGATATGCTATTAGTGAAAATATAGGTTCATGATATCATATTTAGTTCTATTAATCCTTCCTTATGGGAAGAATTTTCTAAATGTATGCCTAATGAGTTTGAGATGAGTATGATGGGAAAACTTTGTTTCTTTTTTGGACTTCAAATCAAACAACTCAAAGATGGTATCTTGATAAATCAAGAGAAATACACTAAATATTTACTCAAAAGGTTCAAGTTCAATGAAGGTAAGATTGCAAAAACTCCAACGAGCACATCCATTAAGCTTGACAAGGATGAAAAAGATAAATGTGTGGATATTAAATCTTATCGAGGTATGATTGGATATTTACTTTACTTACGGCTAGTAGACCAGATATTATGTTTAGTATATGTCTTTGTGCTAGGTTTCAATCTTTTCCTAAGGAATCTCATTTACATACCGTTGAAAGAATATTTAAATATTTGCTTGGGACTATAAATGTTGAGTTTAAATTGGTAGATATTCTGATGTGGATTTTGCTCAAAGTTTAAAAGGTAATAGTGAAACTTGTTAATTTCTTGGTAGTTAATTAGTTTCTTAGTTTAGTAAAAAGCAAAACTTTTTTGCCTTATCTGCTACACAAGTGCAGTTGCTAGTTGTTGTGCTCAAATTCTTTAAATGAAACAAACTCTTTGTGATTTTGGATTAAAATTTGATAGTGTGCCTATATTTTGTGATAACACTAGTGCTATTAATTTAATAAAAAATCTTGTTCAGCATTCTAGAACTAAACTTGACATTAGACGTTATCTTATTACAGAGCATGTGTAAAATGGACATATTATTCTTAGATTTTTTTTTTGCAAAAATAGGCCTTTCTTACATGGAAAGTTCTTGGGTGTTATGTTGGTCATGGTGGGAATGTACGTCTTTAACTCGAGACCTCTCGCACCCAAAGCAAGAATCATATCACTAGACTAAATGTCCTTGTTATGGACTTTATATTAAGTTGTTTATTGAATGTATCATCATTATTTCATTTATTTTCATTGTTAATGAAATCCATGTACAATTATTATAATTATATCTTTTAGATCTAGATAGCTGCAAAGTTTGATTATTCTTAAATTATTTATATAGGAATTGCAATAATTAGAGGAGAAAAAACCATTGAAGTTATTTGAGACACATATCGTGGAGTACACAAGTAAAGCAAATATCAAGAGTTAAGATTTGGATAGGCATGCCTACTGAAAGTGGGAAACATAAAATGATATTATAATATTAAGACAATTGAACTCGGGACCTCTCGCACCCTAAGCGAGAATCATACCACTAGACCAAATGCCCTTCCTAAAACAGCCAACATTTTTAGCTCCTACTCGATATGTTTCTTTTTCTCTCAAGTTTGGAATCAATTTTTTCTGAGAGGTTGTTGTGGGACTAGAAAACAAAAAAAAGATGGTCTAGTGTTTTACTTGTAAGTAAGGCATGTAATATTGAATTGTTCTAATATACAAGGGTTATCAAATAAACGAACAATCCAACAAAAGAAACAAACTACAAGGGTTATCAAATAAACGAACAATCCAACAAAAGAAACAAACTAATCAGTTTGGGTTGGATTGATTTGGTTCAATTCATCAGTTTGTTTGATTTAGTTCTTCTATTTTGCCTCATATGACAAGAAAATAAGGTTGTTTTTTAATCCACCTTAGTTTCATTTATGAATATGAGTTCATTAATAGTGCTAAGAGCATTTCTTTTCAAATATAATTTTCTTCTTTTTCCTATTTCTTTCTCATCTTCATTTTACTCATGTTCTCCACTTTCCCCTCTCAATCTCCAACTCATCCTTTCTTTATCCATAACCAATGGAGAAAAAGAAAGAGATTAAAGGAAGTCAGTTTAGATTTAACTTTGAAAGTAGATATCGATGAGTAAGATCTAATAAACGTCAAGATAGGAAATTTAGTGGCTTAGCCTTAGGCCAACCAGGTAAGTGGTGTTACTATTGGCTTTGTTGGATGAATTGTATGAAGTATTAACAACGCGTGCTCCGTAGTCCCCCCATGTGTCGTACTTTTTGACATGTATTATGTTATGTTATGATGTAACACCCGAGTTCAAACGAGGATTAATTTCTCAATTTTTCCTTTTTAAATTAAAATTTTTAGGAATTTATTGAGAGCTTTAAAGACCTCATTTCAATATGATACGAAAGAAAGGAAAAAATACTTACAAAAATTCCAAAAAGTCATGGAAATTATAAAAGAAAATAGTAAAAAATAAGAAGATCAGTCAAAATTAACTACGAGGGTAAATTTGTCATTTTGACCCATCTTTCTTAATTAGGGGACAAAATAAAAAAATAAAAAATAATAAATAAACTAGGTTCAGTAACTTTTTTCCAAAAACAGTAAGATTCCTCATTAGAGTTCAATAAAGAGGAAAAAGAAAGAAAAAAAAAAAAAAAAAAAAAAAAAAAAAAAAAAAAGAGGGGAAAAAGAAGAAATAAAAGAGGGGAGTTTATGGTTTCGGAAGAGAGTGAGAGAGAGAGGAGTTTAGACTATAATCAAGGAACTCCCAGATTTGTAACTGTTAAAGATAATTGACCGTTTATTATAAGGCAAATATCTAAATGTTCAGGCTTACCATATTTGCCATTTTATTAAAGGCAAATATATTGTATTCATTTATTATTCTTTCCTTTTATCGTTCTTTCTATATTATTTCTAATTTACCATATTTCTCTATTCTGTAAATGGTTATAAATAAGAAAACTCTCACCACCATTTAGGTGTGGTGGTTTCAGCAAACATTCACATGGTATCAGAGCCCTTTCGGTTTAACAATCCTGATTCTTTCTTCTCTATGGCTTCCGAATCCTCTAATCATCTTCTTCCTTTCAACACTCTAATCCATATGATCTCCATCAAACTTTCTTCCTCCAATTAACTTCTTTGGAAAAGTCAACTTCTCCCTCTCCTTGAGAGTCAAGACATGCTAGCCTATGTTGATGGAACTATGGTTCCACCACCTCGCTTTGAACCAGAAACCTCCTCAACACTCAACCCCAAATATTTGGCATGGAGAGCAGCCGATCAACGACTTCTCTGTCTCCTGCTCTCCTCTCTCACCGAGGAAGTCATTGCTGTTGTCGTTGGTCTCTCCACTGCACGTGATGTTTGGCTTGCGTTGGAAACTACGTTTAGCCATCATTCGAAAGCTCGTGAACTGAGACTCAAGGATGACTTGCAGCTGATGAAACGTTGCACCAAACCTGTTGCTGAGTATGCCCGTGCCTTCAAAACAATTTGTGACCAACTTCATGCCATTGACAGACCCGTCAAGGACATTGATAAAGTGCACTGGTTCCTTCGTGGACTAGGCACCGAATTTTCAGCTTTTTCTACTGCTCAAATGGCTCTCACCCCTATCCCCTGTTTTGCAGATTTAGTCTCTAAAGCTGAAAGTTTTGAGTTGTTCCAGCGCTCCCTTGAGTCCTCTGACTCCACTCCTACAGCATTCACAGCCACTAATCGTGGTCGCACCAATGGAAACCACCTTTCTTCCTCTAGCAACCAACGAGGTCGTTCTTATTCCCACAAAAACAACTTTTCCAATCGAGGACGAACCCACTCAGGTCAGGGTCGTCGACCACCTCACTGCCAAATATGCCGCAAAGAGGGCCATTATGCTGACCGCTGCAACCAACGGTATGTTCGACCTGATTCTTCTCATGCTCACCTTACTGAAGCCTTCAACATGTCATGTTCTATTGCTGAACCCGATGCTGCTGATTGGTTTCTGGACACTGGGGCTTCGGCCCATATGACTCCCGACCCATCTATTTTGGATCAGTCTAAAAATTACATGGGGAAGGACTCTGTGATCGTAGAAAAACCCATTACCCACACCGGTACTCTTTCTCCTGTTCCAAATATTCACTTATTAGATGTCTTGGTTGTCTCTCATCTCACTAAAAATCTTCTTTCAATCAGTAAATTAACGTATGATTTTCCTCTCTCCGTCACATTTACTAATAATCTTATTACTATCCAGAATCGTCAAACAGGAAGGGTGGTGGCAACCGGTAAAAGAGATGGAGAGCTATATGTGCTGGAGCGCAGCAACTCTGCCTTTATTTCAGTCCTTAGAAACAAATCTTTACGTGCTTCATATGATTTATGGCATGCTCGCCTGGGTCATGTGAATCATTCTGTTATTTCTTTTTTAAATAGAAAAGGTCATCTTTCTCTTACGTCATTATTGCCTTCTCCATCACTATGTAATATTTGTCAGCTTGCAAAAAGTCATCGATTGCCTTATTCCCGCAATGAACGTAGGTCGTCTCATGTGTTAGATCTTATTCATTGTGATCTTTGGGGTTCTTCCCCCATCAAATCAAATTCAGGTTTTCTTTACTATGTTATTTTTATTGATGATTATTCTCGATTCACTTGGCTTTACCCTTTAAAATTTAAATCTGATTTCTTTGATATTTTTCTTCAATTTCAAAAATTTGTGGAAAATCAATATTCTTCTCGTATCAAGGTATTTCAAAGCGATGGAGGTACCGAATTTACTAGTACTTGTTTCAAAATTCATTTACGTAATTCTGGCATCCACCATCAACTCTCTTGAACATATACACCTGCTCAAAATGGTCGTGCTGAGAGAAAACATCGTCATGTGACTGAGACTGGCTTGGCCCTTCTCTTTCACTCTCATCTTTCTCCTCGTTTTGGCAGAAGAAGCGAAGGTCACGTTTGCAACAATGCATCTAGTCGATGATGCAATATCGTAGTGGATTTCCATGTACATAGACATTCAAGATGGTCGATGTAATGTGGACACTTGAGAGAGTTTATAACAAGAAATCTGCTCTAAATTCTTTCCACAAGAATGTCAAGATAATCGCAAGGTGGAAGTTATGAGAATTGAGACATACTAAAAATATCCGAGTATGTTAAACGATTTTCTTAACATATGTTGGATATTCGTGACATGTCCGAGAAAGACAAGGTCTTTAGTTTGGTTGAGGGGTTGAAGTCGTGAGCGAAGGCCAAGCTTTATGAACAAAGAGTCCAAGACCTTTCTACATTCTATGCTACAGTCGAACGACCAACCTTAGCAATAATCAATTCCAAGACGAAAGGCGGAACCAAGCTTCCATAAGTGGGGGTAATAAAAATTACCGACCTAACTCCCCTAAGAGTGAGGGAGGTGACAAATATGAAGGTTGATGAGGAAAAAGTTAGTTCTGCCAACAGAAAGGTAGAACTTAATCGCAGAAACCTCATAGCCAGAATTGTCACAGTCAAGGCTCCTTGAACTGGTGCAAATGCAAGGCGGCCCATCGAGAATCTGAATGCCATCGAAGGTAGAAACAAACTCGGCATTCAGATATACATAAGAACGCGATCCACTGGCTTCTCTATCTCTTCTACTCTCTTTTGGAGAGTGGACAAGTATTTTAGTGCCTCTATGCGGGGATGCTTAACATTCTAAACTTACGGTATTTTTGTTTCTACCATCTCATACTCGGCATCCAAAAAACCTCAGAGTGAATTTAGAAGCTGAGTATGAGATGGTAGAAACAAAAATACCGTAAGTTTAGAATGTTGAGTATCCCCGCATAGAGGCACTAAAATACTTGTCCACTCTCCAAAAGAGAGTAGAAGAGATAGAAAAGCCAGTGGAACGCGTTCTTTTGTATGTCGAGGCCTAGGTAAAGCACAGAGTAACAAGGAACACCATTGTCGACTCTAAAGCCACCCACAACTCATGACGGAGACCGATGCAAAATGTTTTAACATCCTTTGGCATCGAGATACAGGAAAGATGAATGCCGTCAAATTGTAAGCTTTACCTATCTTAAGAGTCACAAAGAGAACTCTAATCAAGCTGAAGACTTGGACTAGGCAAGCCGCCTTTGTGATAGTTGAAATGGATGACTTCGACATCGTGTCAAGGATGGACGTTCTGCTAGAACACAAAGTCATTTCCATGCCCCTAGCAAAAATAGCTAGCATGTTCAAAAGCATTAAAACTCAATGAGTTTGAATACTAACCTTTTGTAGTTCAAATTCCTTTTTCCTCACGAACCGGTTTCGAACCACCACTAGTGTCTTTCGTACTATTCTCCGGCCTTAGAATGGGATTGTAGAATCCGGTGAGTGACGAAACTTGATAGGAATTTAGTATATGTAAAGAGAGAGTTTTGAGAGATTTTCTCAAAATTTTTCAAGAAGAATTTTCATGTACCTTGATCACTCTATTTATAGAGTCATATTTGCATGTTCATGAAATTTGAGATTTTCTTCAAAATTTGTGGGAGATGTGTGTGTCAAGCATGCAAGTTTGAGTTAACAAAATTTTGACACTCAAAATTCCACTCAAATTTATGGGGGTTTATTTGGCAAACATCCAAGTTTGGTTAAACCAAATTTTAACACTCAAAATTCCACTTAAATTTGTGGGATTATGTGGCAAACATGCAAGTTTGGTTAAACCATTGACACTCAATATTCCACTAACTCAAACATGGATTTTTCCATTAAGTGAAGTCAACATTTTTACTTTCTTTATTTTAATTCAACAATTAATTTAAATAATTAATTTCAAATCAAAATAATATTAAATGATTAATTAAACAATTTAATTAATATTTAACATTAAATCAAATGTCAATCCCAATCAATTCCGGCACATATTGATTATGAATCCCTATTCATAATTAAAATATTTAAATCTAATTTAAATATCTTCAATTCACTCTTTTTGTTTAATTCATAATTAAAACAAAATGCGGTTAAATATATCGTATATATTTAGCGTATATTCTCTAATTTGAATTCGAACACTTCGAACTCACTCGTCACACTATTCTAAGGTTTAGTCCGATATGAGCTAGCAGAGGGACCTAATGGACCTAAAGATCATAGGCTCCAACGATCTGAGATTAACTGGCTAAACTCATTGACCTTGTTAACCAACATTCGTTAACTACTAGAACACTCCACTATAGCCTAGTAGTTGCACTCCCCTCACTATAGATATATTTCTGTCCATTTGATATAACCATGATTAGTAAGTCGATCCTTCACAGGTTTGTTTGTAACTAGAGCTGGGTCAATTTACCGTTTTACCCCTAAAGTTACTTCTTGTTCCTTAAGTCCCACTGATCCTCTAATGAATAATTGGTTTGTGGTCCAACCACCAAACCGAATCCCTCTCAGGCCAATGAGAGGGTGGGGCCCCTTGTTCAAGACTTGGAGTCAGTACTTAAGGGAACAACCTCTCTACTATCCCTAAAAGCGGGCAGGAATGAATTCCATCTTACACCCTATATCCCTAGCTATTCATCCAGTCTTACCCCTTGAATGGGAGGCTTATTGAGTCGGCGAACTCAGGCCACTCTCACCCATGAAAATCTAAGGATAATTTCGAATAAATAGGAGTTCATAGTTAGCTCAGGATTAAGATCGAGTTACTTAGGTCATCGAATGAAAAAATCAGTCTCAACAGTAAACGGTATTATAAAGTGAGAGTGATTTTCTTCATGGTCCGATCTTATGCAATACTCATTTCATAGGACGCCCCCACTCACATGTCTCCAC
Organism: Cucurbita ficifolia; assembly: GCA_033971965.1. Taxonomy (NCBI): domain Eukaryota; kingdom Viridiplantae; phylum Streptophyta; class Magnoliopsida; order Cucurbitales; family Cucurbitaceae; genus Cucurbita; species Cucurbita ficifolia. Next base: position 4,176 of record JASJUX010000064.1, on the reverse strand, counting down.
ATGTACAATTTAGTGATCACATTGTTTATATCATATACAAAAATGGGCCGCATCCATAGTGTCCCCAGAATAAGATACTCAGCTTTATCCCTATACTATAGATCATTTTGACTATATACTTGAACTTGATCCACTCTTATGTCTCTACATATACTTCAAGTAATCATACTATAGCCAAAGTGTTCTTAGTTTATTGGATTTAGATTAATGATCGTAACATTCACTTTATTCAATAACAATCTTTACTGATTAAACATCAATAATAACTTTATTGAAAACATAATATGTTTTTGTTTACAAACTATGAGTTTTAGGACATAAAACCCAACAAAAATGATGTCGATACTACAGTTGAGAAAGAATCCTAGCCATGATGCTTGTTGCCATTGTTGTATTCGAAAAGGGGATCTCGAGTGAGCCAACCTCAACAGAAACATTGTTGCCACTACATGAACACCACGACACAAAACAAGAAGGTCAGATAATGGGTTTATCCCAACAAGGAGAGATAAGTCACAAGATTGCTTTTATGTTGCAGTCGAGATCGCCTGCCACAAACAGATGCGGCTAAGCCTGAGATAGTTGAATTCTACAAACAGCTAAGTGACCTGTTGAAAGTCGGATTTATTAGACCCGCAAAGGCTCTTGTTAGTGATCACTCAAATGCTGAGCAAAGACACCAAGCCAACACCTCTACTGAAGAAGAGAGACAAAAATAAACAACTGAAGCAACACATGTTCATGCAGAAATACCATCCAGATGAATGAAGAGGAGGGTCGGCCGGAAGCGTCGACCACGATAATTTCAAGGCAAATAGAGAGTTCTGATAAGTTAAGGTCAGATCAATTTCGAGTTCAAAGGAACAAGAACCAAAGACTGGCACGAAAATACTATGGACTAGTCGAAGTTATCCACAAAATTAGGAAGACATCATATAGGATCCAATTGCTCCTATGGATGCATACTAACCCTCGAAATTATCCACATGATTAGGAAGACATCATATAGGATCCAATTGCTCCTATGAATGCAGACTAACCCTGTTATCCATGTCAATAACTTGAAACAATACTATTCCGACCAAGAAGACATCAAGCAGAAGCAAGTGGTATGACGTCATGCAAATAAGAAAAAGTTTCAATCGAAGAAAGTAGGAAAGACACCAACAGAGAACACATGAAGAGTCAACGAACCGAGAAGTTGTTTTCAACATCTCCTAGTAGATTGGAAGAGACTCCTCAATACTAAGATCATCTCGAAGCACGTCGAGAGACCTAAAGTCAGCCTCATCTTGCAACGCTGAGATTATAAAGAGTCGGTTGATAGAGATATCAACAAATTGAGTGGGGGCAGATGTTTGTCCCTGGCCGCATGCTCATTTCAAACCCCTTTTACTTGCTTTCATGTTAGATAGGCCTTTAATATTATTGTTTTTTCAATACGGGGGTGTCGACTAATCATCAAAATCATATCTACACCCACCTAGACTAAAATGTCTCAAAATGTACTGTACGAAAATGTGACTGGTTGTCAATTCTTCCTACTCAGGTTAAATACTATCAAAGCCGTTGTTGTTTATTCACTTTTAGCTTATAGTATTGTTTTATTAGAAATTTTTTTAACGTAATTCCTCGTTCACATTTTCTAAAACATTTCTTTCAAACATGACTCGAGCATACACCGCTATTGTCTTTTTTACCATATGGACTTTTGGCTACCTAGTTCCTTCTTCCTTACACTACTCACTGAGTCCCTTCTCACTCCTCTTATTGCGGTCAAACATGAAAAAAAATATGATTTGGCATAAATCGATCTTAATTGTACATTTAATTGAATTATGTGGTAAAATTTCAAACATTTATGCTGAACCATGAGAAAGTAGCAAATCTGGAAATAAATGGGTGATGACATGGAAATTTTAAATCCACATCAGCAGTCCAATCCAAGTGGGTCATTGACTACCCAATGAGGAACATAATCCAGCAGCTTTTGACAGTAGAAGAAAAAGGAGACCAACAAGGATTGATTAGGGCAAAGAGGTGGACGTGAGAGCTCAAGAGAAGGGAACTTCTATTGACGAACGGCAACAAATCGGGATAACTCTCTATTTCTTTATTCTCTTTTCTTATTCCATCAATTTTACATGATGGAGATGCGGATTCCTCTGTTTAATTCAGTTTGTATGGAGATCTAAACTTTATAGGGGAGGCGAGAGAGTTTTATATAGTTTAAGTATGTTGACGGTATGATTTTAGTTTATTAAAGAGTTGTTGTTAATGATTATATCGATTATGAAAATAATCACCATTCATGACCCTCGGAAGTGAGCTTGGGAATCTATTAAAAGGAACTAAAATCTAGCACAAAACTCAACAACTTATCTATTTAATCTCTCTTAGTCGAACCTTCCTCATTATAGTTGATTTTCTCATCATTTTCTGTTTTTCGACAGCAGTGGCACTCTGTTTTAGTTTTGTTTAAGTAGTTAAAATCACCAACACCCATTTGAATATTACCCAAAAACTCACTTAATTTCCAGCGATAAAATTAATAAAAAAGATAGGTTCCCTGTGAAATCGATAATTTACTTATTACTTGCTACTTGTGATAGTGTATACTTGCACTTATTCTTGTGAATTTTACATCATTTTATTATATACATCCACAAGCGATCAAGTTTTTGGCGTCGTTGCCGGGGAACCTAATTTTGTTATTTTACTTGTTGTAGATTTTCGTGAGTTGGAGCCAACAAGAAGCCATAGTAAGCTGAATTTTCTACTACTTGAAAATCCAGCGATGATGGCTAATCAAGAGAGAATTACTGCCAATGCCATTCATTTAGCAGATGACAGAGAAAGAACGATCCTAGCATATGCACACCCAGCTGTGGAAGAGCTAAATCCGTGCATTATTAGACCCGAAATGCAAGCAACCACGTTTGAGCTAAAGCCCGTGATGTTTCAAATGTTGCAAACCATTGGGCAATTTCATGGACTACCATCAGAAGATCTCCACCTACATCTAAAGTCATTTTTGGGAGTTAGTTATCCATTTCGATTTCAAGGAGTGGATAAAGACGTGATTAGATTGAGCTTATTCCCTTATTCTTTGAGGGATGGTGCTAAATCATGGTTGAATACCTTAGCACCGGGAACAATTGATTCTTGGAATAGTCTAGCAGAGAAATTTTTGATCAAGTATTTTCCACCCACTAGAAATGCACGGTTCAGAAATAAGATTGTCGCTTTTCAACAGTTTGAAGATGAGACACTAAGTGAAGCTTGGGAGAGATTCAAGGAGATGCTTAGGAAGTGTTCTCACCATGGACTACCTCATTGTATACAAATGGAGACTTTCTACAATGGACTGAATATTGCTACTAAACAAGTGGTGGATGCTTCCGCCAATGGAGCTATTTTGTCAAAGACATACAATGAAGCATATGAGATCCTAGAAAGAATAGCATCTAACAATTGTCAATGGGCCGATGTGAGAAACAATCCAGGAAAGAAGACTCGAGGAGTACTTAAAGTTGATGCATTGTCTTCTATCAACGTTCAACTAGCTTCGGTGACGAATATTTTACAAAATCTAGCGTTGGGACAAGACTCCATGATCAAAGCACCAGTCCATACAGCTGCTGTAATTAACCAGACATCAGCCGAATCTTGTGTATATTGTGGAGAGGAACACACCTTTGATCAATGTCCAAGCAATCCGGCCTCAATTTTCTATGTGGGGAATCAAACTAGTCAAGGCAACCCGAAAAATAATCCCTTCTCAAATACTTATAATCCAGGGTGGAGAAATCATCCAAACTTCTCATGGAAGGGACAAGGCTCATACAACCAACAAATGCCACCTAAAGCAAATTACCCTCCGGGTTTTGGATTACAAAATCAATTGGCTTATAGTTCTCAACAAGCCACTACCTAAGGGAAAGGAACTAGCCAAGCTCAACACATACCGGGAACATCTCTTGAGAGCCTAATAAAGAAATATATGACTAAAAATGATGCTGTGATACAAAGTCAGCAAGCATCCTTGCGAAATTTGGAAGTTCAAGTAGGTCAATTAGCAAATGAGTTACGAAATAGACCTCTTGGTAAGTTGCCAGTAGACACCGAAATGCCAAAAAGAGAGGGAATGGAGCAATATCAAGCAATAGAGTTGAG
>JASJUX010000063.1:0-22089 GCA_033971965.1 Cucurbita ficifolia | reverse complement strand
GGACCTTTGAAGCACGTGCTGAAAAACTGAGTAACGGTCGATGTCTTTCGAAATCTTCGTGCGGAATGATCAAGCCCGATGATTTAGAATGGAATGACGACGAAACGGGGTGTATAAAACCGTAAAAAATTGCTTAAAATCGAAACCCTAAACTGCAAACCCTAATCCGGGACCTTTGAAGCACGTGCTGAAAAACTGAGTAACGGTCGATGTCTTTCGAAATCTTCGTGCGGAATGATCAAGCCCGATGATTTAGAATGGAATGAATGACGACGAAACGGGGTGTATAAAAACCGTAAAAAAATTGCTTAAAATCGAAACCCTAAACTGCAAACCCTAATCCGGGACCTTTGAAGCACGTGCTGAAAAACTGAGTAACGGTCGATGTCTTTCGAAATCTTTCGTGCGGAATGATCAAGCCCGATGATTTAGAATGGAATGACGACGAAAACGGGGTGTATAAAACCGTAAAAAATTGCTTAAAAATCGAAACCCTAAACTGCAAACCCTAATCCGGGACCTTTGAAGCACGTGCTGAAAAACTGAGTAACGGTCGATGTCTTTCGAAATCTTCGTGCGGAATGATCAAGCCCGATGATTTAGAATGGAATGACGACGAAACGGGGTGTATAAAACCGTAAAAAATTGCTTAAAATCGAAACCCTAAACTGCAAACCCTAATCCGGGACCTTTGAAGCACGTGCTGAAAAACTGAGTAACGGTCGATGTCTTTCGAAATCTTCGTGCGGAATGATCAAGCCCGATGATTATGATTTAGAATGGAATGACGACGAAACGGGGTGTATAAAACCGTAAAAAATTGCTTAAAATCGAAACCCTAAACTGCAAACCCTAATCCGGGACCTTTGAAGCACGTGCTGAAAAACTGAGTAACGGTCGATGTCTCTTTCGAAATCTTCGTGCGGAATGATCAAGCCCGATGATTTAGAATGGAATGACGACGAAACGGGGTGTATAAAAACCGTAAAAAATTGCTTAAAATCGAAACCCTAAACTGCAAACCCTAATCCGGGACCTTTGAAGCACGTGCTGAAAAACTGAGTAACGGTCGATGTCTTTCGAAATCTTCGTGCGGAATGATCAAGCCCGATGATTTAGAATGGAATGACGACGAAACGGGGTGTATAAAAAACCGTAAAAAATTGCTTAAAATCGAAACCCTAAACTGCAAACCCTAATCCGGGACCTTTGAAGCACGTGCTGAAAAAAATGAGTAACGGTCGATGTCTTTCGAAATCTTCGTGCGGAATGATCAAGCCCGATGATTTAGAATGGAATGACGACGAAACGGGGTGTATAAAACCGTAAAAAAATTGCTTAAAATCGAAACCCTAAACTGCAAACCCTAATCCGGGACCTTTGAAGCACGTGCTGAAAAACTGAGTAACGGTCGATGTCTTTCGAAATCTTCGTGCGGAATGATCAAGCCCGATGATTTAGAATGGAATGACGACGAAACGGGGTGTATAAAACCGTAAAAAATTGCTTAAAATCGAAACCCTAAACTGCAAACCCTAATCCGGGACCTTTGAAGCACGTGCTGAAAAACTGAGTAACGGTCGATGTCTTTCGAAATCTTCGTGCGGAATGATCAAGCCCGATGATTTAGAATGGAATGACGACGAAACGGGGTGTATAAAACCGTAAAAAAAAAATTTAAAATCGAAACCCTAAACTGCAAACCCTAATCCGGGACCTTTGAAGCACGTGCTGAAAAAAACTGAGTAACGGTCGATGTCTTTCGAAATCTTCGTGCGGAATGATCAAGCCCGATGATTTAGAATGGAATGACGACGAAACGGGGTGTATATAAAACCGTAAAAAATTGCTTAAAATCGAAACCCTAAACTGCAAACCCTAATCCGGGACCTTTGAAGCACGTGCTGAAAAACTGAGTAACGGTCGATGTCTTTCGAAATCTTCGTGCGGAATGATCAAGCCCGATGATTATGATTTAGAATGGAATGACGACGAAACGGGGTGTATAAAACCGTAAAAAATTGCTTAAAATCGAAACCCTAAACTGCAAACCCTAATCCGGGACCTTTGAAGCACGTGCTGAAAAACTGAGTAACGGTCGATGTCTTTCGAAATCTTCGTGCGGAATGATCAAGCCCGATGATTTAGAATGGAATGACGACGAAACGGGGTGTATAAAACCGTAAAAAATTGCTTAAAATCGAAACCCTAAACTGCAAACCCTAATCCGGGACCTTTGAAGCACGTGCTGAAAAAACTGAGTAACGGTCGATGTCTTTCGAAATCTTCGTGCGGAATGATCAAGCCCGATGATTTAGAATGGAATGACGACGAAACGGGGTGTATAAAACCGTAAAAAATTGCTTAAAATCGAAACCCTAAACTGCAAACCCTAATCCGGGACCTTTGAAGCACGTGCTGAAAAAACTGAGTAACGGTCGATGTCTTTCGAAATCTTCGTGCGGAATGATCAAGCCCGATGATTTAGAATGGAATGACGACGAAACGGGGTGTATAAAACCGTAAAAAAATTGCTTAAAATCGAAACCCTAAACTGCAAACCCTAATCCGGGACCTTTGAAGCACGTGCTGAAAAACTGAGTAACGGTCGATGTCTTTCGAAATCTTCGTGCGGAATGATCAAGCCCGATGATTTAGAATGGAATGACGACGAAACGGGGTGTATAAAAAACGTAAAAAAAATTGCTTAAAATCGAAACCCTAAACTGCAAACCCTAATCCGGGACCTTTGAAGCACGTGCTGAAAAACTGAGTAACGGTCGATGTCTTTCGAAATCTTCGTGCGGAATGATCAAGCCCGATGATTTAGAATGGAATGACGACGAAACGGGGTGTATAAAAACCGTAAAAAATTGCTTAAAATCGAAACCCTAAACTGCAAACCCTAATCCGGGACTTTGAAGCACGTGCTGAAAAACTGAGTAACGGTCGATGTCTTTCGAAATCTTCGTGCGGAATGATCAAGCCCGATGATTTAGAATGGAATGACGACGAAACGGGGTGTATAAAAAAAACGTAAAAAATTGCTTAAAATCGAAACCCTAAACTGCAAACCCTAATCCGGGACCTTTTGAAGCACGTGCTGAAAAACTGAGTAACGGTCGATGTCTTTCGAAATCTTCGTGCGGAATGATCAAGCCCGATGATTTAGAATGGAATGACGACGAAACGGGGTGTATAAAACCGTAAAAAAAATTTGCTTAAAATCGAAACCCTAAACTGCAAACCCTAATCCGGGACCTTTGAAGCACGTGCTGAAAAAACTGAGAGTAACGGTCGATGTCTTTCGAAATCTTCGTGCGGAATGATCAAGCCCGATGATTTAGAATGGAATGACGACGAAACGGGGTGTATAAAAAACCGTAAAAAATTGCTTAAAATCGAAACCCTAAACTGCAAACCCTAAATCCGGGACCTTTGAAGCACGTGCTGAAAAACTGAGTAACGGTCGATGTCTTTCGAAATCTTCGTGCGGAATGATCAAGCCCGATGATTTAGAATGGAATGACGACGAAACGGGGTGTATAAAACCGTAAAAAATTGCTTAAAATCGAAACCCTAAACTGCAAACCCTAATCCGGGACCTTTGAAGCACGTGCTGAAAAAACTGAGTAACGGTCGATGTCTTTCGAAATCTTCGTGCGGAATGATCAAGCCCGATGATTTAGAATGGAATGACGACGAAACGGGGTGTATAAAAAACCGTAAAAAATTGCTTAAAATCGAAACCCTAAACTGCAAACCCTAATCCGGGACCTTTGAAGCACGTGCTGAAAAAACTGAGTAACGGTCGATGTCTTTCGAAATCTTCGTGCGGAATGATCAAGCCCGATGATTTAGAATGGAATGACGACGAAACGGGGTGTATAAAACCGTAAAAAAAATGCTTAAAATCGAAACCCTAAACTGCAAACCCTAATCCGGGACCTTTGAAGCACGTGCTGAAAAAACTGAGTAACGGTCGATGTCTTTCGAAATCTTCGTGCGGAATGATCAAGCCCGATGATTTAGAGAATGGAATGACGACGAAACGGGGTGTATAAAACCGTAAAAAAATTGCTTAAAATCGAAACCCTAAACTGCAAACCCTAATCCGGGACCTTTGAAGCACGTGCTGAAAAAAACTGAGTAACGGTCGATGTCTTTCGAAATCTTCGTGCGGAATGATCAAGCCCGATGATTTAGAATGGAATGACGACGAAACGGGGTGTATAAAACCGTAAAAAATTGCTTAAAATCGAAACCCTAAACTGCAAACCCTAATCCGGGACCTTTGAAGCACGTGCTGAAAAAAACTGAGTAACGGTCGATGTCTTTCGAAATCTTCGTGCGGAATGATCAAGCCCGATGATTTAGAATGGAATGACGACGAAACGGGGTGTATAAAAAAACCGTAAAAAAAAATTGCTTAAAATCGAAACCCTAAACTGCAAACCCTAATCCGGGACCTTTGAAGCACGTGCTGAAAAACTGAGTAACGGTCGATGTCTTTCGAAATCTTCGTGCGGAATGATCAAGCCGATGATTTAGAATGGAATGACGACGAAACGGGGTGTATAAAAAACCGTAAAAAATTGCTTAAAATCGAAACCCTAAACTGCAAACCCTAATCCGGGACCTTTGAAGCACGTGCTGAAAAACTGAGTAACGGTCGATGTCTTTCGAAATCTTCGTGCGGAATGATCAAGCCCGATGATTTAGAATGGAATGACGACGAAACGGGGTGTATAAAACCGTAAAAAATTGCTTAAAATCGAAACCCTAAACTGCAAACCCTAATCCGGGACCTTTGAAGCACGTGCTGAAAAACTGAGTAACGGTCGATGTCTTTCGAAATCTTCGTGCGGAATGATCAAGCCCGATGATTTAGAATGGAATGACGACGAAACGGGGTGTATAAAACCGTAAAAAAATGCTTAAAATCGAAACCCTAAACTGCAAACCCTAATCCGGGACCTTTGAAGCACGTGCTGAAAAACTGAGTAACGGTCGATGTCTTTCGAAATCTTCGTGCGGAATGATCAAGCCCGATGATTTAGAATGGAATGACGACGAAACGGGGTGTATAAAACCGTAAAAAATTGCTTAAAATCGAAACCCTAAACTGCAAACCCTAATCCGGGACCTTTGAAGCACGTGCTGAAAAACTGAGTAACGGTCGATGTCTTTCGAAATCTTCGTGCGGAATGATCAAGCCCGATGATTTAGAATGGAATGACGACGAAACGGGGTGTATAAAAAACGTAAAAAATTGCTTAAAATCGAAACCCTAAACTGCAAACCCTAATCCGGGACCTTTGAAGCACGTGCTGAAAAACTGAGTAACGGTCGATGTCTTTCGAAATCTTCGTGCGGAATGATCAAGCCCGATGATTTAGAATGGAATGACGACGAAACGGGGTGTATAAAACCGTAAAAAATTGCTTAAAATCGAAACCCTAAACTGCAAACCCTAATCCGGGACCTTTGAAGCACGTGCTGAAAAAACTGAGTAACGGTCGATGATGTCTTTCGAAATCTTCGTGCGGAATGATCAAGCCCGATGATTTAGAATGGAATGACGACGAAACGGGGTGTATAAAACCGTAAAAAAAAAAATGCTAAAATCGAAACCCTAAACTGCAAACCCTAATCCGGGACCTTTGAAGCACGTGCTGAAAAAACTGAGTAACGGTCGATGTCTTTCGAAATCTTCGTGCGGAATGATCAAGCCCGATGATTTAGAATGGAATGACGACGAAACGGGGTGTATAAAAACCGTAAAAAAATTGCTTAAAATCGAAACCCTAAACTGCAAACCCTAATCCGGGACCTTTGAAGCACGTGCTGAAAAACTGAGTAACGGTCGATGTCTTTCGAAATCTTCGTGCGGAATGATCAAGCCCGATGATTTAGAATGGAATGACGACGAAACGGGGTGTATAAAAACCGTAAAAAATTGCTTAAAATCGAAACCCTAAACTGCAAACCCTAATCCGGGACCTTTGAAGCACGTGCTGAAAAACTGAGTAACGGTCGATGTCTTTCGAAATCTTCGTGCGGAATGATCAAGCCCGATGATTTAGAATGGAATGACGACGAAACGGGGTGTATAAAACCGTAAAAAATTGCTTAAAATCGAAACCCTAAACTGCAAACCCTAATCCGGGACCTTTGAAGCACGTGCTGAAAAAACTGAGTAACGGTCGATGTCTTTCGAAATCTTCGTGCGGAATGATCAAGCCCGATGATTTAGAATGGAATGACGACGAAACGGGGTGTATAAAACCGTAAAAAAATTGCTTAAAATCGAAACCCTAAACTGCAAACCCTAATCCGGGACCTTTGAAGCACGTGCTGAAAAACTGAGTACGGTGAGTAACGGTCGATGTCTTTCGAAATCTTCGTGCGGAATGATCAAGCCCGATGATTTAGAATGGAATGACGACGAAACGGGGTGTATAAAACCGTAAAAAATTGCTTAAAATCGAAACCCTAAACTGCAAACCCTAATCCGGGACCTTTGAAGCACGTGCTGAAAAAACTGAGTAACGGTCGATGTCTTTCGAAATCTTCGTGCGGAATGATCAAGCCCGATGATTTAGAATGGAATGACGACGAAACGGGGTGTATAAAACCGTAAAAAATTGCTTAAAATCGAAACCCTAAACTGCAAACCCTAATCCGGGACCTTTGAAGCACGTGCTGAAAAACTGAGTAACGGTCGATGTCTTTCGAAATCTTCGTGCGGAATGATCAAGCCCGATGATTTAGAATGGAATGACGACGAAACGGGGTGTATAAAACCGTAAAAAAAAAAAATGCTTAAAATCGAAACCCTAAACTGCAAACCCTAATCCGGGACCTTTGAAGCACGTGCTGAAAAACTGAGTAACGGTCGATGTCTTTCGAAATCTTCGTGCGGAATGATCAAGCCCGATGATTTAGAATGGAATGACGACGAAACGGGGTGTATAAAACCGTAAAAAAAATTGCTTAAAATCGAAACCCTAAACTGCAAACCCTAATCCGGGACCTTTGAAGCACGTGCTGAAAAACTGAGTAACGGTCGATGTCTTTCGAAATCTTCGTGCGGAATGATCAAGCCCGATGATTTAGAATGGAATGACGACGAAACGGGGTGTATAAAACCGTAAAAAAAAAATTGCTTAAAATCGAAACCCTAAACTGCAAACCCTAATCCGGGACCTTTGAAGCACGTGCTGAAAAACTGAGTAACGGTCGATGTCTTTCGAAATCTTCGTGCGGAATGATCAAGCCCGATGATTTAGAATGGAATGACGACGAAACGGGGTGTATAAAAAAAACCGTAAAAAAAAAAATTGCTTAAAATCGAAACCCTAAACTGCAAACCCTAATCCGGGACCTTTGAAGCACGTGCTGAAAAACTGAGTAACGGTCGATGTCTTTCGAAATCTTCGTGCGGAATGATCAAGCCCGATGATTTAGAATGGAATGACGACGAAACGGGGTGTATAAAACCGTAAAAAAAAAAATGCTTAAAATCGAAACCCTAAACTGCAAACCCTAATCCGGGACCTTTGAAGCACGTGCTGAAAAACTGAGTAACGGTCGATGTCTTTCGAAATCTTCGTGCGGAATGATCAAGCCCGATGATTTAGAATGGAATGACGACGAAAAACGGGGTGTATAAAACCGTAAAAAATTGCTTAAAATCGAAACCCTAAACTGCAAACCCTAATCCGGGACCTTTGAAGCACGTGCTGAAAAACTGAGTAACGGTCGATGTCTTTCGAAATCTTCGTGCGGAATGATCAAGCCCGATGATTTAGAATGGAATGACGACGAAACGGGGTGTATAAAACCGTAAAAAATTGCTTAAAATCGAAACCCTAAACTGCAAACCCTAATCCGGGACTTTTGAAGCACGTGCTGAAAAACTGAGTAACGGTCGATGTCTTTCGAAATTTTCGTGCGGAATGATCAAGCCCGATGATTTAGATTTAGAATGGAATGACGACGAAACGGGGTGTATAAAAACCGTAAAAAATTGCTTAAAATCGAAACCCTAAACTGCAAACCCTAATCCGGGACTTTTGAAGCACGTGCTGAAAAACTGAGTAACGGTCGATGTCTTTCGAAATTTTCGTGCGGAATGATCAAGCCCGATGATTTAGAATGGAATGACGACGAAACGGGGTGTATAAAACCGTAAAAAATTGCTTAAAATCGAAACCCTAAACTGCAAACCCTAATCCGGGACCTTTGAAGCACGTGCTGAAAAACTGAGTAACGGTCGATGTCTTTCGAAATCTTCGTGCGGAATGATCAAGCCCGATGATTTAGAATGGAATGACGACGAAACGGGGTGTATAAAAAACCGTAAAAAATTGCTTAAAATCGAAACCCTAAACTGCAAACCCTAATCCGGGACTTTTGAAGCACGTGCTGAAAAACTGAGTAACGGTCGATGTCTTTCGAAATTTTCGTGCGGAATGATCAAGCCCGATGATTTAGAATGGAATGACGACGAAACGGGGTGTATAAAACCGTAAAAAATTGCTTAAAATCGAAACCCTAAACTGCAAACCCTAATCCGGGACTTTTGAAGCACGTGCTGAAAAACTGAGTAACGGTCGATGTCTTTCGAAATCTTCGTGCGGAATGATCAAGCCCGATGATTTAGAATGGAATGACGACGAAACGGGGTGTATAAAACCGTAAAAAATTGCTTAAAATCGAAACCCTAAACTGCAAACCCTAATCCGGGACCTTTGAAGCACGTGCTGAAAAACTGAGTAACGGTCGATGTCTTTCGAAATCTTCGTGCGGAATGATCAAGCCCGATGATTTAGAATGGAATGACGACGAAACGGGGTGTATAAAACCGTAAAAAATTGCTTAAAATCGAAACCCTAAACTGCAAACCCTAATCCGGGACCTTTGAAGCACGTGCTGAAAAACTGAGTAACGGTCGATGTCTTTCGAAATCTTCGTGCGGAAATGATCAAGCCCGATGATTTAGAATGGAATGACGACGAAACGGGGTGTATAAAACCGTAAAAAATTGCTTAAAATCGAAACCCTAAACTGCAAACCCTAATCCGGGACTTTTGAAGCACGTGCTGAAAAACTGAGTAACGGTCGATGTCTTTCGAAATTTTCGTGCGGAATGATCAAGCCCGATGATTTAGAATGGAATGACGACGAAACGGGGTGTATAAAACCGTAAAAAAAAATTGCTTAAAATCGAAACCCTAAACTGCAAACCCTAATCCGGGACCTTTGAAGCACGTGCTGAAAAACTGAGTAACGGTCGATGTCTTTCGAAATCTTCGTGCGGAATGATCAAGCCCGATGATTTAGAATGGAATGACGACGAAACGGGGTGTATAAAAAACCGTAAAAAATTGCTTAAAATCGAAACCCTAAACTGCAAACCCTAATCCGGGACCTTTTGAAGCACGTGCTGAAAAACTGAGTAACGGTCGATGTCTTTCGAAATCTTCGTGCGGAATGATCAAGCCCGATGATTTAGAATGGAATGACGACGAAACGGGGTGTATAAAACCGTAAAAAAATGCTTAAAATCGAAACCCTAAACTGCAAACCCTAATCCGGGACCTTTGAAGCACGTGCTGAAAAAAAACTGAGTAACGGTCGATGTCTTTCGAAATCTTCGTGCGGAATGATCAAGCCCGATGATTTAGAATGGAATGACGACGAAACGGGGGGTGTATAAAACCGTAAAAAATTGCTTAAAATCGAAACCCTAAACTGCAAACCCTAATCCGGGACCTTTGAAGCACGTGCTGAAAAAACTGAGTAACGGTAACGGTCGATGTCTTTCGAAATCTTCGTGCGGAATGATCAAGCCCGATGATTTAGAATGGAATGACGACGAAACGGGGTGTATAAAACCGTAAAAAATTGCTTAAAATCGAAACCCTAAACTGCAAACCCTAATCCGGGGGACCTTTTTGAAAGCACGTGCTGTGCTGAAAAACTGAGTAACGGTCGATGTCTTTCGAAATCTTCGTGCGGAATGATCAAGCCCGATGATTTAGAATGGAATGACGACGAAAAACGGGGTGTATAAAACCGTAAAAAAAATTGCTTAAAATCGAAACCCTAAACTGCAAACCCTAATCCGGGACCTTTGAAGCACGTGCTGAAAAACTGAGTAACGGTCGATGTCTTTCGAAATCTTCGTGCGGAATGATCAAGCCCGATGATTTAGAATGGAATGACGACGAAACGGGGTGTATAAAAACCGTAAAAAATTGCTTAAAATCGAAACCCTAAACTGCAAACCCTAATCCGGGACCTTTGAAGCACGTGCTGAAAAACTGAGTAACGGTCGATGTCTTTCGAAATCTTCGTGCGGAATGATCAAGCCCGATGATTTAGAATGGAATGACGACGAAACGGGGTGTATAAAAAAACCGTAAAAAATTGCTTAAAATCGAAACCCTAAACTGCAAACCCTAATCCGGGACCTTTGAAGCACGTGCTGAAAAAACTGAGTAACGGTCGATGTCTTTCGAAATCTTCGTGCGGAATGATCAAGCCCGATGATTTAGAATGGAATGACGACGAAACGGGGTGTATAAAACCGTAAAAAAATTGCTTAAAATCGAAACCCTAAACTGCAAACCCTAATCCGGGACCTTTGAAGCACGTGCTGAAAAAAAAACTGAGTAACGGTCGATGTCTTTCGAAATCTTCGTGCGGAATGATCAAGCCCGATGATTTAGAATGGAATGACGACGAAACGGGGTGTATAAAACCGTAAAAAATTGCTTAAAATCGAAACCCTAAACTGCAAACCCTAATCCGGGACCTTTGAAGCACGTGCTGAAAAAAAACTGAGTAACGGTCGATGTCTTTCGAAATCTTCGTGCGGAATGATCAAGCCCGATGATTTAGAATGGAATGACGACGAAACGGGGTGTATAAAACCGTAAAAAAATTGCTTAAAATCGAAACCCTAAACTGCAAACCCTAATCCGGGACCTTTGAAGCACGTGCTGAAAAAACTGAGTAACGGTCGATGTCTTTTCGAAATCTTCGTGCGGAATGATCAAGCCCGATGATTTAGAATGGAATGACGACGAAACGGGGTGTATAAAACCGTAAAAAATTGCTTAAAATCGAAACCCTAAACTGCAAACCCTAATCCGGGACCTTTGAAGCACGTGCTGAAAAACTGAGTAACGGTCGATGTCTTTCGAAATCTTCGTGCGGAATGATCAAGCCCGATGATTTAGAATGGAATGACGACGAAACGGGGGTGTATAAAACCGTAAAAAAATTGCTTAAAATCGAAACCCTAAACTGCAAACCCTAATCCGGGACCTTTGAAGCACGTGCTGAAAAACTGAGTAACGGTCGATGTCTTTCGAAATCTTCGTGCGGAATGATCAAGCCCGATGATTTAGAATGGAATGACGACGAAACGGGGTGTATAAAACCGTAAAAAATTGCTTAAAATCGAAACCCTAAACTGCAAACCCTAATCCGGGACCTTTGAAGCACGTGCTGAAAAAAACTGAGTAACGGTCGATGTCTTTCGAAATCTTCGTGCGGAATGATCAAGCCCGATGATTTAGAATGGAATGACGACGAAACGGGGTGTATAAAAAACGTAAAAAAATGCTTAAAATCGAAACCCTAAACTGCAAACCCTAATCCGGGACCTTTGAAGCACGTGCTGAAAAAAACTGAGTAACGGTCGATGTCTTTCGAAATCTTCGTGCGGAATGATCAAGCCCGATGATTTAGAATGGAATGACGACGAAACGGGGTGTATAAAACCCGTAAAAAATTGCTTAAAATCGAAACCCTAAACTGCAAACCCTAATCCGGGACCTTTGAAGCACGTGCTGAAAAAACTGAGTAACGGTCGATGTCTTTCGAAATCTTCGTGCGGAATGATCAAGCCCGATGATTTAGAAATGGAATGACGACGAAACGGGGTGTATAAAAAACCGTAAAAAATTGCTTAAAATCGAAACCCTAAACTGCAAAACCCTAATCCGGGACCTTTGAAGCACGTGCTGAAAAACTGAGTAACGGTCGATGTCTTTCGAAATCTTCGTGCGGAATGATCAAGCCCGATGATTTAGAATGGAATGACGACGAAACGGGGTGTATAAAAACCGTAAAAAATTGCTTAAAATCGAAACCCTAAACTGCAAACCCTAATCCGGGACCTTTGAAGCACGTGCTGAAAAACTGAGTAACGGTCGATGTCTTTCGAAATCTTCGTGCGGAATGATCAAGCCCGATGATTTAGAATGGAATGACGACGAAACGGGGGGTGTAAAAACCGTAAAAAAAAATTGCTTAAAATCGAAACCCTAAACTGCAAACCCTAATCCGGGACCTTTGAAGCACGTGCTGAAAAACTGAGTAACGGTCGATGTCTTTCGAAATCTTCGTGCGGAATGATCAAGCCCGATGATTTAGAATGGAATGACGACGAAACGGGGTGTATAAAACCGTAAAAAAAAATGCTTAAAATCGAAACCCTAAACTGCAAACCCTAATCCGGGACCTTTGAAGAAGCACGTGCTGAAAAACTGAGTAACGGTCGATGTCTTTCGAAATTTTCGTGCGGAATGATCAAGCCCGATGATTTAGAATGGAATGACGACGAAACGGGGTGTATAAAACCGTAAAAAAAAAAAATTGCTTAAAATCGAAACCCTAAACTGCAAACCCTAATCCGGGACCTTTGAAGCACGTGCTGAAAAACTGAGTAACGGTCGATGTCTTTCGAAATCTTCGTGCGTGATCGGAATGAAGCAAGCCCGATGATTTAGAATGGAATGACGACGAAACGAAACGGGGTGTATAAAAAAACCGTAAAAAAAAAATTGCTTAAAATCGAAACCCTAAACTGCAAACCCTAATCCGGGACCTTTGAAGCACGTGCTGAAAAACTGAGTAACGGTCGATGTCTTTCGAAATCTTCGTGCGGAATGATCAAGCCCGATGATTTAGAATGGAATGACGACGAAACGGGGTGTATAAAAACCCGTAAAAAATTGCTTAAAATCGAAACCCTAAACTGCAAACCCTAATCCGGGACCTTTGAAGCACGTGCTGAAAAAAACTGAGTAACGGTCGATGTCTTTCGAAATCTTCGTGCGGAATGATCAAGCCCGATGATTTAGAATGGAATGACGACGAAACGGGGTGTATAAAACCGTAAAAAATTGCTTAAAATCGAAACCCTAAACTGCAAACCCTAATCCGGGACTTTTGAAGCACGTGCTGAAAAACTGAGTAACGGTCGATGTCTTTCGAAATTTTCGTGCGGAATGATCAAGCCCGATGATTTAGAATGGAATGACGACGAAACGGGGTGTATAAAACCGTAAAAAATTGCTTAAAATCGAAACCCTAAACTGCAAACCCTAATCCGGGACCTTGAAGCACGTGCTGAAAAACTGAGTAACGGTCGATGTCTTTCGAAATCTTCGTGCGGAATGATCAAGCCCGATGATTTAGAATGGAATGACGACGAAACGGGGTGTATAAAACCGTAAAAAATTGCTTAAAATCGAAACCCTAAACTGCAAACCCTAATCCGGGACCTTTGAAGCACGTGCTGAAAAACTGAGTAACGGTCGATGTCTTTCGAAATCTTCGTCGTGCGGAATGATCAAGCCCGATGATTTAGAATGGAATGACGACGAAAACGGGGTGTATAAAAAACCCGTAAAAAATTGCTTAAAATCGAAACCCTAAACTGCAAACCCTAATCCGGGACCTTTGAAGCACGTGCTGAAAAACTGAGTAACGGTCGATGTCTTTCGAAATCTTCGTGCGGAATGATCAAGCCCGATGATTTAGAATGGAATGACGACGAAACGGGGTGTATAAAAAAAACCGTAAAAAATTGCTTAAAATCGAAACCCTAAACTGCAAACCCCCTAATCCGGGACCTTTGAAGCACGTGCTGAAAAACTGAGTAACGGTCGATGTCTTTCGAAATCTTCGTGCGGAATGATCAAGCCCGATGATTTAGAATGGAATGACGACGAAAACGGGGTGTATAAAACCGTAAAAAAAAAAATTGCTTAAAATCGAAACCCTAAACTGCAAACCCTAATCCGGGACCTTTTGAAGCACGTGCTGAAAAAACTGAGTAACGGTCGATGTCTTTCGAAATTTTCGTGCGGAATGATCAAGCCCGATGATTTAGAATGGAATGACGACGAAACGGGGTGTATAAAAACCGTAAAAAATTGCTTAAAATCGAAACCCTAAACTGCAAACCCTAATCCGGGACCTTTGAAAGCACGTGCTGAAAAAACTGAGTAACGGTCGATGTCTTTCGAAATCTTCGTGCGGAATGATCAAGCCCGATGATTTAGAATGGAATGACGACGAAACGGGGTGTATAAAAAAACCGTAAAAAAATTGCTTAAAATCGAAACCCTAAACTGCAAACCCTAATCCGGGACCTTTGAAGCACGTGCTGAAAAAACTGAGTAACGGTCGATGTCTTTCGAAATCTTCGTGCGGAATGATCAAGCCCGATGATTTAGAATGGAATGACGACGAAACGGGGTGTATAAAAAACCGTAAAAAATTGCTTAAAATCGAAACCCTAAACTGCAAACCCTAATCCGGGACCTTTGAAGCACGTGCTGAAAAACTGAGTAACGGTCGATGTCTTTCGAAATCTTCGTGCGGAATGATCAAGCCCGATGATTTTGATTTAGAATGGAATGACGACGAAACGGGGTGTATAAAACCGTAAAAAATGCTTAAAATCGAAACCCTAAACTGCAAACCCTAATCCGGGACCTTTGAAGCACGTGCTGAAAAACTGAGTAACGGTCGATGTCTTTCGAAATCTTCGTGCGGAATGATCAAGCCCGATGATTTAGAATGGAATGACGACGAAACGGGGTGTGTATAAAACCGTAAAAAATTGCTTAAAATCGAAACCCTAAACTGCAAACCCTAATCCGGGACCTTTGAAGCACGTGCTGAAAAACTGAGTAACGGTCGATGTCTTTCGAAATCTTCGTGCGGAATGATCAAGCCCGATGATTTAGAATGGAATGACGACGAAACGGGGTGTATAAAACCGTAAAAAATTGCTTAAAAAATCGAAAACCCTAAACTGCAAACCCTAATCCGGGACCTTTGAAGCACGTGCTGAAAAACTGAGTAACGGTCGATGTCTTTCGAAATCTTCGTGCGGAATGATCAAGCCCGATGATTTAGAATGGAATGACGACGAAACGGGGTGTATAAAAAACCGTAAAAAAAATGCTTAAAATCGAAACCCTAAACTGCAAACCCTAATCCGGGACCTTTGAAGCACGTGCTGAAAAACTGAGTAACGGTCGATGTCTTTCGAAATCTTCGTGCGGAATGATCAAGCCCGATGATTTAGAATGGAATGACGACGAAACGGGGTGTATAAAACCGTAAAAAATTGCTTAAAATCGAAACCCTAAACTGCAAACCCTAATCCGGGACCTTTGAAGCACGTGCTGAAAAACTGAGTAACGGTCGATGTCTTTCGAAATCTTCGTGCGGAATGATCAAGCCCGATGATTTAGAATGGAATGACGACGAAACGGGGTGGGGTGTATAAAACCGTAAAAAATTGCTTAAAATCGAAACCCTAAACTGCAAACCCTAATCCGGGACCTTTGAAGCACGTGCTGAAAAAACTGAGTAACGGTCGATGTCTTTCGAAATTTTCGTGCGGAATGATCAAGCCCGATGATTTAGAATGGAATGACGACGAAACGGGGTGTATAAAACCGTAAAAAATTGCTTAAAATCGAAACCCTAAACTGCAAACCCTAATCCGGGACCTTTGAAGCACGTGCTGAAAAACTGAGTAACGGTCGATGTCTTTCGAAATCTTCGTGCGGAATGATCAAGCCCGATGATTTAGAATGGAATGACGACGAAACGGGGTGTATAAAACCGTAAAAAAATTGCTTAAAATCGAAACCCTAAACTGCAAACCCTAATCCGGGACTTTTGAAGCACGTGCTGAAAAACTGAGTAACGGTCGATGTCTTTCGAAATTTTCGTGCGGAATGATCAAGCCCGATGATTTAGAATGGAATGACGACGAAACGGGGTGTATAAAACCGTAAAAAATTGCTTAAAATCGAAACCCTAAACTGCAAACCCTAATCCGGGACCTTTGAAGCACGTGCTGAAAAACTGAGTAACGGTCGATGTCTTTCGAAATCTTCGTGCGGAATGATCAAGCCCGATGATTTAGAATGAATGAATGACGACGAAACGGGGTGTATAAAACCGTAAAAAAAAAAATGCTTAAAATCGAAACCCTAAACTGCAAACCCTAATCCGGGACTTTTGAAGCACGTGCTGAAAAACTGAGTAACGGTCGATGTCTTTCGAAATTTTCGTGCGGAATGATCAAGCCCGATGATTTAGAATGGAATGACGACGAAACGGGGTGTATAAAACCGTAAAAAATTGCTTAAAATCGAAACCCTAAACTGCAAAACCCCTAATCCGGGACCTTTGAAGCACGTGCTGAAAAACTGAGTAACGGTCGATGTCTTTCGAAATCTTCGTGCGGAATGATCAAGCCCGATGATTTAGAATGGAATGACGACGAAACGGGGTGTATAAAACCGTAAAAAAAAAAAAAATTGCTTAAAATCGAAACCCTAAACTGCAAACCCTAATCCGGGACCTTTGAAGCACGTGCTGAAAAACTGAGTAACGGTCGATGTCTTTCGAAATCTTCGTGCGGAATGATCAAGCCCGATGATTTAGAATGGAATGACGACGAAACGGGGTGTATAAAAAACCGTAAAAAATTGCTTAAAATCGAAACCCTAAACTGCAAACCCTAATCCGGGACCTTTTGAAGCACGTGCTGAAAAACTGAGTAACGGTCGATGTCTTTCGAAATTTCGTGCGGAATGATCAAGCCCGATGATTTAGAATGGAATGACGACGAAACGGGGTGTATAAAACCGTAAAAAAATTGCTTAAAATCGAAACCCTAAACTGCAAACCCTAATCCGGGACCTTTTGAAGCACGTGCTGAAAAACTGAGTAACGGTCGATGTCTTTCGAAATCTTCGTGCGGAATGATCAAGCCCGATGATTTAGAATGGAATGACGACGAAACGGGGGTGTATAAAACCGTAAAAAATTGCTTAAAATCGAAACCCTAAACTGCAAACCCTAATCCGGGACCTTTGAAGCACGTGCTGAAAAAACTGAGTAACGGTCGATGTCTTTCGAAATCTTCGTGCGGAATGATCAAGCCCGATGATTTAGAATGGAATGACGACGAAACGGGGGGTGTATAAAAAACCGTAAAAAAAATGCTTAAAATCGAAACCCTAAACTGCAAACCCTAATCCGGGACCTTTGAAGCACGTGCTGAAAAACTGAGTAACGGTCGATGTCTTTCGAAATCTTCGTGCGGAATGATCAAGCCCGATGATTTAGAATGGAATGACGACGAAACGGGGTGTATAAAACCGTAAAAAATTGCTTAAAATCGAAACCCTAAACTGCAAACCCTAATCCGGGACCTTTGAAGCACGTGCTGAAAAAAACTGAGTAACGGTCGATGTCTTTCGAAATCTTCGTGCGGAATGATCAAGCCCGATGATTTAGAATGGAATGACGACGAAACGGGGTGTATAAAACCGTAAAAAATTGCTTAAAATCGAAACCCTAAACTGCAAACCCTAATCCGGGACCTTTGAAGCACGTGCTGAAAAAAACTGAGTAACGGTCGATGTCTTTCGAAATCTTCGTGCGGAATGATCAAGCCCGATGATTTAGAATGGAATGACGACGAAACGGGGTGTATAAAACCGTAAAAAAATTGCTTAAAATCGAAAAACCAACTGCAAACCCTAATCCGGGACCTTTGAAGCACGTGCTGAAAAACTGAGTAACGGTCGATGTCTTTCGAAATCTTCGTGCGGAATGATCAAGCCCGATGATTTAGAATGGAATGACGACGAAACGGGGTGTATAAAACCGTAAAAAAATGCTTAAAATCGAAACCCTAAACTGCAAACCCTAATCCGGGACCTTTGAAGCACGTGCTGAAAAACTGAGTAACGGTCGATGTCTTTCGAAATCTTCGTGCGGAATGATCAAGCCCGATGATTTAGAATGGAATGACGACGAAACGGGGTGTATAAAACCGTAAAAAATTGCTTAAAATCGAAACCCTAAACTGCAAACCCTAATCCGGGACCTTTTGAAGCACGTGCTGAAAAAAGTAACGGTGAGTAACGGTCGATGTCTTTCGAAATCTTCGTGCGGAATGATCAAGCCCGATGATTTAGAATGGAATGACGACGAAACGGGGTGTATAAAACCGTAAAAAATTGCTTAAAATCGAAACCCTAAACTGCAAACCCTAATCCGGGACCTTTGAAGCACGTGCTGAAAAACTGAGTAACGGTCGATGTCTTTCGAAATCTTCGTGCGGAATGATCAAGCCCGATGATTTAGAATGGAATGACGACGAAACGGGGTGTATAAAACCGTAAAAAATTGCTTAAAATCGAAACCCTAAACTGCAAACCCTAATCCGGGACCTTTTGAAGCACGTGCTGAAAAACTGAGTAACGGTCGATGTCTTTCGAAATCTTCGTGCGGAATGATCAAGCCCGATGATTTAGAATGGAATGACGACGAAACGGGGTGTATAAAAAAACCGTAAAAAATTGCTTAAAATCGAAACCCTAAACTGCAAACCCTAATCCGGGACCTTTGAAGCACGTGCTGAAAAACTGAGTAACGGTCGATGTCTTTCGAAATCTTCGTGCGGAATGATCAAGCCCGATGATTTAGAATGGAATGACGACGAAACGGGGTGTATAAAACCGTAAAAAATTGCTTAAAATCGAAACCCTAAACTGCAAACCCTAATCCGGGACCTTTGAAGCACGTGCTGAAAAAAAAACTGAGTAACGGTCGATGTCTTTCGAAATCTTCGTGCGGAATGATCAAGCCCGATGATTTAGAATGAATGAATGACGACGAAACGGGGTGTATAAAAAACCGTAAAAAATTGCTTAAAATCGAAACCCTAAACTGCAAACCCTAATCCGGGACCTTTGAAGCACGTGCTGAAAAAACTGAGTAACGGTCGATGTCTTTCGAAATCTTCGTGCGGAATGATCAAGCCCGATGATTTAGAATGGAATGACGACGAAACGGGGTGTATAAAACCGTAAAAAATTTGCTTAAAATCGAAACCCTAAACTGCAAACCCTAATCCGGGACCTTTTGAAGCACGTGCTGAAAAACTGAGTAACGGTCGATGTCTTTCGAAATCTTCGTGCGGAATGATCAAGCCCGATGATTTAGAATGGAATGACGACGAAACGGGGTGTATAAAAACCGTAAAAAATTGCTTAAAATCGAAACCCTAAACTGCAAAAACCCTAATCCGGGACCTTTGAAGCACGTGCTGAAAAACTGAGTAACGGTCGATGTCTTTCGAAATCTTCGTGCGGAATGATGATCAAGCCCGATGATTTAGAATGGAATGACGACGAAACGGGGTGTATAAAACCGTAAAAAATTGCTTAAAATCGAAACCCTAAACTGCAAACCCTAATCCGGGACCTTTGAAGCACGTGCTGAAAAACTGAGTAACGGTCGATGTCTTTCGAAATCTTCGTGCGGAATGATCAAGCCCGATGATTTAGAATGGAATGACGACGAAACGGGGTGTATAAAACCGTAAAAAATTGCTTAAAATCGAAACCCTAAACTGCAAACCCTAATCCGGGACCTTTGAAGCACGTGCTGAAAAACTGAGTAACGGTCGATGTCTTTCGAAATCTTCGTGCGGAATGATCAAGCCCGATGATTTAGAATGGAATGACGACGAAACGGGGTGTATAAAACCGTAAAAAAATTGCTTAAAATCGAAACCCTAAACTGCAAACCCTAATCCGGGACCTTTGAAGCACGTGCTGAAAAACTGAGTAACGGTCGATGTCTTTCGAAATCTTCGTGCGGAATGATCAAGCCCGATGATTTAGAATGGAATGACGACGAAACGGGGTGTATAAAAACCGTAAAAAATTGCTTAAAATCGAAACCCTAAACTGCAAACCCTAATCCGGGACCTTTGAAGCACGTGCTGAAAAAACTGAGTAACGGTCGATGTCTTTCGAAATCTTCGTGCGGAATGATCAAGCCCGATGATTTAGAATGGAATGACGACGAAACGGGGTGTATAAAAAACCGTAAAAAATTGCTTAAAATCGAAACCCTAAACTGCAAACCCTAATCCGGGACCTTTGAAGCACGTGCTGAAAAAACTGAGTAACGGTCGATGTCTTTCGAAATCTTCGTGCGGAATGATCAAGCCCGATGATTTAGAATGGAATGACGACGAAACGGGGTGTATAAAACCGTAAAAAATTGCTTAAAATCGAAACCCTAAACTGCAAACCCTAATCCGGGACCTTTGAAGCACGTGCTGAAAAACTGAGTAACGGTCGATGTCTTTCGAAATCTTCGTGCGGAATGATCAAGCCCGATGATTTAGAATGGAATGACGACGAAACGGGGTGTATAAAACCGTAAAAAATTGCTTAAAATCGAAACCCTAAACTGCAAACCCTAATCCGGGACCTTTTGAAGCACGTGCTGAAAAACTGAGTAACGGTCGATGTCTTTCGAAATCTTCGTGCGGAATGATCAAGCCCGATGATTTAGAATGGAATGACGACGAAACGGGGTGTATAAAAAACCGTAAAAAATTGCTTAAAATCGAAACCCTAAACTGCAAACCCTAATCCGGGACCTTTGAAGCACGTGCTGAAAAACTGAGTAACGGTCGATGTCTTTCGAAATCTTCGTGCGGAATGATCAAGCCCGATGATTTAGAATGGAATGACGACGAAACGGGGTGTATAAAACCGTAAAAAATTGCTTAAAATCGAAACCCTAAACTGCAAACCCTAATCCGGGACCTTTGAAGCACGTGCTGAAAAAACTGAGTAACGGTCGATGTCTTTCGAAATCTTCGTGCGGAATGATCAAGCCCGATGATTTAGAATGGAATGACGACGAAACGGGGTGTATAAAACCGTAAAAAATTGCTTAAAATCGAAACCCTAAACTGCAAACCCTAATCCGGGACCTTTGAAGCACGTGCTGAAAAACTGAGTAACGGTCGATGTCTTTCGAAATCTTCGTGCGGAAATGATCAAGCCCGATGATTTAGAATGGAATGACGACGAAACGGGGTGTATAAAACCGTAAAAAAATTGCTTAAAATCGAAACCCTAAACTGCAAACCCTAATCCGGGACTTTTGAAGCACGTGCTGAAAAACTGAGTAACGGTCGATGTCTTTCGAAATTTTCGTGCGGAATGATCAAGCCCGATGATTTAGAATGGAATGACGACGAAACGGGGTGTATAAAAACCGTAAAAAATTGCTTAAAATCGAAACCCTAAACTGCAAACCCTAATCCGGGACCTTTGAAGCACGTGCTGAAAAACTGAGTAACGGTCGATGTCTTTCGAAATCTTCGTGCGGAATGATCAAGCCCGATGATTTAGAATGGAATGACGACGAAACGGGGTGTATAAAACCGTAAAAAATTTGCTTAAAATCGAAACCCTAAACTGCAAACCCTAATCCGGGACTTTTGAAGCACGTGCTGAAAAACTGAGTAACGGTCGATGTCTTTCGAAATTTTCGTGCGGAATGATCAAGCCCGATGATTTAGAATGGAATGACGACGAAACGGGGTGTATAAAACCGTAAAAAAATTGCTTAAAATCGAAACCCTAAACTGCAAACCCTAATCCGGGACTTTTGAAGCACGTGCTGAAAAACTGAGTAACGGTCGATGTCTTTCGAAATTTTCGTGCGGAATGATCAAGCCCGATGATTTAGAATGGAATGACGACGAAACGGGGTGTATAAAACCGTAAAAAATTGCTTAAAATCGAAACCCTAAACTGCAAACCCTAATCCGGGACTTTTGAAGCACGTGCTGAAAAACTGAGTAACGGTCGATGTCTTTCGAAATTTTCGTGCGGAATGATCAAGCCCGATGATTTAGAATGGAATGAC
>JASJUX010000062.1:0-23532 GCA_033971965.1 Cucurbita ficifolia | reverse complement strand
TTATTCAAAAAAGCCATCCCATCGTCCTTCTAAGCTTTATACTATAAACACTTCAAAACACTGAAATTATTAGTAATTAAAAGTATGCTTGTTATCATAAAAATATTAATTAATTAATTAAATAAAATTAATGAATTTAGAGATTAAAACTTAAGAAGATGTTGATTTGAATAATTTCTTTTACCATTTGTTTTTTTTTTTTGCAACATCTATCACAATTTAATTTAAACGGGTGACTTTCTTTGTTCTCTTCATAGATTTCATCTCATAATATTTAAGAGTTCTACGAGACTGTGTAGTTCGAAGTTGCTATTTTATCGGATGTAGTTGTTGAATCTTGTATCCCTTAAACATCGATGGTTGATTGTAGAGACTTTAATGAGTCACACGTCCACTAAATGAAGTTGCTATTTTATCAGACCTTTGGTTATACAGTTGTCGAATCTTGCTGTATAATTTTATATTATCTCTATGGTTTCCAAGTTGAAGAATGATAATCACATATCATAAAAGATAAGTTTCTATTTATTGTTTTCAAGCCCATTTCTAATAGATATTGCTGGTAAGCCTCACAGGAAGCAAGCCCATTTCTAGCAGATATTGTCCATTACGTATCGTCGTCAACCTAACATTATCGTGTGAACCTAAGAATAAGCCCACTTCTAGCACATATTACGCATTACGTATCGCCGTCAGCCTCATGAGTAAGCTCAAGCCCACTTCTAGTAGATAGTGCTTGTTACATATCGTTGTAAACCTAACGGTAAGCTCAAACCCATGTTATGTATCGTCATCAGCCTTACGGTAAGCGAACTTCTAGCAGATATTGCCCGTTACTTATCCTCGTAAGCCCAATGGTAAACTCAAGCCCACTTTTTTATGATCGCACAACAACGCACACATTCGATAAAGATGAACAAAAAGAACAAGATAGAGAAAATACAAGGAGAATATTGGCTAAAGAATTTATATTGATGACTTCAAGTATGTACAGTGAGAGAGAATATAGATATTATAGAAAGTACATTTTCAAATCTATAGGATATATATATGGTTCAGTTTACTGTGTATAGATTTATCAGATATAACCATCTACCATATATAGCTTTTTAGTGTACATAGTTATTTACTATTTATGACAATTTACTTTAAATGTCATTTACCATATATAGTTTTACTATGTATAACCGTGACTAAGCTATAAATAAGTAGCAGGCTCCATAACCTAACAATTCTCCCACTTGGATACTGATCTAGTCAACCAAGAATTTCATTCTCAAACGACCATGAGCATCTTCACCGCACCATTCCAATTGATTCTTTGCGCAACCTCAATATTCCAACATCAACACATTTTGTCAATATGTTTGCTGGATTCTTTGCACCATCTATCTTCTCCAAACACATCACCATCTTCCACTAACCTGCAAGTGAAATGGTATTGTCTTCTGTGTTGTGTCTTTAAACGATAGACCAAGTTCCTCACCAACTATATGACACTCTAACTATCTGTATAAAGAATCTTTTCGTGCTGCTTCTTGCCCAATTCTTTCAGATAGTCAGCCATCCATATCGTCTTCTTTCTAGCTTCAACTATTGCCATGTACTCAGCCTCAGTATAACGCATTTTTGAAGCCTAGTCATCCCATCATCCATGGCTTTCTCCTACTGGGTTGTATCCTCCAACTGTAGGGCTTCATCAAAGAACTCTGGTTCCCTTCAACAGAGTCAACAATAGATAATTTAATGAAGGTACATACATATCTGGTACTCTGATAGTACTGGATGATCTTCTCAACACCGCTTCATGTGTCACTTGCTCCACCGCTAGTTCCTCTGCAATAGTCTTAGGAGTTTCTTGAGTATCTACTACAGCATCACTAGGTGATTTTTTCTGCAACTCAACTTCAACTCCCGCTTGCTTCGTTGTCTTTGAATCTTTCTCCACCTCTGATTTCTCAGCAATAGTCTCATGAGTTTCTTGAGTATTTGCTACCACATCACTAGGTGAATTTTTCCGCAACTCAAGCTCAACTCACACTTGCTTTGTAGTCCCAAAGTTTATCTTCTCTATGTCCTTGACAGGACGTTTTCATCAAAAGTCACGTCACAATGTTTCAGGACTTTTTTTTTTGTCATCCCAAAACCTGTACATGAACGTGTGATAACCATAACCTATGAAGTAGCACTTTAAAGTCTCAATGTCAAGCTTGTCGCTCTTCTTTAGATCAACACGAACATACGCAGTGTAGCCAAAAGTTCTCAAGTGAGAGTACTTGAGTTCTTTTCCTGACCATACTTCTTCTGGATACTTGAACTCCAAGAGTATTGACGACCCTCTATTGATCAAGTAGACGGTTGTATTTACGGCATCAGACACGTACACTACGAGACAAGGAAATAATCATTATATTTATTATAATTATGCGATGGTCGCTATTCCTAATGGGTGTTGGACATCAAGAGTTCTCAGAGAACTCTCAACCGACAAGAAAGGGGCCCAAGAGGTGTGTGAACCGACTAGTGGGTCCAGACTGGCACGTGTGGACCGTGTGTAGAACATTAAATATACATCAAATTAACCAACTTAGGATAGCTGCTTAAGGAATATAGACTTATATGATATGTCCCACTTATGATTGCATGTAATATATCATGTACTATATCTTCAAACGTGTTATACCATAAAATTTATCATATCATTAGTACATCATCAGAACACGTGTCATAACATTCATGTATCATCTCATAGTCATATTGTATCACACACATATCATGGACTTATCATCTTGTAAACATATCATAGTCATATTGTTTTGTAAACACGTCACAGTCATATCGTTTCATAAACATAACCTAGTCATATTCTTTCACAAACATATCATGGTCATCTCATTTCATAAACGTATCATAGTCGTATCATTTCATAAAAATATTCTTGTCATATCATTTCATAAACATATCATAGTCATCTCGTTTTGTAAACATATCATAGTCATCTTGTTTTGTAAACATATCTTAGTCATATCATTTCATACATATATCCTAGTCATGTTGTTTCATAAACATATCCTTATCATGTCGTTTCCTAAATGTATCCTAATCATATCGTTTCATAAACATATTCTAGCCATATTTTTTCATAAACATATCCTAGTCGTATCATTTCATAAAGATATCTTAGTCAAATCGTTTCATACACACACCACAGTCACATCGTTCAATAAACATTTCACACATATCAAGCATATAACACATGTAAAACCACGAAGAACGTGTCATCATACAAACATCAACTTTTAACCAAACAGATAGTAAAGCATGATGTTATGATAACTGTGATGTTTTGCATGACGTTAACCTTAATATGATGATATTTTTCATATTAACCATGTTGTATGATGATGACTACCATGTTGCATCATGTTGAGAGATCGACCTAGGACACAACCCTAAGAGCATGAATAACAATATTAACATAAATATCTAATGAGCATGCATTACTAAATGTAATATAGTGATCAAAGTAGGGTTGTGTAAGAAAAATGTTTAAGATATGAACTAGAGGGACCTCATGCATGTTGTGTGTACATAAGCATCGGGATACTTCCCCTTTATGATGATGAGTGCGGACGAACATAGTATGATGATGAAGGTGATCATGTTGAGCATGATACCTAGGGGTTTGCTAACCTTCGGACGTTGCTACGGACAACTAGCTTAATGATGATGGATCAGGGGGGTGGAACCGCCTAGAGATTCATACTCGCACGTGTGGGTCATGTGTAGGGATGTACTACACATCCATAGTTAGTCCGGACTAAAGACCACCCTGGTATGAGACAGAGATAGGTTCCTAAATCATATTTGCATGTGTTTGCATTTAGCATGGCCCCTATAGTTGGGTCACATACTGAGTATTCTTAAAAATACTCAGGTCGTGTGCCACATCATTTTTCAAGTAAAGGCAAGGAGCCCATGTACGAATAACGATGGCATCGCGAGCAGAGACCATGACACGTGCATAAAATATAAGAATATTTAATTTTCTAGACTTAGGTTACAATAGGTTGTCTTGCATTTCATATGTTTTAAATTATTTCGTATTTTTTTATTTGCATTTTTCAGTATTATATGTTGAACACGTAAGACCATGACAGTGTTTTCCAAGATGTAATTGTTTTAAATTCGAAATTCTATTATAAATGATGTTCTTTTAAGGGTTATATTTCGCATATGAGTTGAGCATAAGACGTTAGTAGCGACTCTAAGTAAGTAGAAATTTAGGGTCGTACATCATTTTTCATTAATAACTCACATTTCTAGCCTAAATAAACTTGAACTTGGAAATAAGACGCTATACTAACCTTATTTGCAATATTAAGGTTAAATTCAGCTCTGGGAGGGTAAAAAATTTGTAGAAATCAGTATCAAAATATCTATACCGATGGTACTAGGCCCGGTTAGGCTGAATAGTTGTAGTTGGCAGAGCGCTCGATGCTGTAGGTGGGCCAAGCGTTGCAAGTTGGCTTCGGGGCTTTGTTCGTTGCTGCTGAGCTTTGCGCTGGTCGTGGGCCAAGGCTTGCGTTTGTCTTAACTGTTGGAGATTTATTTTGTATAACAAGTGCAGATTGAGGGCGATTTAAAATGAGAGGTGGGGGTTCAGTTTGCCGTCGTCGATTTGCGTTTATCGGAAAACTACTACGATCGTTCATCTTCTCTCTATTACTCACATTTTCTCTATTCCAGGCATGTGTTGTGAGGGCAGACTTGAGCGTGGCTTTGTTTGGCGTATCCTTGGCGTCGGGAAGGCATGTCGGTAGAGGGTGCGAGAATTTCGGCGAGGCTTCTTTTTCAACGACTAGAATTTTTTTTTTTTTTTTTTTTTTTAACCGTTAGAAATACAATTGGAATTTCAAGGAGAATTTTTTGCAAACAACATTGTTTTGGTACAACTTTAGTAGCAATCTTGGACATGCTTCGTTCGAGGTGTTTTGGCTAGAGAATGAAGTTTGGCTTCAAGAATGATGCAACTATTCGCATTGCATTTGAGATGTTGATGAGAACTTAGACCAAACCGTAACCTTTACTCCACTCCACATGAAATCTTTTGCTTTCTTAAGAAGTTGCGTGCTTACTACACAATACTCATCTAAAAAAGCAAGTCTATTTCACATTTGAGTTCTCAATTATGTGGAGACTTTTAACAAAATAGTGCATGTTTGGCAATGAAATATCCAAGAATATACATGTTCCTATTTTATTAAAAAAAATTTGAGCACCAAAATAGAAGAAACTTGAGAAGGAGACGATCCCAATGTAGCTACCAGGAGTATATGATAGATCCTAGGAGAGAGAAAAAGTGTAACCTAAGTTTTGGGTAGTTGGGTGTGATGCTTTACTAAATAAAGCCTAACCTAACAAACAAACACACTTGATATATATGGTTCAAAATAAAGCCTAACCTAAGTTTCATTAGGTTTTTTTAGTTTTTGTTTTAATAGCCTTTTACATAAAAATCTATCTTTAAGTTGTTTACGTATGTTTGTTTGAGTGCAATGATTATATATATATATGGTTCAAAAGGATCCCAATGAAACACAAACAAATTCTAAGTCTTCCAAAAATGAAGGCTATGAATAATCTCTACATAATTTTGTTGTTTATTCTTGCATCAACTTCTAATTTTTTCACTTGTTTTGCGAGCCAATATCCAGAATCGCATTGGAAAGTGACGATTCTTAATTATCAAGACGTACCTTTACTGACTTATTGCAAATCAGAAAATGACGACTTAGGTAAATAAGGGTGTTGCACCATGACAAGTTATTCAACCAGACTATATTTTTTTATGTATATCTAAATTTATGGATTTGATAGTTTTTATTTATTTTTATTTAAGGGCTGGGATGAAATTTCAGAACTCCACCTATTTGAAAAGTATAATATCCCACATAAAAAAAAATCTAGATCAATGTTGATTTTCTATTTCAATTTATGAAAAAAATACCCGTTTTAGTAGAAGATAGTGAATTTTATTATTTTAAAAAATTATAGACATAATGTTTTTTTTTTTTTTTTCTTTTCTTTAAGGGTTTAATTACAAGTTTTTTTAGATGGGTTAATTTCCTTTTTTTTTTTTTTTGTTAATAAATGTGTTGGGGGGAGAGTTTGAATTGTACTTGACCTCTTCATCCATGCATATTCACCTCACCTAGTTGAATTACGAACAAATTGGTATTTAGCATTTTTTATTTAATTGAACATTCTTATAGTTCTAATTTTTTTCCTTTTTTCCAATTGAATTTGTGCCAATCTGACGCAACTTTCTGATTTAGGAGAGCGTATTCTTCAGTTCAAACAGAAATACAGTTGGGAATTCAAAGATAACATGTCGCACACAACATTGTATTGGTGTAACTTTAGAAGCAATTATGGAAAGCTTTTGTTCGTGGTTTTTTGGCCTGAGGATGAAGTTTGGCTTCAAGATCGATGCAAACATTGGCATTGCATTTGGCGTGCAGAAAAGAATGGTTTTTCTTTATATAATAGTCAAACAAAGGTCTTCGACTTTGTTTATCCATGGAGTTCTTAGACAAATCCATCTACCTCGCCTTACTTCACATCAAATCTTGTCATTTCTACACAATGTTTGTGCTTGCTCTAATACTACTCTAACAAAAGTGTCTATTAATCATTTAAATTCTTAAATATATGGAAACTTTTATTATAAAAATGAGTACATCTGAATAAAATATTAAAGTTGTTATTGAAGAATAAAAGATTGTCGTCAAGGTGAATATCAAAATCTAGATTTTATAGAAAAAGTTCAAGCACAAAATGAACTAAATTTGAAAGTTAGACACCATTCTAAAATGTGAAACACAAGTAGATTCGGTAACGGCCACACTTAACAAACTCGATCGCCTAGAAACATGAGTCCACGCCTCATTGCGCCACGTGTCGGGCTTGCAGCCATAAACTTCTTCGGCTTACGTAGCTCAGTCGGCTTGGCTTAGCTTCGCGGCTCATAATCCAGCTTCTCGCCTCGGTAAAGGGAATTTTGCCCAATTTTTGAAGTTTCGACCATTCTAAAGCAAAGTTGACCTTGTTTAAGGAAATTAAGATAAGTATAAGGTTTAATTTCTCGATTTAAGATAAAATGAATTGAGAAATTGTAGCTACTAATGAAATGAGATGTACGTTCTAATAGGAAATGACAATCGGTGATACTTTGAGCAATTTCCAGGCATGAAAAGCAAACGTACCCAACCAAGTGGTCTTACTATCGGATAGATTTGACGACTTGTTTGATGTATGACTGACGACACGTGGCTGGCCCTTGCACGTGACATTTATTCATTATATTTATGATGTTGTGACTATATTGTATGATGATAGTTTACGATGTATGATAATGTTTTTATATGATGTTATGATGCTATACGATGTTATATGATACGTTAGAAGACATGGTGTAAGTTTATGATATGACATATGTTTTACCTGACGAGATATATGATATGATATGATATGATGATATGATTGATTGAAAAAAATATGTTGAATTGGCATAATGCACAACCTCGATATATAGATGAAAAGTTGTGATAGAATGAAATGATATAAAGAAAAACGCTAGAGAGGTTGTTATACAGGATAATGAAAGGAAAAATGTTGGGATGCCATGCATCATTGTGCTTTCATGCATCGGGGGATACTCCTTCTTCTTTTACAATTATATGGATGCATACACTACAAGGCAAGGAAACAATCATTATATTATTATAATTCTTCAATGGACACTCCAACGAACCCAAACCGACGAGGTAGATCGATAAGACACAACAGATAACCCACGCTGCAATGATGACCATTGATAAGTCAATACTCTCCACTATAAGCCAAACAACACTTTTTTTATGTTATTTAAGTGAGATTAATGTGTGTAAGATAGGGGTGATTATTCTAGATGAACAATAATATGATGATTGCTCTATTCTTAGGCCCTATTAATGTATCAATACGTTATGTGTGAAGGTTGGGTAACCAAAGGTGCGAGACGACTTAGATCTGGTGGAAAATTACGACAGAAAAGCCATTGGAATGGGTGCGGGAAGAGAGAGAAAGGAATTTGGAAGATCGCGAGGAGTCGGGTGAAGAAGAAAGAATCCATCAGATCTGGTTCTAGGTCGAACATACCTGCACCAACCTACTACTCAAACCCATCTGCAGCCCAGATACCAGCAGCAACTTAGGCCTATGACCTAGACACTTGTGACTCGTGGCCCACAACGCCTGTAGCTCACGCATTAGATCTTGCGGCCCAAACTACCTGCAGCCTACGAACTATGTAATCAGCCCAAAGCCTACGCCTTGTCCCGAACACAACCATCACGTGTGTCAACTCCTCCCCGTGCCACGTGTCATGCTTAAAACTAGATGGCTCTCCTCGGCTCAGTCTATGAAGATGATGTATGAAGTATGACATATGATGTATGACGTATAATGACGTGATTAAGTTATTTGATTGCCATATGATAGTATATAATGTTCTATGATTTTTTTATATGATGATGTTGTATGATGACGATGATGCATGAAAACATGAATATGTAAGATGTAATATTATGAGATTCCTGAATATGACGTCATTCCATATTAACATGAAATGAATGTTTTAAATTCCATGATGTATTATGATGATGATTTTCCTAAGACCGAACCCTAATTATTAATAATGATGATGAATGTATGAAGACCATTACATGCATATTACTTAGAGTGATATGTGAACAGAACTTAGAGTTGTGTCACAAAGATGTTTTAAAGATGAGAAACTATAGGTTCTTTATGCATTCTGTGTGTATATATTCATTGGGCTACTTCTACTTTTGTGATGATGAGTAAGGACGCGTACAATACAATGATGGTGATTATATGCCTTGCATGTCACTCAGGGGCCTGCTGACTTCCGGACGTCGCTACGAATAGCTAGCTCGACTACCAGAGGCCCAGGAGGTGTGAACCCCCTAAGGATCTATGCTCGCACGTGTGTGTTATGTGTAGGAAAGTACTGCACTTCTAATTTTTTAAGGATTGGAGGTCACCCCTACGATGGTTATAACGATAGGTTCCTAGATCATGAGTTTCATGTGATTGCATTTCCTAACCCTAATAGTGGGATCACTTACTAAGTATTTCTTAGAGTACTCAAGTCATCAAGTCATGTGCTACTTCTATTTCAGGTAAAGGCAAGACACCCTATATGGTTGATGACATAGGATAGTGTAGGGAGTTTTACATTCAATATTTTATTTGCTTTATTTATTATTGCCTTTATCTTGTTTTAAATATTATTCCGAACATATAAGTCCATGGCAGTTTTTTAAAATGAATTTTATGTTTTACGATGACATTTTAAATGTTTAATTTCGCATAAGAGCATAAGTTATGATAATAGTAGCGACTTTAGGTTAGTAGAAATCTAGGATTGTTACAACTTGTATTAGAGCTCTACGTTGTTGATTCTATAGACTAGCCGACGAGATAGGCTTGAAGCATTCCATAATCAAACTGTCGATGCCCCATCACCATCAGGTATGTCCTGCATAAGATAAGAAAAAAAACGATCTTTATCGCATGTACCTTGATTGTTTATTGATGTTGAATGTAATATAGTTTTGAATATGATGAACTGTGAGTATATTGTTGATTTTAGCATGAGGATTGACCTAATATCATATTCATGTGTTTGCCCTACTGTATGATTTTAATACTATGCAATATAATGTTAGTTATATTAGCGAATTATAGACTTACGAAAAAATTTCTTGGTTTAGAATCATATCGCCTAGAGGACGCGTAAGAAAGACGAGAAAGGGGACGACCCCCTATTAGAGGTAGAGGAAGAGGTGGGGGTAAAGGGAGCCGAACTCGAGAAAGTTTAGTCACCAGGATGGGTACAGCTGCACCACCCAAAGTTGTACTGCCCCAAGCTGCTATGGATCCTTCTACAAACCGTATTTAGGAATTGTTTAACGCCATGATGCATGCTATGTTGATCACCCAACAAGAAAATAGCTTGCAGTCCACTAGCGGCGCGAGATAATTAAAAGACGTCAAGGGATATGACCCATGCCCAATTAGTGGAACTGCAGGTTATCCCACTAAAGTTCAGATGTGGATATCATCTATAGAGATGATACTTTTACTATTTGAATTCCATGATTATTAGAAAGTGTTATTTGCGTCTTTCATGCTGAAGAAGAACGTAGAGTTGAGGTGGATAGACACTAGAGAAATCCTCACTCCCGAGGGAAGCGTTATAGCATGGACACGATTCAAGGAGAATTTTCAATGTACACCCAAGAATTTACGAAACTGATGAGATTTGTGCCTTCCCTAGTAGACATTGAACAAAAAATGGCAGAGAAATTCGTCATGGGTCTAGACTCGGAGATCCGCTGCATGGTGTTAACTATAGACCCGAAGACTTATGACGAGCCGTTGAGAATAGTGAAGACCGTGGAGAAGCCTAGAGATGAGGTGCGTCGAGAGCCAACAATTATAGTTTAGCGCAAGCGGCCATATGATTTGAGGCACTCAGCTTATCGGCCACCAGCGCGTAGACCTCGCTATGCAAACTGACCTCCCCCTCAACATGCTGACAAGTACCCTCCTCAATGTATTTATAGAAACCATAGAAACCGAGACGGGGCTAGAGGAAGAGGAGAGATAGGATGCAACATATGTGGGAAGCTACATAGGGGAAGATGTATGCCCGGAACAAGGGCTTGATTTCGGTGTGGTCAAGAAGGTGACATTGCCATCAACTGCACGACCAAAAATATTGAAAATCTACGACCAAGAGCATTGGAGGAGGCTGACAAACAAGTGCATTCTTGTTCTCAAGCAAGGGCATGTGCGTCCACCAAAAGAGATGCCAGGAGGTCCGACACAGTGTGTGACAGGTACATTACCTGTCCTAGGAGGACATTATGCTTTCACTATATTTGATTAAGGTTCTATGCATTCTTTCATATTTGTTCCATTTTTTAGACAAGCAGGGTTCGAACTAGAACTCTTATTGTATATATTGTTTGTAAGCACCCCAACGGGGGTAGACTTAGTAGCTAAGAGTGTAAAAGATTACCAAGTAACTGTAGCTGAACGAACCTTAAGCATAGATCTTATAGTTGTTAGCATGACGGACTTCGATGTAATACGAGGGATGGATTGGTTAGCTGAAATCTACGCTAGTATAGACTGTCATAAAAAGGAAGTAATATTTTCACCATTGTCTTAACCAAGTTTTATGTTCAAGGATACGTGCACTAGGACTACCCAGAAGGTAGTCTCGATGATTAAAGCCAAGAGATTAGTCCAACAAGGTGGTTGGGCTATATTAGCATGTGCCATAAATATAAGATAAAAGGAGAAAACCTTAGACACGGTACTAGTAGTAAAAGAATTTTCAAGTTATTTTTTAGAAGACCTACCATGAATACCCCCTTCTCTAGCTGTAGATTTTTCTATAGATGTCGAGCTGGGAACTTGGCCTATTTCCAAAGCTTCTTACCTCATGGATCCAACAGAGTTGAAAGAACTCAAGGCTCAACTACAAGACCTACTGGACAAGGGCTTCATCTATCCTAGCGTATCATCTTCAGGTGCGCCGATGTTGTTTGTCAAGAAGATTGATGGTTTGTTGCGCTATGCATCGATTAAATAGAATTGAATAAGAGGTGGATAAAGAATAAGTATCAACTTCCTCATATTGAAGATCCATTTGACCAACTCAGGGAAGAAACAATATTTTCTAAGATAAAGCTTCAGAAAGGAGCATCAGCGAAACAGAAATCGTGAAGAAGATGCTGCAGGTCGACCCAGATCACCTCGAGCAAGTCATGATTTCGATCGAGACATTACTTAACATGAACGACCTAACAGTGAAAGAGGTGACCGGAAGACTGCAAAACGTTGAGCAGAGGAAGAAGAATGTCGCTTCAGCTTTCGACAATCAAGGTCGTCTCGTCCTCACTAAGGAGGAATGGCTTGCACGCCTAAAGTTCTGCGACAACACCGACGAGAGCAACGGGTTCTCCAGCGGCAAAGGCGGTAAGAAGCCATGGAAATCTTGCGGGCGCACGCCCAGGAACGAAGGGGATGAAAAGAAGGAGTCAACTGATGGCGGGCCGATCCAGTGCTCGAACTGCGAGAAAAAATGCCACTTGAGCAATAATTGCTGGAGTAAGCTCAGGAACAAGGAAAATGTCCATGTTGCCCAATACGAATAGGACGAGCTGGCTCTTTTAATTGTAAGCGCATCGATCTTATCTGACGTCCCCAATTCTAAATCCATGAAAGTAACCGACGACGTAACTGCTCCAGTGAGCGTTGTCGGGGAGGGGTCGATAGATCCCAAGAAAGAGCTTAAACTGGGCGTGACAAAGGCACCGGCTAGGGAGCAAATTCATCTGAAGGAGGAGCGAGTGTTCGCTCAACTCGGCGAGAGGGGAGAGCAGCACGAGCACCATCGATGGGTCATCGACACGGGAGAAACAAGCCATATTACTGGGGCCAAGTCTGAGTTCTCCAAGCTTGACTCGAGGATTCACGGGGCAGTTAAGTTCGGCGGCGGCTCTGTCGTTGAGATCAAAGGGCGTTGCACCATCCTGTTTGTCTGCAAAGGAGGCGAGCACCGCAAGCTGACAAGCGTCTACTTCATCCCAAGGCTCAAGGCTAAACTTGTGAGCCTGGGTCAACTCGATGAGGCCGGCTGCCACATTTTCATCAAGCGCGGGCTACTCAAGATCTGCGATGATCGACGACAGCTGCTCACACAAGTTTAGTGCACGATAAACCGCCTTCACATACTAGAGTTAGAGATAGAGCAATCGGTCAGCCTCACGGCCAGGACCGAAGAAGTATCTTGGAGGTGGCACGCAAGGTACGGGTACCTGAACTTTTCTACTCTACAAAAACTACACAAGGAGGAGATGGTGCATGGTTTGCTGGCAATCGAAGGCGTGAATAAGCTGTGCGATGGATGTCACATCGGCAAGCAGAGGCACACCCCCTTTCCATCTCAGGCATCCTACCGCGCTGGTGAGCTGTTGGAGC
This sequence comes from Cucurbita ficifolia, assembly GCA_033971965.1. NCBI lineage: Eukaryota > Viridiplantae > Streptophyta > Magnoliopsida > Cucurbitales > Cucurbitaceae > Cucurbita > Cucurbita ficifolia. The sequence continues at coordinate 10,407 of JASJUX010000062.1, read as the reverse complement.
TCGTGCATGGCGATATCTGCGGGCCCATCAAGCCGGCGACCCCAGGCGGCAAGACACTCTTCCTCCTGCTGGTCGATGACAAAAGCCTCTTCATGTGGCTGATCCTGCTGCAAGCGAAAAGTGAGACGACAGAGGCGATTAGGCGCATTCAAGCGTGAGCGGAGGCCGAATGCTGGAAGAAGATGTGTGTTCTGTGCATGGACCAAGGTAGAGAATTCACCTGGGCGAGCTTCGCTAAGTACTGCGACGAGCTTGCCATACAGCGGCCCCTAACGGCGCCCTACTCTCCCCAGCAGAACGGGGTGGTGGAGCACCAAAATCAGACCATTATCGGGACAGCAAGGTCATTGCTGATGACGGTTGGGATGCTCGGGAGGTTCTGGGGAGAGGCGGTAATGACGACCGTCTACCTCCTCAATCGGTCGCCAACGCGAAGCCTCAACGGGAAGACGCCACAAGAGGCCTGGTACAACAAGAAGCTAGTGGTAAATCATCTCCGAGTATTCGGCTGCGTCGCATACATGAAGGACGCGCATCCCCACCTCACCAAGCTGATCCTAGGGGGCTGAAGGTCGTCTTCATCGGCTACGAACCCTAGAGCAAGACGTACAGGCTCTATGATCCTGCAGAGGGGCGAGCTCATGTGTCGCGCGACGTCATCTTTGATGAGAGCACCTTCTTGCAGTGAAACGACGTGACAGAGGTGGACCAAAACCCAAATCAATTCACGGTGGAATACCTCGTCACCGAGCCGAGAGAAGGAGGAGCATAGCATCGAAAATCATCAATGTCGTCAGCAGCTACACTGGGCACGCCTACGCCAACTCCAACCACAACTCCGGATGTACCCCCTAAATAAGTGGAGTTCGCAACACCACGTACTGTGGATTCGACGCTGGATGCCGATCACGATGATGGTCTTGTGGCCAGGTACTAGAGGATGGAAGACCTACTGGGAGGAGGTGAACCACCTTGAATTGTTGCGCGCGAGCTCGAAGAAGAGGTCGCCAAACAAGACGTGGAGTCTGGAGGACATGCCGCCGGAACACTGAGCCATAGGGCTCAAATTGGAGTTCAAACAATAAGGTAGATATACCTAGGGCTTTAGGAGGAGGTTGTTAGATAAATCCTACCTAGGGCTTTGGGAAGTACACTCGAGTGGAAGGGCTTTAATTAAGTTGCCACTACTTTCCATTTTTAGGAGATAATTTTTTATTTAAATATCTCAATTAAATGAGAAATAAAATTATATGGTATTCAGAATCTGTCTGTCTCTCTTGTGTTTTCCCTATTTTTCTTCTTCCAATCGGCTAGTTTTCCTCCAACAATTTCCTCGTCAAATTTCTCAGTCAAAACAATAGTACATGCACTAGGACTACCCAGAATGTAGTCTCGATGATTAAAGCCAAGAGATTAGTCCAACAAGGTGTTTGGGCTATATTAGCTTGTGTCGTAGATATAAGTGGAAAAGAGAACACCTTAGACACGGTACTAGTAGTAAAATAATACCCCCTTCTCGAACTGTAGATTTTTCTATAGATGTCGAGCTGGGATCTGAGCCTATTTCCAAAGCTTCTTACCTCATGGATCCAACAGAGTTGAAAGAACTCAAGGCCCAACTACAAGACCTACTAGACAAGGGCTTCGAGCGTATGGCCTTGGGGTGCTTGTCAAGAAGATTGATGGCTTGATGCGCTATGCATCGATTACATAGAACTGAAAAAGAGGATGATAAAGAATAAGTATCAACTTCCTCATATTGAAGATCTATTTGACCAACTCAGGGAAGAAACAGTATTTTCTAAGATAGACCTTAAGAAAGGATACCATCAAATTATGATTAAAGAGAGGGATGTACCAAAGAGAGAATCCAGGACAAAGTAAGGCCATTATGAGTTTGTAGTGATGTTGTTTGACCTCACAAACACCCTAACTATGCTCATGGAGTTAATTAACCGAACGTCTATTATCGTGTTCAAAGATGACATCCTATTATATTAAAAAACCCACCAAAAACACCTCCGAAAAGTTCAAACAACCTTGAGAGAGAACAAGTTGTACGCAAAGTACTCCAAGTGAAAATTTTCGCCACAAAAAGTCTCATTCTTTGGACATTTGGTGTCAAAGGACGGAATGTTCATAGACCCTACCAAGTTGTTCTTTTCATATTAAAACACAATTGACTATTTCATGTATACTAATTAGAATAAATGGAGCAATTAATGAGAAAATAGTGAGTATGATTGCAAAATTAACTATAAAAAGACTTGATATAACTCTACTCTTGGAGAGTTATCACACCCCGAAACTTAAGAGATTGCTCATCCTCAAGCAATCATTCTCTCCGCTCTCAATTTTTTTTTTCTCATTAACAAATTTTGTTCTTATATTTTGGAGAGTTATCAAAGGCATAATTTAGATCACATTCCTTATATTCCTTCCCCAATTCGGTTTTCCCCCACATTTCACCCTACACTTATAACCACATCTTACAATAAAATTAACACATTTCTCACTTCCACCGTATTCCCTAAAACACTTCTAGAATGATTATCATTCCTTTTACCTTTGCTTTTGTGACTTGGCTTCATAATTTATTTCATTAACTTTCTCTTATCATGACATTTGTTTTTCTCCCAAGAATCCTTCAAGTCATCCCCTTATTCTCTTAGTGCCTCCACTTGTGGTGCAAATCACGTAAGTCTTCAAGGGATGACTATATAGGCTAACACTCATTCTCCCTTAGCTCGACTCTCTTGCTAGCATTCTGTAGTTTTCAGTGTTGCAACATTTGTGATGCAACTTACCTGTGTAATAAGAATAGCTTTCTCTTTTTTTTTTAATTTACATCCCAATTACCTTCGATTCAAACACCTCCATTGGTGATGCAGATTGCCTGACAACGAGCAATTGAGACAATTTGTTTACTTTCTACTTTTTTAGCATTGGAAGTTCAAGCTTTAGGTTGAAGAGGAGTTGTCTCGGGAATAGACTTTTTTCTCTCTCTTTTTTTGTTTGTTTGTTTTTTTTTTTTTGCTTTGCATTTTGCATGGGATGATAGAATTGCTTTAATACTCCCAAACTTAAACGAGTCATTGTCCTCAATGAGCATTAGTGTGGGTGTGGAACCATTCTTGAAAGTACATTGAGGTGCAGAAGCTCTTGGTTATTGTTTTTGTTGGGAAAATGATCTAAGATTGGGTGAATTATGGGAATTCTTTCTTTTTAAGTTGGATCATAATAGATTGGATCCTCACCTTAACTTTGATGAATACTCTTCAATTTGAGTTTTAATTTCCTTAACCTTTTTTTTTTTCGAGTTATATATTTTTTAAGGAAACACACCTCTCACCATATTGTTTTATTTATCACATTGAAGCACTTAACATTTGATTCCTTGTTATTGCACAAAACATCCCTACTGCATGTTCGAAAATGCATGATATATTACCCTATCTAATATAGCTCATGTTTCTAGGGTACATGCATGGACATCATTCAAAATTATATGCAGTAAACAAAACAAAAATAGACAACAAAATATGAATGCATGCTTGTAAATAAGACAATAAGATTTTAAAGGGTGTGTTCAGAAAATTCCCTTATCTTTAGGCATCGTGAAGATTCTTTGCAACTTCATTCTTTTAGAATTTTCTCCAGAAAACTTTGCTATCTGTTCACTTGTAGCTATTGTAGGTCTGCTGCACCATGTGAGTTCTAATGTATAACAACCCCTTTCTTACCATTTCAAGCTTAACCGAGAGTCAGATTATTTTATGTCCATTTCTTTTTTCCACATAAATTTCTTTCCTTGGAGTGGTTAGAAAATCTTTTAGGATGTTCCTAAAAAAATTTCTTTAGTGGTAGTGCCTTACATGTAATTGAATGAGAAAGTGCACAATATTTAAATAAAATAAAACCACCTGCAGATGAACATGAACAAGACAACTATGTGGCAATGTGCACTATAAGAGAATAATATTTGTCATCAATCACATCCTAGCATGCACTAAGTGTAATTAGCCTCATTAATATGTTGAAATTAGCATTCCTAACCTCATCTAAATCCTCTTAATTCATCTACAAAATTGACTAACTTCCTTGGGGCATGCGAGTTATTCATGACAAAAGGTGAAGATAAAATCTAAAAAACTAGAAAGTGAAGATAGCTATTTAAAACAACTATGTGAATGCATAAATAACAAGAGAAGAAAACCTAACTTGATTTACTCGAAACTTCATATATTTATTTGCAAATTGTGACTAGCTCCCTCTTTCTCTTTTCATTTTTTTTTTTTAGTTATCCATTGTCAAAGAAATGATGACCCTTCGGAACTCTCCATCTTGCAATGGGTGGGAATAATTTTGTGAAGTCTATCTCTCATATATCAAATAATTCTTCTTCTAAGATGTAGTTCAAGGGTGTGTCATCAATAGATTACTTCATTGATTAATTTATTCTTTCCTCTAATTCCAGTGATTAAAAAACTCTTACAGTTTTCTTCAATTCTTCTTGTTGTGTAGTGCAATTATTCCAGTTGTTGTCTTCTTCTTGTTGCTGTTTCCAACTATTACTTGCTAGATTCTCTGTCAATTTATAAATTGCTGAGTATTCCTCTACTACTGCTTGATATTTCATGTTGTCATTCATATGAAATTCTATTTGTTGATCATTCATTCTAAACATTATAGTTCCATTGTGGACATCTACCAATGTTCTTCCGATTTTTAAAAATAGTCTCCCCAAGATAATTGGTACATCATGGTCCGCTTCATAATCCAAAATCATAAAATCTGCTAGAAATATGAATTTGTCCACTTGAATTAGGATATCTTCATTTTTCCTTCTGGATGAGTGAAAGATCGATCGGCTAGTTGAAGAGTGACTGTAGTTGGTCTAGCTTCACCAATACCTAACTTTTTGTAAATAGACAGCGACATTATATTAATGCTTGATTCTAAATCACATAATGCTCGACCTAGCTTCTTCCCTCCTATCGATATTGAAATTGTGAATGAACCGGGGTCTTTCTTCTTTAGTGAGATCTTGTTTTTCAATATTGCACTACACTCTTCATTCAATGGTACCACCTTGAATTCTTCAAACTTTCTTCTATTGGTGAGCACATTCTTTAAGAATTTCTCATAATTTGGCATTTGCTTCAAAGCTTCCACTAATGATATGTTTATATGAATTTCCTTAAATATATCCATGAACTTCTCAAAGTGGGCTTCCTCTTTCTGTCTTTTTATTCTTTGTTGAAAAGGAGGTTCTCGTATATACGTTCTACTTTCTTGTCCACTACTAACTGTTGTTTGCGTTTTAGGAGGCTTCACAATTTTTGATGTGTTCTTTCTATACAGCAGCTTCTGCATACTTTTTGTTGTACTCTTCCTACACAGTAGCTTCCTCATTTCTCTGTTGTGCACCAGCAGCTTCTTGAGAAGGACTCTTACCATGTTCTTTTATTTTTTCTCCCTTACTTGATATTTCTTTTCTACTTCTCAATTCTATTGCTTAACATTGCTCCATGCCCTCTTTTTTTGGTGTTTCGGTGTCTGCTGGCAGCTTACCAAGAGGTCTATTTCGTAAATCATTTGTTAATTAAGCTACTTCAACTTCCAAATTTCGCAAGGATGCTTGCTGACTTTGTATCATAGAATCATTTTTAGCCATATATTCCTTTATTAGGCTCTCAAGCGATGTTCCTGGTATATATTGAGCTTGGCTAGTTCCTTTCCCTTGGGTGTTGACTTGTTGAGAACCATATGTCATTTGATTTTGTAGTCCAAAGCCTGGAGGATAATTTTCTTTCGGTTGCATTTGTTGATTGTATGAGCCTTGTCCCTTCTATGAGCAGTTTGGATGATTTCTCCACCCTGGATTATAAGTATTTGAGAAGGGATTATTTTTCGGGTTGCCTTGACTAGCTTTATTCCCCACATAGAAAATTGAGGCCGGATTACTTGAACATTGATCAAAAGTGTGTTCTTCACCACAATATACACAAGATTCAACTGCTGTTTGGGTCATTACATAAGCTGTATGGACTGGTGCTTTGGTCATTGAGCTTTGTCTCAACGCTAGATTTTGTATGATATTAGTCACTGAAGCTAATTAAGCGTTGATAGAAGACAAAGCATCAACTTTAAGTACTCCTCGGGACTTCTTTCCTGGATTGCTTCTCACATTGGCCCATTGAAAATTGTTAGATGCTATTCTCTCTAAAATCTCATATGTTTCATTGTATGTCTTCGACAAAATAGCTCCATTGGCGGAAGCATCCACCACTTGTTTAGTAGCAATATTCAATCCATTGTAGAAAGTCTCCATTTGTATACAATGTGGTAATCCATGGTGAGGACACTTTCTAAGCTTCTCCTTTTATCTCTCGCAAGCTTCACTTAGTGTCTCATCTTCAAATTGTTGAAAAGCGACCATCTAATTTCTAAACCGTGCGTTTTTAGTGAGTGAAAAATACTTGATCAAAAAAATTTCTGCTAGACTATTCCAAGAATCAATTGTTCCCGGTGCTAAGGTATTCAACCATGATTTTGCAGCATCCCTCAAGGAAAAAGGGAATAAGCTCAATCTAATCACGTCTTTATCCACTCCTTCAAATCGAAATAAGTCACCGGCTTTAGCTCAAAAGTTGTTGTTTGAATTTTAGGTCTAATTATGCACGGATTTAGCTCTTCCACAGATGGGTGTGCATATGCTCGGATTGCTCTTTCTCTGTCATCTGCTAAATGAATGACATTAGCCTTAATTCTCAATTGATTAGCCATCATCGCTGGATTTCCAAACTCCCGATTCAGTTGGGGTCCAAGTAATATTTGCTGTATATAATATTGTGTCATTTTCTTTTGTTCCCTTAACATTTGCCTAAAGTTTCTCTCTATTTCGAGATCCAAAATAAATTCTAAACCTGTAGGTGGGTTCATACACAGAATTCTGCAGCAGTAAACATAATTCAGCAGTAGAAAATTCAGCTTACTATGGCTTCTTTTTGGCTCCAACTCACGAAAATCTACAACAAGTAAAATAACCAAATTAGGTTCCCCTACAGCAAGTAAGAATTAAATTATCGATTCCATAGAGAACCTATCTTTTTGGTTAATTTTATTGCTGGAAATTAAGTGAGTTTTTGGGTAACATTCAAATGGGTGTTGGTGATTTTTTACTAATTAAACAAAACTAAAGCAGAGTGCCACTACTGTCGAAAAACAGAAAATGATGAGAAATTCAACTATAATGAGGAAGGTTCGGCTAAGAGAGATTAAATAGATAAGTTGTTGAGTTTTGTGGTAGATTTTAGTTCCTTTTAATAGATTTACAAGCCCACTTCCGAGGGTCCTGCATGGTGATTATTTCCATAATCGTTTTTAATTTCTATTAACAAGGCTCTAGGAGAAGAATTATTTCTAACCCTTCTATTACCTTCAAGTCTCCTTGCAATGGAATTAGAGTATTAAGGAGGATTTCATTGCTCCCTCTCTTCTCCCGAATAAGAGAACAACTATGTATGTAAACTAGCTAATTAAACACACATCTAAATCATTAACAACTGTTTAATAAACTAAAATCATACCGTCAACATACTTAAACTATATAAAACTCTCTCACCTCCCCTATAAAGTTTAGCTCTCCATATAAACTGAATTAAACAGAGGAACCCACATCTCAATCATGTAAAATTGATAGAATAAGGAAATAGAAAGTTATCCCGCTTTGTTGCTGTTCTTCAATGGAAGTTCCCTTCCCTTGATCTCTCACGTCAACCTGTTTGTCCTAATCTATGCTTCTTGGTCTTCTTTTCCTTCTGCTAGCAACCGCTGCTGGATTAGGGTTTTCTTCTTCTTCTTTGGTTTCACAGCAGTTCACATCAGCAAAGGCTGCTGCTGTTTAATTCGATTTTCTTCCCCAAAATGTGGCTTTTTTTGGGTATCCTTTCCTTTTATAATGTTTGTTTCTTCTCATTTAAGGCTGAAAAAGGATAAAATCGTGTACCTATGATGTTTCTAATTTGGTAATCAATGACCCATGTGGTCTGCTGAAGTGGATTAAAATTTCCAGGTCATCCCCGAAAAGTTTGCTTTCCGGATTGCTTTAGCATCAGGGTCAACAATTTATTTCTAGATTTGCTACAACATCATGGTTCATCATAAATGTTCTGAATTTTACCAAATAACTCAATTAAGTGTACACTTAAGCTCGATTATGTAAATTAATCTTCTTTTCATATTAAACCATAATTGACTATTTCATGTATACTAATTATAATAAATGGAGCAATTAATGAGAAAATGGTGAGTATGAGTGCAAAATTAACTATAAAAAGACTTGATATAACTCTACTTTTGGAAAGTTATCATGGACGCTTTCTCTAAATCCTCATTTGATAGACTGTTATATCAAGGACGCCTTTGTATTGTAGCAGTAGAGGAACTAATTAACAAGATATTGACGAAGGCTCACAACTCGCCATTTGCTATGCATCCAGGGGGAGCTAAGATGTATCAAGATTTTAAAAAAAGTACTTTTGCTGGCGGATATGAAGAAAGACATAGTACAATTTGTAATCAAGTTCCTAATATATCCACCGGTGAAAGCTCCTATACAAAAGTCAACAGGGATGTTACAACCCCTAGTATATAGGAGTGGAAGTCAGAAAATATAGCAATAGATTTTTCATGTAGGCCTACCTAGGACACTGAATTGTTGTACAGGAATCTGGGTAATTATTGATAGATTGACAAATCGGCACACTTCCTACATGGCAAGACAACATATATAGTGGACAATTCGGCTCAGCTATATGGGAAAGAGATAGTGATGTTGCATGGAATCCTAGTGTCGATAGTTTCAGATAGAGACCCACGTTTTACGTCAGACTTTTGGCGCGGACTTTAGAAAGTGTTTGGTACTTGCCATGATTTCAACACTGTCTTTCATCCTCAAATAAATGGTCAAATGGAGCGTTTTAATCAGAGAATGGAAGACGAATGACTATGTGGTGTTTCTGACGAACCCAAACCGACGAGGGAGATAGATCAGACGCAACGTCATAACCGACAACCCACACTGCAATGACAAGAGCCAACGACTCAGTAATCTCTACGGTTAACCAAACGACACTTTTTCATGGTATTTAAGAGAGGGGAGATGATTACGGATTAATAATAATATGATGGTTGCTATTCTCAGGCTGTATTAATGTATCAAAACATTATGTGTGACTCAAACTCTTCCTAGCTATGACTCAAACAAATGACCGAGACTTGTGGGAGGCACTTGAAAGTAAAAATTATATTAAAATATGATTAAGATATCTCAATAGATCTTTAACTAATTTGAATCTCATTAAAATTTCCGTTTACAAACTTCATAATGATCATATATAAATTGTTGATGTAATAACCCACAATTTAGATAAATAAATAATAAAAAAAATGTGAAATTGTCCCACAATACTTAAGTTGAGAAGTGGGGAGTTGGCCCCTAATATAAAAGGGAGGTCTTTAACTTCGTTTTATAATCCCACTTGAACCGTTCAAAGTTAGTCGGATAATACACTTTCTGACAACTCAAGGCCAGTATTTCGACCCTTTCCTTATAGATCCTCTTCCAAAGAATTTAAGGTTATGACTCCTGATTTAAAAAGTGCTCAGACCCTTTATTAGGAGTAAGTTTTATATTATTTTATTCAAAATTAGTGAGTTTCCCAACTCTTTATCATTGTTGAACTCCTTAGGCAGAATTTAAGATAGCAGTGTTATAGACACCAATTAATCCTTTTAGTTAGTTATCTAAAAAGTGTTCAGGAACCCACCTCCGTCATGTGCAGCTCCTTTTTGTTTAATACACATGTATACAGATATAAAACCAATGACTATGAACTCATAATGTCCATAGCGGCTTCTGAAGGCTATTTTAGGTATATCTTCCTCTCTGATTCTACTCTTTTGATATCCTGATCACAAATCGATCCTGAAGAAGACTACTACACCCTGCAATTGGTCAGACAGGTCATCTATCCTTGGGATGGCATATTTTTGTTCTTTTTCGTTACCTTGTTTAACTCTTTGTAATCTATGCATATTCGCAAAGTCCCATCTTTTTCTTCTTAACAAACATCACATGAGCTCTCCAAGGCGAAAAACTAGGTCTTATGAAGCCCTTGAATAAAAGTTCCTGTAATTGTACATTTAGCTCCTTTAGCTCAACGGGTGCCTTTCTATATGGTGCTTTGGAGATCTCTAATGATACCACTGGATGTATCCCCTTCAAATTCAAAGCTTTCTCCTATAAGGGGCTTAAAAATAACCTCTCTAGCTTCGCAATCGATGACGACATGGTTCTCACCAAACCAATCAATTCCTAAGATCACATCGAAGTCTTGCATG
>JASJUX010000061.1:40000-42183 GCA_033971965.1 Cucurbita ficifolia | reverse complement strand
GTACTGTCCTTGAAAAACCCATTTCAAAGGAAGTCGCCCGAGACACTCGTCTCGACACGCTCGCCCACACTGTGACACACGTATGTGCCACAGGGTAGCTCACTTAGGCCACAGGGCCCAGGGGTGGTGGAGAGCTAACACCATGGTACCCCCTATAGTACATTCTGAGCCATTTCCAATCTGCCAGGAGTAGACATGATTTTTGTGAGCGGTCATACGGTGTCGTGCATTGTCCGTCCGATGTCCGATTGACATCAAATTTGGCGAGCATTCATATTTCATATGGACGGACTTAACTCCCGAACCGCATGACCAAATTCCTTCCGGAACCCCGACTTTCGAGGTTAAGGCCCGGGGCCCTACCCGGCCCTTCAACAAGCCTATCTTTGTCCCTCATGTCTATTCTAATGTCTTTGTCTTGCTTATGTCTCAGCTTGTCTTTATAGTGCCCACTTAGCGTGGTGGTGTGTTGGATGATGCATCGTCCTCCTCGATCGCATCATGGCATTCTTCTATATTGGCCCGCCTATGGCCGGATGGGCGTCTCTTGAGGGACGCCCCCTTGCTTGTCGCACCGTGAGGGTCACAACCTACTCTCTTCATAGTATGGTTGTGACATTCTCCCCCACTTAACTTAGTCATCGTCCTCGATGACTTACTCGGGGCACAATCGTATTATAGATTGTGACATTCTCCCCCACTTAATTTAGCCATCGTCCTCGATGACTTTCTCGGGCGCATTTGCCCCACTGATTGTGAAATTCTCCCCCCACTCAATCTCGGCATCGTCCCGATGACGATCCGAACTCTCTGTCTGTTGTTGACTCGACTCATTGGATCTATTTGTGTTTCTTAACTATTGAGCACCTGACTATCTTTTGTCAGAAATGCTCATCTTGCTGACGTCTTCCGTCGACTTGAGGACAAGTTCGAGTGGATGCTTCAGACTTCTCTTTTTTTCATATGGCACCACGATCTGACTCTTGACTTGGTCAGTTGTTGGGTGAACTTGCCTCAACTTTGGTTTGCCACTACTGTCTACGGCTATCCCTCTTCGGACCTATTCTGTTGTTCGCCCATCTTGGACTCGGCCACTGAGACTCGCAACGTAGACGTGGCTATTCAGTGTTTGCCATAGCTGTGGGTGAGGCTGACTATCTCTGCAGACACTCACCAGACAACTATGGACTTCCTAAGGGCACCTTGCCCCATCGTGGCCAACTTGGCCTCAATGTGATTATCCCTCTGAGTCGTATGAACTGATGCACCCCTCGAGGTGGGGCTCGCAAGCCCAACCACGACATTGTCGTGGCCACTTCTTCTATTGAGTAAGGTCAAACTTCTTGACATAGACTCTCTTCAGTTGTTGGCGTTACTTCTCGGCCAACTCTTTGTACTTTGCCACCTTCGTGTGGCTATTGCTGCATTGACACTTCTCCTCGTCTTCTTCGCAGCTTTATCTTTTGTATGTTCACTTCCAGCTTGATGCTCACTTCTCGAGCGGATACTGGTCTTGACAACTCTTGTGGAGTCATCAACCTTAGGCACAAGGTGATGACTCAAGGAATATGTGTGCTCCCATATTGGAGCATCTTTACGGGGTGAGAGGCCTAATGATTCGGGCTCTCCCCCACTTGCACTCGGCTGCCTCTGTGCAGCAAGGTCGTCCTCCCATAAGGACTTGCATTGTACTCAATTTTCGCACTTGGCCGACGTGTGTCTTTTCTTGACTCTCGGCTTCTCTGCTTGTAACCACTGACACTATTCCTCTTATGTGAGTGGTTCTTTTTTTTGGAAGGCACCGACATGGTGCACTCACTGTTTCATTTGTCTTCCAACTATCGAAACACCAAGCCCTTGAAAATGGGCATGGTTCTTGCTTTGACGGGTAGATCTACCCATAATGAAGTGTCGACACACGACACTAATGAACTTCGGGTAGTCTTGGCTTCGGCCCCCAACTGATTATAATTCTGACCGGCAACTGTCCTGCCTACTCGGGCACTCTTGACACACTTGCAAGGTCTTCGATCAACTCTTGGGTTCATTTCTCTTGACTGTCTTGTCCGACTAGACACACAAAGTGTGGCTCTGATACCAATTGTCACGGTCCTACATTTTTGACCGTGCGGCGTCGTGATCCTGACACGACCACGACCAGCCTTAAGGGGAATTAAGCCCCA
>JASJUX010000061.1:0-25000 GCA_033971965.1 Cucurbita ficifolia | reverse complement strand
ACCCTTCATATTCTAATAATATTTCCCACTACTCCAAGCATTCCTGTCAAAATAAACATGTCTTCTTTCCTACCTTCACCACCTATAAGGAGAAAACACGGAAGAATTTGTTAAATTATCTACAAGTTCTCCGTCGTTTTAAATGCGTACCAGTACTACCAAAGGCTTCATGAATCTCCAAATGTAAGTAATGCACTATGTCCACAAGCTTCTCCATCACCTGTGAATACATTATATTATCTTACTGTTCCCATGATACTGAAATAAAAGTAAGTAATTGTCTTACGAATTCTCTTATTTTACAGTAACCTCTACTTGAAACAAAAAGTTGATTTCTTTTTTTTTTTTTGGATAGAAAACAAATTCATGCATAATATGGAATTGTACAAATGGGGATGTAAATCCCATACATGAAAAATCCATTTAATTGCATAGACGGTATGAAGCGGTATAAACAGCAGAACTTGCTACCTCTTCCAGAATCCTGGACCAAAGAGATCTCTTCTTCAAACCTCTGACATGCTTCTTTTGGATCTTTAACTCCGCCTTTAAGAATGAAATGCTATCTCCTGTATGCCAAAATAATATCCAACGAAGTGAGCAAACTAGGAGAAATTCAACTTCATAATTTTATAAGACGACAAGTAACTACATAATTGAAGTCACTAATTACCTCTTTGAGTAGTGTTGGAACTATCCTCCTCTTGAAGCTTGCGCCCGTAATCTTGTTCAAATCTGTCCAAGGCTTGTAATTGATGATAAAGTTCCTGCAAACAAAGAGAATATTTTGTTGTCTTTTAAGCAACATATTAAAAAGGAACACAAATTACATTTTTTTACCATGGAAATGGAACTCAAACTTCAATTATGTTGTAAAAGACCAGAGTTAAGACTACAAGTAGATGATTTTATTAGCTTTAGATTCAGAAGAGTGAAATAAATATAACAAACCAAAGATGAATTTACGAAGGTATTGGTATATCTTTTTCTCTATAATTGGATCCACCAAAGAGGTGAGGAGTCTTGACCGTTTGTATTAACAAGGAAGCCCAAAGGCTGTTCTCGACCCAGTCAGGGGAGATGCTAACCATTTATCCTTTAATTGTACACTTATTTTTTTTATTTTTTTGGTAATAAAAGACACTCTAAAACGGTGTTTTTTCCCGGAAGTCATTATGTAAGCAGCATATATGGAGCATTTAAAGCCTCTTATCCAACTGAACAAGGGAAGAATATCATTAAAGAAATAAAAATTGCAAAGTCTGCATATAAATTTGTGAGAAAAGACACTGAACTACCAAACACAAAAATACAAAACATGGGGAGTGTAATTAAAACTAACTGTAGTTAGGTTTTGATTATAAGAGTGCTTCAGGAAGTAGGACAATCGTCCCTTGTTCTCCTCTTTTTTCTTTCCACAATCAGTATTTGCTTATCATGTCATTTTTCTTTATCGATAAAGATTTCTTTTAGTGTTGTCTTCATTTAATAAATTATGTTCGTACAGTGGAGTGACTACAATTTTAATTTGGTCTCAAAATATAGAGACGTCAGTTTTGGATTTCATTCATAACTATGATCACGGAGACTCTTTCATTTATAACAAAGGTTAGAGGGAATATGCAAAGTTAAAGGTTCAACAAGTCCAAATAAAGCAATTTCAAGATAACCATAGCATCAACTCATCTTTCAAACCAACCATCAAATATTTTTTCAAATTCTAGTAGCAATGTCATATCCTCTAGGCTTGTATTGAGTGTATAATAATCTTTGGACAAAGTAAAATTTGAATGATGAGAACTCACCAAGATCGAATTTCACCATTTGGTTAATTAGAGCACCTCATGAAAGGGCATTACGGCTGGAAAAAAACTCCAACGAAACCCCTGATCCCACAGTTCCGTATGTGGAAATATCTTCTAGGTCAAAAAGCTTTTCGATCATCAATTCCAATGACGTATGAACGGAGACTAAGAATTGAGAAATCCATAAGACAAAAGAAGACATATGTAGCAGGAATCCAAAATAGGTTCAAATGCAACAAGCCATTGAATACCTCACTCGAAAACAACCGATGCATGAGGCTATTCCTCTGTGTAAGAAAATTCATCGTTCCCACTATTGCCGACATTTCTCTTCTCCTATTGCATCGCCTCCACCGCCATCCAATTCAACTAAAATTCCCCTGCTCTACAAACATGATTCTTCGGAAGAAAAGCCTCCAATCAATGCCGAAACCATGGCTACCCTTCAGCTCGGCAGCGGCACTGAAGAAATCCGTCTATATCCTTCCCATGTGGCCAATTTAATTGTTACCGTCACAAATTAGGATGGCAATTGAATGGGGGCTGAGAACTGCGAGATCGTTGCCCTTCTCCAGCGCTCTGGACGCTCCCCTTCTCCAACGGCTCTTCTCTGCTACCGAAGAGATTAGCTTTTTATAGGGCAACTTCTATTATTTAGAAATTTTCAAATTTCTAAATTTTAAATTTTATAGTGCCAACTTCTATTTTATATTTTATATTTTATATTTCTCTCTTTTTAACCAAAATTTTAAATTTCATCAAATTTTCCTATAAATTTTTTGTTTTAGTAAGCGTTACAATATTTACCATAAAATTGATGAGTTTGATTATAGAAATATATTTCGTTACTTTTTTTTCTAATAACAAAAAAATAATAATGTTAGGATTACATGCCATTGAATGAATGAAGCCGTGTTTTTTTTATTGGGAGAACAATATATAAATTAGGATTATATTGTCTATTTATTTTAATATTATATTTATGAATTTGAATGTATTTAATTAAAGAGAAATTATATTTATTGAGCATGTTCTATATTATATGATAATGATAATAAAATTATACTCATATAATAAATTTAGACGATAGAAAATGAAGAAAAAGATCAAACATGATAACTTATATTACTGCTTGAGAAACAAAAACGTTTTTTAGTTCTAAATTTTATAATTTAATTTTAAATTAATTTGAAAATTTTATTATGAAATAAAACTTTACAAAAACGTTGTTGAGTTCTAAATTTTATAATTTAATTTGAAAATTTTATTATGAAATAAAACTTTTTTTTAAGTATGGTCATAAATATAAACTAAATTAATAGGTAAGTATTTAACTTAAAATTAAGAATTACATAAATATAAGCTAAACTTATACATTTTTTTTTTAGGAATTTCATACTAAAATCTCAGTGGTTGAATATAGTTTTCAAAGTCTAATAAAAAAAATTAAAATATAGTTTTTTAAAAAAAAATTAGAAAATCCGTCTCTATACTTTAAAATTTGTAATAGTTTAGTGTTTGAAGTTTAGCATGTAAAATATAAATATTACTTTTTTGGAAATCTGATGATGACACGATTTATAAGTATCAATAGCCACAAAACTTCCTTACCGTGGCCATTTTTCTTGTTAATCTTCTCATGAATGATGGTACTCAACTTAGAGATGCAATACCAAGGAGCTCGGGGAAGTCTTTATAAGAAGGGAACGTCCAATTATACTCAAGGGATGCATAATAATATTTCACAATTTGGTACAGGGATAGACTTCAATACCTTCAATACCAAGTACTAATCCTCTCTATAATCGTATGAGAAGTTTGAGAGGTCCTCAAATCTCTTCCAGTCCAAAATCACTCCATATTCCAACCCTTGACTTGCTGTTCAAATCGAGGCAAGGTAAATTTGAATGGAAGATTAAAACTGTATTTTGCAATATGAGGGACTTGGTATTAATGAAAAGATTTGGAAAATTCAGAAAGTGTAAATGACAGATGCATCAGGCGAGTGGGGTATTCATGAAAGGAGATGACAGGCGAGTGGGGTTCACGCGCGCATGGTCGCCAGTGGCCGAAGGTCGTAGGTGGAAGGTGGAAGGCGCGTGTAGATGCGTGATGAGCTCTGGTTCGCTCATTCGACACTTTTTGTCCAGTTCTATGAATATTGGTCTATATTGACATTAAAAATTATTAAACATAGGTGTAATTGGAAGAAATAACCACCGTAAGGACATTAGTTGGCTTTTCATCAATGAAGCTTTAGTTATGTGGTTACTCCATGACCTTTATTGCTATTATGTGGTTAGAATCCTGATCCTTGTTTGTGTTGGATAGATAGAGTTAGAGAGAGTAACATCATAATTTTGTAATTTTATAGTGGTTTGGTCAAACTCGATCTACTCCACTCTCCAAACGCACTACAACTAGTGTGGTTTACATGTTGACCTAGGTCAAAACGTTTCCAGTAGACCCTGCACCCCAAAATCGTGAGCGACGATCAGGGATCTAAATCTGAGTGCACCTATAGACTTGGATTAGCCTCAAGAAGCTAACCCTAAGCGTTTTAGAAACGAAGGATAAGTTTTAAACTGCATTGAAGCCCCTAAGAACCTAATAGGCCTTCACGGCAACGAAGGTAGTTCTTCAGGGTGATAGTAGTGTGACAACGTCTTCAGACCCTCAACTACTCTTTCCACTCAAGGAACGAGCTAAGAACAGGCCAACTAGGGTAGCGTGAGCTTCAGTTTTGTGGAATGACCAGTGGTCTCCTAAACAGGGTTACTGTGTTGTAAACTCATTTTTTAGAGGAGAGTGTGGGACCACGTTGGAAAGCCTAGTAGCTGACCAGTACACGAGGATCACATCCCCCAAGCTTAGGTTACTCTATGGTCATGAGGGATGGGCCAGCCAACCTCCCTTAGATGATGTTCAAATTAGAAATCACCACATTGTCTCATTAAATTTTATGAGACCTCGCCTCAATTCAAGTCGCTGGTCATTCACTACGTAAGCAAAGTAAACTGTCAAGGTCAAAAAGCAGAAAGATTGTAGCAACTCTACAAAACAAAGGTAGCCTCTAGGCCGTTAGCACTTGGTACAGTGTCAACAGAGCTTCCACTTCCTTTTTCACTCAGTACCAGTTCCGTCGAGATAGGCCTAGGGCGGTTAGGGTTGTGTGATCGATAGTTCAATTGGATTTTCCTGCATAGCATATCTGTCCTGAGAGGGGACGTAGAATTATGCGAGTAGTCTTAGTAGTTGGCAAACACATGGGGTCGCTTCCCCAACTTTGGGTGACTAGATAGTCTTGTGGGTAGAGTTCGCCAGCTAACTACCCATAGATGATGAGAGCAGGCTAGCACCTTATTTCAGTTCAAGGAAGGTTACCTAATTTTTTAGCCTAACTAAAACTAGGTAGTACCTAATTAGGTAGACACTTTTGAACTGGGACTACGTCACTAATCCTTCCTCAATGTCGAGTATCTTCAAGGTGCTCTTCTACTAAAGTGTGTCATGTTTCTCAGCATGTACGCGACACAATGTACTAGATACCATATAAGCAACTAAACTATTGTAAAGTGCTCTTCTACTAAAGCGTGTCATGCCTCTGAGTTAAGTACGACCTTTTTTGGAGTAAATGATCCTTGCATAAATCCCTATGCGTTCACCTAGATTAACTTTTGTAATGTCTTATGACTGATCTAGTCACGCTGATAAGCGCCAACAATGCTAGATTTTGCAAAGCTAGGGGTCCTTCTAGAATCCTTACAAACGTTCACAGAGAAAGCTAACTTAACGGATTGATTCCAACCAAGAGCTGGTTAGAAGATGAATGACTCTTAGATCGAACTTGGAATCTATGATGGTCACTCTTAGATTCCAAAACGACTCACTCCAGAATTTGCTTGATCAAAACTCATTCAATGAATCGGTTTAAACATCAAACCTAAAGCAATGTTTGAAAAACAATAACACCAAAAAGGTATGAAGAAAACACAAAGGTTTTGTTTGTATTCAACAATTGATTTCAAAATGAATATTACATGCCTTTATATAGGCCAAAAGGATAACCCTAACATAATAAAGTTCAACCTCCAACTACAAACCACTAATAAATGCTATTAAATACAAATGGAAGAAAATAAGGCATTCATAAATTGTCTTAATTGGTAGTTCAACTACAAAGTCAAGTCTTGTAATCACTTTCCAATGTCAGTGATAAGCGCCAACAATGCTAGGTTTTGCAAAGCTAGAGGTCCTTTTAGAATCCTTGCAAACGTTCACAGAGAAAGCTAACTTAACGGATTGATTCCAACCAAGAGCTGGTTAGAAGATGAATGACTCTTAGATCGAATTTGGAATCTATGATGGTCACTCTTAGATACCAAGACGACTCAAATTAACTTGATCATGGCTAATCCAATGAATCGATTTTAACATCAAACCTAAAACAAGGTTTGAAAAACAATAACACCGAAAAGGTATTAAGAAAACACAAAAGGTTTTGTTTGTATTCAATAATTTTATTTCAAAATGAATATTACATGCCTTTATATAGGCCAAAAGGATAACCCTAACATAATAAAGTTCAACCTCCAACTACAAATTACTAATAAATGCTATTAAATACAAATTGAAGAAAATAAGGCATTCATAAATTGTCTTAATTGGTAGTTCAACTACCAAAGGCATCTTCTAATTACTTTCCAATGTCAGCCACTCCATTATTTTCTTGATTTGATACTTGAATATTCTCTGTATTCCTT
Source organism: Cucurbita ficifolia (assembly GCA_033971965.1). Classification (NCBI taxonomy): domain Eukaryota; kingdom Viridiplantae; phylum Streptophyta; class Magnoliopsida; order Cucurbitales; family Cucurbitaceae; genus Cucurbita; species Cucurbita ficifolia. The sequence goes on along the minus strand of JASJUX010000061.1, from coordinate 18,432 downwards.
CTTGTAATTGCTCCTTCGAGTCCATGCAAATGATCAGCTGTCGGATTCGTATCAGACCCTTTCTTTAAAAGGATTTGTCCTCAAATCAAAGTCGTCATTTCCTTCTTGATAAGAACTGAATATTGTGTTTTCTTTTTCTTTTTCTTTTTTCTTTTCTTTTCTAATTTCAATTGGTCACAATGTACTTCATATGGAGACAATGGAAGTAAAGTAAATTTCTTCCCACACAAAGTAAAAGTATATTTGTTCATCAACCCATCAAATGTTACCTTTCTATCATATTGTCAAGGTCGGCCGAACAAGATGTTCCCCGCATGCATTGGTACGACATCACAAAGGACTTCATCTTTATATCTTCCAAGAGTAAAAGAAATAAGAGCTTGGGAGTTCACCTTAATTTCTTCTTTGTTTGTCAACCATTGAAGTTTGTATGGCTTTGGATGGGGATGGACAGAAAGTTGAAGTCTTTTTACAAGGAAACTACTTACCACATTTGTGCAACTTCCACTATCAATCACCAAGCTGCATGGGTTTCCTTTGATCAAACATCTTGTGTGGAACAAATTTTCCCTTTGATCTTCAAATTTCTCTTCCTTGATTTGTACATTGAGCACCCTCCTCGTGATCAAAGATATGGAATTACCTTCTTCAACATACTCATCATCATATGCTGTGATTTTTTCCTCAAGCTGTGAATCTTTTTCCTCATATTCATCATCCGAATCACGTATACCATTCCTTATCACCATAACTCTTTTATTAACACACTCTTTGCTCATGTGTCCAAATCCTTTGCACTTTCAACATTGAATAGAACTAGACTTCTCATTTACTGTCTTTGAAGCTTCCTTCTTTTTATCATTGGAACTCTCAGCCTCCACTCTTTTAGCAGCCACAAACTTTTCTTTTGGAGACATTGATTCATTTCTATTCACAAAACTATCCTTGTTTCAAGTTTTAAAGTTTGAAAAGGTGTTAGTTCGTGATGTGTACCTTTCTGGATGCTCCTTTTCTTCCTTCCATTGGTCTTCAATTTTGATAGCATAATGATACATGTCTTCTAGATATGGTGGTGGAGTTCTGTCAACAAGATGAGCAATTTCTCGATTCAAACCTCCAAGGAATCTAGACATGGTGTCTTCTTCTTCTTCTCGAATGTTTGCCCTTTCCATCATAGACTCCATCTCTTGATAATATTAAGCAACACTTTTTGTTCCTTGCCTCAACCCTTGCAATTCAGTTTTCAAATTTCTTTCATAATGTTTCGGAACGTATCTTTTTCTCATGGCTTCTTTAAGTTCTTCCCAAGTCTCTATTCGGAACGTACCTTGTAGTGATTCCTTATCATATCATTTGGTATCAGAGCTTCAGGCTCAAGATCGGATATATGTTTCCTTTGCGTTTTTTTTTTTCTCTCAATTTAATTTTTATTTATTTTTATCTTTTTAGTTTTTAATCGACCTAGAGTTTAAAATCGAATCTTGGTTCAATTGAAAATTTTGAGAGGTGAGAATGAGAGCTTCATTTGTGTAAATGAGTGCAAACAGAGTGACCTAAAATTCTTTGAGTGTATACACGTGAGAGAGTGTTGTGAGGTCCTTTGTATTTCCATAACTTATTTTTTGCAGCAAAGTTTCACAAATAGATTCGAGGATAGCAAAGTTTCACAAATAGATTCGAGGACGAATCCTCTTGAAGAAGTGGAGAATGATATGAACCAAGAGACATCAATCATACAATATACTTCAATGAAGATGCGAAAAAAATGTTGTTGAAATTATCAAAAAGATATTCCAATTCATGCCACATTGAAGAAGAAGTTTCATTGTTATAAATTTTGGGTGGGTTACAATTTAGAGTTATTGTATTTCATTAATATATTTTAAGACTTTTTATTTACTTTAGGTTACAATTACATAATTGTTAATTATGGTCATAAAGTATGAATGTTACAACTCTTGGAATGCCTTTAATAGTTTCATTTTGAGGCTATATAAAGTCATGTATGCTGTATTTGTAAGGGGACTTGGAAAATATATTAAAAGGAGCATTTGTGCTTTCTTTAGCCAATGGCTAAATTTCTTTGCAATTCTATGTAGTTTAGGTTGCATGTAGAATCATTCAAGCTCGACATGATCAATCTTGTTTGTGGAGTGATTCGAATCTCAAACAAGTGTTCTTGCGTTGAGATATTTGATCAACAATAATCATTCAAGCTAGACATGATCGATCTTGCTTGTGGAGTGATTCGAATCTCAAACAATATTCTTGTCTTGAGATATTCGATCAACAAGGTAATCCGAATCTTACTCCCCTTGTAGTGATTCCTTATCATATCATTTGGTATCAGAGCTTCAGGCTCAAGATCGGATATATGTTTCCTTTGCGTTTTTTTTTTCTCTCAATTTAATTTTTATTTATTTTTATCTTTTTAGTTTTTAATCGACCTAGAGTTTAAAATCGAATCTTGGCTCAATTGAAAAATTTGAGAGGTGAGAATGAGAGCTTCATTTGTGTAAATGAGTGCAAACAGAGTGACCTAAAATTCTTTGAGTGTATACACGTGAGAGAGTGTTGTGAGGTCCTTTGTATTTCCATACCTTATTTTTTGCAGCAAAGTTTCACAAATAGATTCGAGGACGAATCCTCTAGAAGAAGTGGAGAATGATATGAACCAAGAGACATCAATCATACAATATACTTCAATGAAGATGCGAAAAAAATGTTGTTGAAATTATCAAAAAGATATTCCAATTCATGCCACATTGAAGAAGAAGTTTCATTGTTATAAATTTTGGGTGGGTTACAATTTAGAATTATTGTATTTCATTAATATATTTTAAGACTTTTTATTTACTTTAGGTTACAATTACATAATTGTTAATTATGGCCATAAAGTATGAATGTTACAACTCTTGGAATGCCTTTAATAGTTTCATTTTGAGGCTATATAAAGCCATGTATGCTGTATTTGTAAGGGGACTTGGAAAATATATTAAAAGGAGCATTTGTGCTTTCTTTAGCCAATGGCTAAATTTCTTTGCAATTCTATGTAGTTTAGGTTGCATGTAGAATCATTCAAGCTCGACATGATCAATCTTGTTTGTGGAGTGATTCGAATCTCAAACAAGTGTTCTTGCGTTGAGATATTTGATCAACAATAATCATTCAAGCTAGACATGATCGATCTTGCTTGTGGAGTGAATCGAATCTCAAACAATATTCTTGTCTTGAGATATTCGATCAACAAGGTAATCCGAATCTTACTCCCCTTGTAGTGATTCCTTATCATATCATTTGGTATCAGAGCTTCAGGCACAAGATCGGATATATGTTTCCTTTGCGTTTTTTTTTTCTCTCAATTTAATTTTTATTTATTTTTATCTTTTTACTTTTTAAATCGACCTAGAGTTTAAAATCGAATCTTGGCTCAATTGAAAAATTTGAGAGGTGAGAATGAGAGCTTCATTTGTGTAAATGAGTGCAAATAGAGTGACCTAAAATTCTTTGAGTGTATACACGTGAGAGAGTGTTGTGAGGTCCTTTGTATTTTCATAACTTATTTTTTGCAGCAAAGTTTCACAAATAGATTCGAGGACGAATCCTCTAGAAGAAGTGGAGAATGATATGAACCAAGAGACATCAATCATACAATATACTTCAATGAAGATGCGAAAAAAATGTTGTTGAAATTATCAAAAAGATATGCCAATTCATGCCACATTGAAGAAGAAGTTTCATTGTTATAAATTTTGGGTGGGTTACAATTTAGAGTTATTGTATTTCATTAATATATTTTAAGACTTTTTATTTACTTTATGTTACAATTACATAATTGTTAATTATGGCCATAAAGTATGAATGTTACAACTCTTGGAATGCCTTTAATAGTTTCATTTTGAGGCTATATAAAGCCATGTATGCTGTATTTGTAAGGGGACTTGGAAAATATATTAAAAGGAGCATTTGTGCTTTCTTTAGCCAATGGCTAAATTTCTTTGCAATTCTATGTAGTTTAGGTTGCATGTAGAATCATTCAAGCTCGACATGATCAATCTTGTTTGTGGAGTGATTCGAATCTCAAACAAGTGTTCTTGCGTTGAGATATTTGATCAACAATAATCATTCAAGCTAGACATGATCGATCTTGCTTGTGGAGTGATTCGAATCTCAAACAATATTCTTGTCTTGAGATATTCGATCAACAAGGTAATCCGAATCTTACTCCCCTTGTAGTGATTCCTTATCATATCATTTGGTATCAGAGCTTCAGGCTCAAGATCGGATATATGTTTCCTTTGCGTTTTTTTTTTCTCTCAATTTAATTTTTATTTATTTTTATCTTTTTAGTTTTTAATCGACCTAGAGTTTAAAATCGAATCTTGGCTCAATTGAAAAATTTGAGAGGTGAGAATGAGAGCTTCATTTGTGTAAATGAGTGCAAACAGAGTGACCTAAAATTCTTTTGAGTGTATACACGTGAGAGAGTGTTGTGAGGTCCTTTGTATTTTCATAACTTATTTTTTGCAGCAAAGTTTCACAAATAGATTCGAGGACGAATCCTCTTGAAGAAGTGGAGAATGATATGAACCAAGAGACATCAATCATACAATATACTTCAATGAAGATGCGAAAAAAATGTTGTTGAAATTATCAAAAAGATATTCCAATTCATGCCACATTGAAGAAGAAGTTTCATTGTTATAAATTTTGGGTAGGTTACAATTTAGAGTTATTGTATTTCATTAATATATTTTAAGACTTTTTATTTACTTTATGTTACAATTACATAATTGTTAATTATGGCCATAAAGTATGAATGTTACAACTCTTGGAATGCCTTTAATAGTTTCATTTTGAGGCTATATAAAGCCATGTATGCTGTATTTGTAAGGGGACTTGGAAAATATATTAAAAGGAGCATTTGTGCTTTCTTTAGCCAATGGCTAAATTTCTTTGCAATTCTATGGTTGCATGTAGAATCATTCAAGCTCGACATGATCAATCTTGTTTGTGGAGTGATTTGAATCTCAAAAACAAGTGTTCTTGCATTGAGATATTTGATCAACAATAATCATTCAAGCTAGACATGATCGATCTTGCTTGTTGAGTGATTCGAATCTCAAACAATATTCTTGTCTTGAGATATTCGATCAACAAGGTAATCCGAATCTTACTCCCCTTGTAGTGATTCCTTATCATATCATTTGGTATCAGAGCTTCAGGCTCAAGATCGGATATATGTTTCCTTTGCGTTTTTTTTTTTCTCTCAATTTAATTTTTATTTATTTTTATCTTTTTAGTTTTTAATCGACCTAGAGTTTAAAATCGAATCTTGGCTCAATTGAAAAATTTGAGAGGTGAGAATGAGAGCTTCATTTGTGTAAATGAGTGCAAACAGAGTGACCTAAAATTCTTTGAGTGTATACACGTGAGAGAGTGTTGTGAGGTCCTTTGTATTTTCATAACTTATTTTTTGCAGCAAAGTTTCACAAATAGATTCGAGGACGAATCCTCTTGAAGAAGTGGAGAATGATATGAACCAAGAGACATCAATCTACAATATACTTCAATGAAGATGCGAAAAAAATGTTGTTGAAATTATCAAAAAGATATTCCAATTCATGCCACATTGAAGAAGAAGTTTCATTGTTATAAATTTTGGGTAGGTTACAATTTAGAGTTATTGTATTTCATTAATATATTTTAAGACTTTTTATTTACTTTATGTTACAATTACATAATTGTTAATTATGGCCATAAAGTATGAATGTTACAACTCTTGGAATGCCTTTAATAGTTTCATTTTGAGGCTATATAAAGCCATGTATGCTGTATTTGTAAGGGGACTTGGAAAATATATTAAAAGGAGCATTTGTGCTTTCTTTAGCCAATGGCTAAATTTCTTTGCAATTCTATGGTTGCATGTAGAATCATTCAAGCTCGACATGATCAATCTTGTTTGTGGAGTGATTTGAATCTCAAACAAGTGTTCTTGCATTGAGATATTTGATCAACAATAATCATTCAAGCTAGACATGATCGATCTTGCTTGTTGAGTGATTCGAATCTCAAACAATATTCTTGTCTTGAGATATTCGATCAACAAGGTAATCCGAATCTTACTCCCCTTGTAGTGATTCCTTATCATATCATTTGGTATCAGAGCTTCAGGCTCAAGATCGGATATATGTTTCCTTTGCGTTTTTTTTTTTCTCTCAATTTAATTTTTATTTATTTTTATCTTTTTAGTTTTTAATCGACCTAGAGTTTAAAATCGAATCTTGGCTCAATTGAAAAATTTGAGAGGTGAGAATGAGAGCTTCATTTGTGTAAATGAGTGCAAACAGAGTGACCTAAAATTCTTTGAGTGTATACACGTGAGAGAGTGTTGTGAGGTCCTTTGTATTTTCATAACTTATTTTTTGCAGCAAAGTTTCACAAATAGATTCGAGGACGAATCCTCTTGAAGAAGTGGAGAATGATATGAACCAAGAGACATCAATCTACAATATACTTCAATGAAGATGCGAAAAAAATGTTGTTGAAATTATCAAAAAGATATTCCAATTCATGCCACATTGAAGAAGAAGTTTCATTGTTATAAATTTTGGGTAGGTTACAATTTAGAGTTATTGTATTTCATTAATATATTTTAAGACTTTTTATTTACTTTATGTTACAATTACATAATTGTTAATTATGGCCATAAAGTATGAATGTTACAACTCTTGGAATGCCTTTAATAGTTTCATTTTGAGGCTATATAAAGCCATGTATGCTGTATTTGTAAGGGGACTTGGAAAATATATTAAAAGGAGCATTTGTGCTTTCTTTAGCCAATGGCTAAATTTCTTTGCAATTCTATGGTTGCATGTAGAATCATTCAAGCTCGACATGATCAATCTTGTTTGTGGAGTGATTTGAATCTCAAACAAGTGTTCTTGCATTGAGATATTTGATCAACAATAATCATTCAAGCTAGACATGATCGATCTTGCTTGTTGAGTGATTCGAATCTCAAACAATATTCTTGTCTTGAGATATTCGATCAACAAGGTAATCCGAATCTTACTCCCCTTGTAGTGATTCCTTATCATATCATTTGGTATCAGAGCTTCAGGCTCAAGATCGGATATATGTTTCCTTTGCGTTTTTTTTTTTCTCTCAATTTAATTTTTATTTATTTTTATCTTTTTAGTTTTTAATCGACCTAGAGTTTAAAATCGAATCTTGGCTCAATTGAAAAATTTGAGAGGTGAGAATGAGAGCTTCATTTGTGTAAATGAGTGCAAACAGAGTGACCTAAAATTCTTTGAGTGTATACACGTGAGAGAGTGTTGTGAGGTCCTTTGTATTTTCATAACTTATTTTTTGCAGCAAAGTTTCACAAATAGATTCGAGGACGAATCCTCTTGAAGAAGTGGAGAATGATATGAACCAAGAGACATCAATCTACAATATACTTCAATGAAGATGCGAAAAAAATGTTGTTGAAATTATCAAAAAGATATTCCAATTCATGCCACATTGAAGAAGAAGTTTCATTGTTATAAATTTTGGGTAGGTTACAATTTAGAGTTATTGTATTTCATTAATATATTTTAAGACTTTTTATTTACTTTATGTTACAATTACATAATTGTTAATTATGGCCATAAAGTATGAATGTTACAACTCTTGGAATGCCTTTAATAGTTTCATTTTGAGGCTATATAAAGCCATGTATGCTGTATTTGTAAGGGGACTTGGAAAATATATTAAAAGGAGCATTTGTGCTTTCTTTAGCCAATGGCTAAATTTCTTTGCAATTCTATGGTTGCATGTAGAATCATTCAAGCTCGACATGATCAATCTTGTTTGTGGAGTGATTTGAATCTCAAACAAGTGTTCTTGCATTGAGATATTTGATCAACAATAATCATTCAAGCTAGACATGATCGATCTTGCTTGTTGAGTGATTCGAATCTCAAACAATATTCTTGTCTTGAGATATTCGATCAACAAGGTAATCCGAATCTTACTCCCCTTGTAGTGATTCCTTATCATATCATTTGGTATCAGAGCTTCAGGCTCAAGATCGGATATATGTTTCCTTTGCGTTTTTTTTTTCTCTCAATTTAATTTTTATTTATTTTTATCTTTTTAGTTTTTAATCGACCTAGAGTTTAAAATCGAATCTTGGCTCAATTGAAAAATTTGAGAGGTGAGAATGAGAGCTTCATTTGTGTAAATGAGTGCAAACAGAGTGACCTAAAATTCTTTTGAGTGTATACACGTGAGAGAGTGTTGTGAGGTCCTTTGTATTTTCATAACTTATTTTTTGCAGCAAAGTTTCACAAATAGATTCGAGGACGAATCCTCTTGAAGAAGTGGAGAATGATATGAACCAAGAGACATCAATCTACAATATACTTCAATGAAGATGCGAAAAAAATGTTGTTGAAATTATCAAAAAGATATTCCAATTCATGCCACATTGAAGAAGAAGTTTCATTGTTATAAATTTTGGGTAGGTTACAATTTAGAGTTATTGTATTTCATTAATATATTTTAAGACTTTTTATTTACTTTATGTTACAATTACATAATTGTTAATTATGGCCATAAAGTATGAATGTTACAACTCTTGGAATGCCTTTAATAGTTTCATTTTGAGGCTATATAAAGCCATGTATGCTGTATTTGTAAGGGGACTTGGAAAATATATTAAAAGGAGCATTTGTGCTTTCTTTAGCCAATGGCTAAATTTCTTTGCAATTCTATGGTTGCATGTAGAATCATTCAAGCTCGACATGATCAATCTTGTTTGTGGAGTGATTTGAATCTCAAACAAGTGTTCTTGCATTGAGATATTTGATCAACAATAATCATTCAAGCTAGACATGATCGATCTTGCTTGTTGAGTGATTCGAATCTCAAACAATATTCTTGTCTTGAGATATTCGATCAACAAGGTAATCCGAATCTTACTCCCCTTGTAGTGATTCCTTATCATATCATTTGGTATCAGAGCTTCAGGCTCAAGATCGGATATATGTTTCCTTTGCGTTTTTTTTTTTTTCTCTCAATTTAATTTTTATTTATTTTTATCTTTTTAGTTTTTAATCGACCTAGAGTTTAAAATCGAATCTTGGCTCAATTGAAAAATTTGAGAGGTGAGAATGAGAGCTTCATTTGTGTAAATGAGTGCAAACAGAGTGACCTAAAATTCTTTGAGTGTATACACGTGAGAGAGTGTTGTGAGGTCCTTTGTATTTTCATAACTTATTTTTTGCAGCAAAGTTTCACAAATAGATTCGAGGACGAATCCTCTTGAAGAAGTGGAGAATGATATGAACCAAGAGACATCAATCTACAATATACTTCAATGAAGATGCGAAAAAAATGTTGTTGAAATTATCAAAAAGATATTCCAATTCATGCCACATTGAAGAAGAAGTTTCATTGTTATAAATTTTGGGTAGGTTACAATTTAGAGTTATTGTATTTCATTAATATATTTTAAGACTTTTTATTTACTTTATGTTACAATTACATAATTGTTAATTATGGCCATAAAGTATGAATGTTACAACTCTTGGAATGCCTTTAATAGTTTCATTTTGAGGCTATATAAAGCCATGTATGCTGTATTTGTAAGGGGACTTGGAAAATATATTAAAAGGAGCATTTGTGCTTTCTTTAGCCAATGGCTAAATTTCTTTGCAATTCTATGGTTGCATGTAGAATCATTCAAGCTCGACATGATCAATCTTGTTTGTGGAGTGATTTGAATCTCAAACAAGTGTTCTTGCATTGAGATATTTGATCAACAATAATCATTCAAGCTAGACATGATCGATCTTGCTTGTTGAGTGATTCGAATCTCAAACAATATTCTTGTCTTGAGATATTCGATCAACAAGGTAATCCGAATCTTACTCCCCTTGTAGTGATTCCTTATCATATCATTTGGTATCAGAGCTTCAGGCTCAAGATCGGATATATGTTTCCTTTGCGTTTTTTTTTTTTTCTCAATTTAATTTTTATTTATTTTTATCTTTTTAGTTTTTAATCGACCTAGAGTTTAAAATCGAATCTTGGCTCAATTGAAAAATTTGAGAGGTGAGAATGAGAGCTTCATTTGTGTAAATGAGTGCAAACAGAGTGACCTAAAATTCTTTGAGTGTATACACGTGAGAGAGTGTTGTGAGGTCCTTTGTATTTTCATAACTTATTTTTTGCAGCAAAGTTTCACAAATAGATTCGAGGACGAATCCTCTTGAAGAAGTGGAGAATGATATGAACCAAGAGACATCAATCTACAATATACTTCAATGAAGATGCGAAAAAAATGTTGTTGAAATTATCAAAAAGATATTCCAATTCATGCCACATTGAAGAAGAAGTTTCATTGTTATAAATTTTGGGTAGGTTACAATTTAGAGTTATTGTATTTCATTAATATATTTTAAGACTTTTTATTTACTTTATGTTACAATTACATAATTGTTAATTATGGCCATAAAGTATGAATGTTACAACTCTTGGAATGCCTTTAATAGTTTCATTTTGAGGCTATATAAAGCCATGTATGCTGTATTTGTAAGGGGACTTGGAAAATATATTAAAAGGAGCATTTGTGCTTTCTTTAGCCAATGGCTAAATTTCTTTGCAATTCTATGGTTGCATGTAGAATCATTCAAGCTCGACATGATCAATCTTGTTTGTGGAGTGATTTGAATCTCAAACAAGTGTTCTTGCATTGAGATATTTGATCAACAATAATCATTCAAGCTAGACATGATCGATCTTGCTTGTTGAGTGATTCGAATCTCAAACAATATTCTTGTCTTGAGATATTCGATCAACAAGGTAATCCGAATCTTACTCCCCTTGTAGTGATTTCCTTATCATATCATTTGGTATCAGAGCTTCAGGCTCAAGATCGGATATATGTTTCCTTTGCGTTTTTTTTTTTCTCTCAATTTAATTTTTATTTATTTTTATCTTTTTAGTTTTTAATCGACCTAGAGTTTAAAATCGAATCTTGGCTCAATTGAAAAATTTGAGAGGTGAGAATGAGAGCTTCATTTGTGTAAATGAGTGCAAACAGAGTGACCTAAAATCTCTTTGAGTGTATACACGTGAGAGAGTGTTGTGAGGTCCTTTGTATTTTCATAACTTATTTTTTGCAGCAAAGTTTCACAAATAGATTCGAGGACGAATCCTCTTGAAGAAGTGGAGAATGATATGAACCAAGAGACATCAATCTACAATATACTTCAATGAAGATGCGAAAAAAATGTTGTTGAAATTATCAAAAAGATATTCCAATTCATGCCACATTGAAGAAGAAGTTTCATTGTTATAAATTTTGGGTAGGTTACAATTTAGAGTTATTGTATTTCATTAATATATTTTAAGACTTTTTATTTACTTTATGTTACAATTACATAATTGTTAATTATGGCCATAAAGTATGAATGTTACAACTCTTGGAATGCCTTTAATAGTTTCATTTTGAGGCTATATAAAGCCATGTATGCTGTATTTGTAAGGGGACTTGGAAAATATATTAAAAGGAGCATTTGTGCTTTCTTTAGCCAATGGCTAAATTTCTTTGCAATTCTATGGTTGCATGTAGAATCATTCAAGCTCGACATGATCAATCTTGTTTGTGGAGTGATTTGAATCTCAAACAAGTGTTCTTGCATTGAGATATTTGATCAACAATAATCATTCAAGCTAGACATGATCGATCTTGCTTGTTGAGTGATTCGAATCTCAAACAATATTCTTGTCTTGAGATATTCGATCAACAAGGTAATCCGAATCTTACTCCCCTTGTAGTGATTCCTTATCATATCATTTGGTATCAGAGCTTCAGGCTCAAGATCGGATATATGTTTCCTTTGCGTTTTTTTTTTCTCTCAATTTAATTTTTATTTATTTTTATCTTTTTAGTTTTTAATCGACCTAGAGTTTAAAATCGAATCTTGGCTCAATTGAAAAATTTGAGAGGTGAGAATGAGAGCTTCATTTGTGTAAATGAGTGCAAACAGAGTGACCTAAAATTCTTTGAGTGTATACACGTGAGAGAGTGTTGTGAGGTCCTTTGTATTTTCATAACTTATTTTTTGCAGCAAAGTTTCACAAAATAGATTCGAGGACGAATCCTCTTGAAGAAGTGGAGAATGATATGAACCAAGAGACATCAATCTACAATATACTTCAATGAAGATGCGAAAAAAATGTTGTTGAAATTATCAAAAAGATATTCCAATTCATGCCACATTGAAGAAGAAGTTTCATTGTTATAAATTTTGGGTAGGTTACAATTTAGAGTTATTGTATTTCATTAATATATTTTAAGACTTTTTATTTACTTTATGTTACAATTACATAATTGTTAATTATGGCCATAAAGTATGAATGTTACAACTCTTGGAATGCCTTTAATAGTTTCATTTTGAGGCTATATAAAGCCATGTATGCTGTATTTGTAAGGGGACTTGGAAAATATATTAAAAGGAGCATTTGTGCTTTCTTTAGCCAATGGCTAAATTTCTTTGCAATTCTATGGTTGCATGTAGAATCATTCAAGCTCGACATGATCAATCTTGTTTGTGGAGTGATTTGAATCTCAAACAAGTGTTCTTGCATTGAGATATTTGATCAACAATAATCATTCAAGCTAGACATGATCGATCTTGCTTGTTGAGTGATTCGAATCTCAAACAATATTCTTGTCTTGAGATATTCGATCAACAAGGTAATCCGAATCTTACTCCCCTTGTAGTGATTCCTTATCATATCATTTGGTATCAGAGCTTCAGGCTCAAGATCGGATATATATGTTTCCTTTGCGTTTTTTTTTTCTCTCAATTTAATTTTTATTTATTTTTATCTTTTTAGTTTTTAATCGACCTAGAGTTTAAAATCGAATCTTGGCTCAATTGAAAAATTTGAGAGGTGAGAATGAGAGCTTCATTTGTGTAAATGAGTGCAAACAGAGTGACCTAAAATTCTTTGAGTGTATACACGTGAGAGAGTGTTGTGAGGTCCTTTGTATTTTCATAACTTATTTTTTGCAGCAAAGTTTTCACAAATAGATTCGAGGACGAATCCTCTTGAAGAAGTGGAGAATGATATGAACCAAGAGACATCAATCTACAATATACTTCAATGAAGATGCGAAAAAAAATGTTGTTGAAATTATCAAAAAGATATTCCAATTCATGCCACATTGAAGAAGAAGTTTCATTGTTATAAATTTTGGGTAGGTTACAATTTAGAGTTATTGTATTTCATTAATATATTTTAAGACTTTTTATTTACTTTATGTTACAATTACATAATTGTTAATTATGGCCATAAAGTATGAATGTTACAACTCTTGGAATGCCTTTAATAGTTTCATTTTGAGGCTATATAAAGCCATGTATGCTGTATTTGTAAGGGGACTTGGAAAATATATTAAAAGGAGCATTTGTGCTTTCTTTAGCCAATGGCTAAATTTCTTTGCAATTCTATGGTTGCATGTAGAATCATTCAAGCTCGACATGATCAATCTTGTTTGTGGAGTGATTTGAATCTCAAACAAGTGTTCTTGCATTGAGATATTTGATCAACAATAATCATTCAAGCTAGACATGATCGATCTTGCTTGTTGAGTGATTCGAATCTCAAACAATATTCTTGTCTTGAGATATTCGATCAACAAGGTAATCCGAATCTTACTCCCCTTGTAGTGATTCCTTATCATATCATTTGGTATCAGAGCTTCAGGCTCAAGATCGGATATATGTTTCCTTTGCGTTTTTTTTTTCTCTCAATTTAATTTTTATTTATTTTTATCTTTTTAGTTTTTAATCGACCTAGAGTTTAAAATCGAATCTTGGCTCAATTGAAAAATTTGAGAGGTGAGAATGAGAGCTTCATTTGTGTAAATGAGTGCAAACAGAGTGACCTAAAATTCTTTTGAGTGTATACACGTGAGAGAGTGTTGTGAGGTCCTTTGTATTTTCATAACTTATTTTTTTTGCAGCAAAAGTTTCACAAATAGATTCGAGGACGAATCCTCTTGAAGAAGTGGAGAATGATATGAACCAAGAGACATCAATCTACAATATACTTCAATGAAGATGCGAAAAAAATGTTGTTGAAATTATCAAAAAGATATTCCAATTCATGCCACATTGAAGAAGAAGTTTCATTGTTATAAATTTTGGGTAGGTTACAATTTAGAGTTATTGTATTTCATTAATATATTTTAAGACTTTTTATTTACTTTATGTTACAATTACATAATTGTTAATTATGGCCATAAAGTATGAATGTTACAACTCTTGGAATGCCTTTAATAGTTTCATTTTGAGGCTATATAAAGCCATGTATGCTGTATTTGTAAGGGGACTTGGAAAATATATTAAAAGGAGCATTTGTGTGCTTTCTTTAGCCAATGGCTAAATTTCTTTGCAATTCTATGGTTGCATGTAGAATCATTCAAGCTCGACATGATCAATCTTGTTTGTGGAGTGATTTGAATCTCAAACAAGTGTTCTTGCATTGAGATATTTGATCAACAATAATCATTCAAGCTAGACATGATCGATCTTGCTTGTTGAGTGATTCGAATCTCAAACAATATTCTTGTCTTGAGATATTCGATCAACAAGGTAATCCGAATCTTACTCCCCTTGTAGTGATTCCTTATCATATCATTTGGTATCAGAGCTTCAGGCTCAAGATCGGATATATGTTTCCTTTGCGTTTTTTTTTTTTTCTCAAATTTAATTTTTATTTATTTTTATCTTTTTAGTTTTTAATCGACCTAGAGTTTAAAATCGAATCTTGGCTCAATTGAAAAATTTGAGAGGTGAGAATGAGAGCTTCATTTGTGTAAATGAGTGCAAACAGAGTGACCTAAAATTCTTTTGAGTGTATACACGTGAGAGAGTGTTGTGAGGTCCTTTGTATTTTCATAACTTATTTTTTGCAGCAAAGTTTCACAAATAGATTCGAGGACGAATCCTCTTGAAGAAGTGGAGAATGATATGAACCAAGAGACATCAATCTACAATATACTTCAATGAAGATGCGAAAAAAATGTTGTTGAAATTATCAAAAAGATATTCCAATTCATGCCACATTGAAGAAGAAGTTTCATTGTTATAAATTTTGGGTAGGTTACAATTTAGAGTTATTGTATTTCATTAATATATTTTAAGACTTTTTATTTACTTTATGTTACAATTACATAATTGTTAATTATGGCCATAAAGTATGAATGTTACAACTCTTGGAATGCCTTTAATAGTTTCATTTTGAGGCTATATAAAGCCATGTATGCTGTATTTGTAAGGGGACTTGGAAAATATATTAAAAAGGAGCATTTGTGCTTTCTTTAGCCAATGGCTAAATTTCTTTGCAATTCTATGGTTGCATGTAGAATCATTCAAGCTCGACATGATCAATCTTGTTTGTGGAGTGATTTGAATCTCAAACAAGTGTTCTTGCATTGAGATATTTGATCAACAATAATCATTCAAGCTAGACATGATCGATCTTGCTTGTTGAGTGATTCGAATCTCAAACAATATTCTTGTCTTGAGATATTCGATCAACAAGGTAATCCGAATCTTACTCCCCTTGTAGTGATTCCTTATCATATCATTTGGTATCAGAGCTTCAGGCTCAAGATCGGATATATGTTTCCTTTGCGTTTTTTTTTTTCTCTCAATTTAATTTTTATTTATTTTTATCTTTTTAGTTTTTAATCGACCTAGAGTTTAAAATCGAATCTTGGCTCAATTGAAAAATTTGAGAGGTGAGAATGAGAGCTTCATTTGTGTAAATGAGTGCAAACAGAGTGACCTAAAATTCTTTGAGTGTATACACGTGAGAGAGTGTTGTGAGGTCCTTTGTATTTTCATAACTTATTTTTTGCAGCAAAGTTTCACAAATAGATTCGAGGACGAATCCTCTTGAAGAAGTGGAGAATGATATGAACCAAGAGACATCAATCTACAATATACTTCAATGAAGATGCGAAAAAAATGTTGTTGAAATTATCAAAAAGATATTCCAATTCATGCCACATTGAAGAAGAAGTTTCATTGTTATAAATTTTGGGTAGGTTACAATTTAGAGTTATTGTATTTCATTAATATATTTTAAGACTTTTTATTTACTTTATGTTACAATTACATAATTGTTAATTATGGCCATAAAGTATGAATGTTACAACTCTTGGAATGCCTTTAATAGTTTCATTTTGAGGCTATATAAAGCCATGTATGCTGTATTTGTAAGGGGACTTGGAAAATATATTAAAAGGAGCATTGTGCTTTCTTTAGCCAATGGCTAAATTTCTTTGCAATTCTATGGTTGCATGTAGAATCATTCAAGCTCGACATGATCAATCTTGTTTGTGGAGTGATTTGAATCTCAAACAAGTGTTCTTGCATTGAGATATTTGATCAACAATAATCATTCAAGCTAGACATGATCGATCTTGCTTGTTGAGTGATTCGAATCTCAAACAATATTCTTGTCTTGAGATATTCGATCAACAAGGTAATCCGAATCTTACTCCCCTTGTAGTGATTCCTTATCATATCATTTGGTATCAGAGCTTCAGGCTCAAGATCGGATATATGTTTCCTTTGCGTTTTTTTTTTCTCTCAATTTAATTTTTATTTATTTTTATCTTTTTAGTTTTTAATCGACCTAGAGTTTAAAATCGAATCTTGGCTCAATTGAAAAATTTGAGAGGTGAGAATGAGAGCTTCATTTGTGTAAATGAGTGCAAACAGAGTGACCTAAAATTCTTTTGAGTGTATACACGTGAGAGAGTGTTGTGAGGTCCTTTGTATTTTCATAACTTATTTTTTGCAGCAAAGTTTCACAAATAGATTCGAGGACGAATCCTCTTGAAGAAGTGGAGAATGATATGAACCAAGAGACATCAATCTACAATATACTTCAATGAAGATGCGAAAAAAAATGTGTTGTTGAAATTATCAAAAAGATATTCCAATTCATGCCACATTGAAGAAGAAGTTTCATTGTTATAAATTTTGGGTAGGTTACAATTTAGAGTTATTGTATTTCATTAATATATTTTAAGACTTTTTATTTACTTTATGTTACAATTACATAATTGTTAATTATGGCCATAAAGTATGAATGTTACAAACTCTTGGAATGCCTTTAATAGTTTCATTTTGAGGCTATATAAAGCCATGTATGCTGTATTTGTAAGGGGACTTGGAAAATATATTAAAAGGAGCATTTGTGCTTTCTTTAGCCAATGGCTAAATTTCTTTGCAATTCTATGGTTGCATGTAGAATCATTCAAGCTCGACATGATCAATCTTGTTTGTGGAGTGATTTGAATCTCAAACAAGTGTTCTTGCATTGAGATATTTGATCAACAATAATCATTCAAGCTAGACATGATCGATCTTGCTTGTTGAGTGATTCGAATCTCAAACAATATTCTTGTCTTGAGATATTCGATCAACAAGGTAATCCGAATCTTACTCCCCTTGTAGTGATTCCTTATCATATCATTTGGTATCAGAGCTTCAGGCTCAAGATCGGATATATGTTTCCTTTGCGTTTTTTTTTTCTCTCAATTTAATTTTTATTTATTTTTATCTTTTTAGTTTTTTAATCGACCTAGAGTTTAAAATCGAATCTTGGCTCAATTGAAAAATTTGAGAGGTGAGAATGAGAGCTTCATTTGTGTAAATGAGTGCAAACAGAGTGACCTAAAATTCTTTTGAGTGTATACACGTGAGAGAGTGTTGTGAGGTCCTTTGTATTTTCATAACTTATTTTTTGCAGCAAAGTTTCACAAATAGATTCGAGGACGAATCCTCTTGAAGAAGTGGAGAATGATATGAACCAAGAGACATCAATCTACAATATACTTCAATGAAGATGCGAAAAAAATGTTGTTGAAATTATCAAAAAGATATTCCAATTCATGCCACATTGAAGAAGAAGTTTCATTGTTATAAATTTTGGGTAGGTTACAATTTAGAGTTATTGTATTTCATTAATATATTTTAAGACTTTTTATTTACTTTATGTTACAATTACATAATTGTTAATTATGGCCATAAAGTATGAATGTTACAACTCTTGGAATGCCTTTAATAGTTTCATTTTGAGGCTATATAAAGCCATGTATGCTGTATTTGTAAGGGGACTTGGAAAATATATTAAAAGGAGCATTTGTGCTTTCTTTAGCCAATGGCTAAATTTCTTTGCAATTCTATGGTTGCATGTAGAATCATTCAAGCTCGACATGATCAATCTTGTTTGTGGAGTGATTTGAATCTCAAACAAGTGTTCTTGCATTGAGATATTTGATCAACAATAATCATTCAAGCTAGACATGATCGATCTTGCTTGTTGAGTGATTCGAATCTCAAA
>JASJUX010000060.1:0-19044 GCA_033971965.1 Cucurbita ficifolia | reverse complement strand
GTCTTTCGAAATCTTCGTGCGGAATGATCAAGCCCGATGATTTAGAATGGAATGACGACGAAACGGGGTGTATAAAACCGTAAAAAATTGCTTAAAATCGAAACCCTAAACTGCAAACCCTAATCCGGGACCTTTGAAGCACGTGCTGAAAAAAACTGAGTAACGGTCGATGTCTTTCGAAATCTTCGTGCGGAATGATCAAGCCCGATGATTTAGAATGGAATGACGACGAAACGGGGTGTATAAAAAACCGTAAAAAATTGCTTAAAATCGAAACCCCTAAACTGCAAACCCTAATCCGGGACCTTTGAAGCACGTGCTGAAAAACTGAGTAACGGTCGATGTCTTTCGAAATCTTCGTGCGGAATGATCAAGCCCGATGATTTAGAATGGAATGACGACGAAACGGGGTGTATAAAACCGTAAAAAATTGCTTAAAATCGAAACCCTAAACTGCAAACCCTAATCCGGGACCTTTGAAGCACGTGCTGAAAAAAACTGAGTAACGGTCGATGTCTTTCGAAATCTTCGTGCGGAATGATCAAGCCCGATGATTTAGAATGGAATGACGACGAAACGGGGTGTATAAAACCGTAAAAAATTGCTTAAAATCGAAACCCTAAACTGCAAACCCTAATCCGGGACCTTTGAAGCACGTGCTGAAAAACTGAGTAACGGTCGATGTCTTTCGAAATCTTCGTGCGGAATGATCAAGCCCGATGATTTAGAATGGAATGACGACGAAACGGGGTGTATAAAACCGTAAAAAATTGCTTAAAAATCGAAACCCTAAACTGCAAACCCTAATCCGGGACCTTTGAAGCACGTGCTGAAAAACTGAGTAACGGTCGATGTCTTTCGAAATCTTCGTGCGGAATGATCAAGCCCGATGATTTAGAATGGAATGACGACGAAACGGGGTGTATAAAAACCGTAAAAAATTGCTTAAAATCGAAACCCTAAACTGCAAACCCTAATCCGGGACCTTTGAAGCACGTGCTGAAAAACTGAGTAACGGTCGATGTCTTTCGAAATCTTCGTGCGGAATGATCAAGCCCGATGATTTAGAATGGAATGACGACGAAACGGGGTGTATAAAACCGTAAAAAATTGCTTAAAAATCGAAACCCTAAACTGCAAACCCTAATCCGGGACCTTTGAAGCACGTGCTGAAAAAACTGAGTAACGGTCGATGTCTTTCGAAATCTTCGTGCGGAATGATCAAAGCCCGATGATTTAGAATGGAATGACGACGAAAACGGGGTGTATAAAACCGTAAAAAATTGCTTAAAATCGAAACCCTAAACTGCAAACCCTAATCCGGGACCTTTGAAGCACGTGCTGAAAAAACTGAGTAACGGTCGATGTCTTTCGAAATCTTCGTGCGGAATGATCAAGCCCGATGATTTAGAATGGAATGACGACGAAACGGGGTGTATAAAACCGTAAAAAAATTGCTTAAAATCGAAACCCTAAACTGCAAACCCTAATCCGGGACCTTTGAAGCACGTGCTGAAAAACTGAGTAACGGTCGATGTCTTTCGAAATCTTCGTGCGGAATGATCAAGCCCGATGATTTAGAATGGAATGACGACGAAACGGGGTGTATAAAACCGTAAAAAAATTGCTTAAAATCGAAACCCTAAACTGCAAACCCTAATCCGGGACCTTTGAAGCACGTGCTGAAAAACTGAGTAACGGTCGATGTCTTTCGAAATCTTCGTGCGGAATGATCAAGCCCGATGATTTAGAATGGAATGACGACGAAACGAAACGGGGTGTATAAAAAACCGTAAAAAATTGCTTAAAATCGAAACCCTAAACTGCAAACCCTAATCCGGGACCTTTGAAGCACGTGCTGAAAAACTGAGTAACGGTCGATGTCTTTCGAAATCTTCGTGCGGAATGATCAAGCCCGATGATTTAGAATGGAATGACGACGAAACGGGGTGTATAAAACCGTAAAAAAAATTGCTTAAAAATCGAAACCCTAAACTGCAAACCCTAATCCGGGACCTTTTGAAGCACACGTGCTGAAAAACTGAGTAACGGTCGATGTCTTTCGAAATCTTCGTGCGGAATGATCAATCAAGCCCGATGATTTAGAATGGAATGACGACGAAACGGGGTGTATAAAACCGTAAAAAAATTGCTTAAAATCGAAACCCTAAACTGCAAACCCTAATCCGGGACCTTTGAAGCACGTGCTGAAAAACTGAGTAACGGTCGATGTCTTTCGAAATCTTCGTGCGGAATGATCAAGCCCGATGATTTAGAATGGAATGACGACGACGAAACGGGGTGTATAAAACCGTAAAAAAAAATGCTTAAAATCGAAACCCTAAACTGCAAACCCTAATCCGGGACCTTTGAAAGCACGTGCTGAAAAAAAAAACACGAGTAACGGTCGATGTCTTTCGAAATCTTCGTGCGGAATGATCAAGCCCGATGATTTAGAATGGAATGAATGACGACGAAACGGGGTGTATAAAAACCGTAAAAAATTGCTTAAAATCGAAACCCTAAACTGCAAACCCTAATCCGGGACCTTTGAAGCACGTGCTGAAAAACTGAGTAACGGTCGATGTCTTTCGAAATCTTCGTGCGGAATGATCAAGCCCGATGATTTAGAATGGAATGACGACGAAACGGGGGTGTATAAAACCGTAAAAAATTGCTTAAAATCGAAACCCTAAACTGCAAACCCTAATCCGGGACCTTTGAAGCACGTGCTGAAAAAACTGAGTAACGGTCGATGTCTTTCGAAATCTTCGTGCGGAATGATCAAGCCCGATGATTTAGAATGGAATGACGACGAAACGGGGGTGTATAAAACCGTAAAAAAAATTGCTTAAAATCGAAACCCTAAACTGCAAACCCTAATCCGGGACCTTTGAAGCACGTGCTGAAAAAACTGAGTAACGGTCGATGTCTTTCGAAATCTTCGTGCGGAATGATCAAGCCCGATGATTTAGAATGGAATGACGACGAAACGGGGTGTATAAAACCGTAAAAAATTGCTTAAAATCGAAACCCTAAACTGCAAACCCTAATCCGGGACCTTTGAAGCACGTGCTGAAAAACTGAGTAACGGTCGGTCGATGTCTTTCGAAATCTTCGTGCGGAATGATCAAGCCCGATGATTTAGAATGGAATGACGACGAAACGGGGTGTATAAAAACCGTAAAAAAAAATTGCTTAAAATCGAAACCCTAAACTGCAAACCCTAATCCGGGACCTTTGAAGCACGTGCTGAAAAACTGAGTAACGGTCGATGTCTTTCGAAATCTTTCGTGCGGAATGATCAAGCCCGATGATTTAGAATGGAATGACGACGAAAACGGGGTGGGGTGTATAAAACCGTAAAAAAAATTGCTTAAAATCGAAACCCTAAACTGCAAACCCTAATCCGGGACCTTTTGAAGCACGTGCTGAAAAACTGAGTAACGGTCGATGTCTTTCGAAATCTTCGTGCGGAATGATCAAGCCCGATGATTTAGAATGGAATGACGACGAAACGGGGTGTATAAAACCGTAAAAAAATTGCTTAAAATCGAAACCCTAAACTGCAAACCCTAATCCGGGACCTTTGAAGCACGTGCTGAAAAACTGAGTAACGGTCGATGTCTTTCGAAATCTTCGTGCGGAATGATCAAGCCCGATGATTTAGAATGGAATGACGACGAAACGGGGTGTATAAAACCGTAAAAAAAAAATGCTTAAAATCGAAACCCTAAACTGCAAACCCTAATCCGGGACCTTTGAAGCACGTGCTGAAAAAACTGAGTAACGGTCGATGTCTTTCGAAATCTTCGTGCGGAATGATCAAGCCCGATGATTTTTAGAATGGAATGACGACGAAACGGGGGTGTATAAAAACCGTAAAAAAAAATGCTTAAAATCGAAACCCTAAACTGCAAACCCTAATCCGGGACCTTTGAAGCACGTGCTGAAAAAAACTGAGTAACGGTCGATGTCTTTCGAAATCTTCGTGCGGAATGATCAAGCCCGATGATTTAGAATGGAATGACGACGAAACGGGGTGTATAAAACCGTAAAAAAAAAAATTGCTTAAAATCGAAACCCTAAACTGCAAACCCTAATCCGGGACCTTTGAAGCACGTGCTGAAAAAACTGAGTAACGGTCGATGTCTTTCGAAATCTTCGTGCGGAATGATCAAGCCCGATGATTTAGAATGGAATGACGACGAAACGGGGTGTATAAAAACCGTAAAAAAATTTGCTTAAAATCGAAACCCTAAACTGCAAACCCTAATCCGGGACCTTTGAAGCACGTGCTGAAAAAAACTGTAGTAACGGTCGATGTCTTTCGAAATCTTCGTGCGGAATGATCAAGCCCGATGATTTAGAATGGAATGACGACGAAACGGGGTGTATAAAAACCGTAAAAAAATTTGCTTAAAATCGAAACCCTAAACTGCAAACCCTAATCCGGGGGACCTTTGAAGCACGTGCTGAAAAACTGAGTAACGGTCGATGTCTTTCGAAATCTTCGTGCGGAATGATCAAGCCCGATGATTTAGAATGGAATGACGACGAAACGGGGTGTATAAAACCGTAAAAAATTGCTTAAAATCGAAACCCTAAACTGCAAACCCTAATCCGGGACCTTTGAAGCACGTGCTGAAAAACTGAGTAACGGTCGATGTCTTTCGAAATCTTCGTGCGGAATGATCAAGCCCGATGATTTAGAATGGAATGACGACGAAACGGGGTGTATAAAACCGTAAAAAAAAATTGCTTAAAATCGAAACCCTAAACTGCAAACCCTAATCCGGGACCTTTGAAGCACGTGCTGAAAAACTGAGTAACGGTCGATGTCTTTCGAAATCTTCGTGCGGAATGATCAAGCCCGATGATTTAGAATGGAATGACGACGAAACGGGGTGTATAAAACCGTAAAAAAAAAATTGCTTAAAATCGAAACCCTAAACTGCAAACCCTAATCCGGGACCTTTTGAAGCACGTGCTGAAAAACTGAGTAACGGTCGATGTCTTTCGAAATCTTCGTGCGGAATGATCAAGCCCGATGATTTAGAATGGAATGACGACGAAACGGGGGTGTATAAAACCGTAAAAAATTGCTTAAAATCGAAACCCTAAACTGCAAACCCTAATCCGGGACCTTTGAAGCACGTGCTGAAAAAACTGAGTAACGGTCGATGTCTTTCGAAATCTTCGTGCGGAATGATCAAGCCCGATGATTTAGAATGGAATGACGACGAAACGGGGGTGTGTATAAAACCCGTAAAAAATTGCTTAAAAATCGAAACCCTAAACTGCAAACCCTAATCCGGGACCTTTGAAGCACGTGCTGAAAAAACTGAGTAACGGTCGATGTCTTTCGAAATCTTCGTGCGGAATGATCAAGCCCGATGATTTAGAATGGAATGACGACGAAACGGGGTGTATAAAAACCGTAAAAAATTGCTTAAAATCGAAACCCTAAACTGCAAACCCTAATCCGGGACCTTTGAAGCACGTGCTGAAAAACTGAGTAACGGTCGATGTCTTTCGAAATCTTCGTGCGGAATGATCAAGCCCGATGATTTAGAATGGAATGACGACGAAACGGGGTGTATAAAACCGTAAAAAATTGCTTAAAATCGAAACCCTAAACTGCAAACCCTAATCCGGGACCTTTGAAGCACGTGCTGAAAAACTGAGTAACGGTCGATGTCTTTCGAAATCTTCGTGCGGAATGATCAAGCCCGATGATTTAGAATGGAATGACGAATGACGAAACGGGGTGTATAAAACCGTAAAAAATTGCTTAAAATCGAAACCCTAAACTGCAAACCCTAATCCGGGACCTTTGAAGCACGTGCTGAAAAACTGAGTAACGGTCGATGTCTTTCGAAATCTTCGTGCGGAATGATCAAGCCCGATGATTTAGAATGGAATGACGACGAAACGGGGTGTATAAAAAACCCGTAAAAAATTGCTTAAAATCGAAACCCTAAACTGCAAACCCTAATCCGGGACCTTTGAAGCACGTGCTGAAAAAACTGAGTAACGGTAACGGTCGATGTCTTTCGAAATTTCGTGCGGAATGATCAAGCCCGATGATTTAGAATGGAATGACGACGAAACGGGGTGTATAAAACCGTAAAAAAATGCTTAAAAATCGAAACCCTAAACTGCAAACCCTAATCCGGGACCTTTGAAGCACGTGCTGAAAAAAACTGAGTAACGGTCGATGTCTTTCGAAATCTTCGTGCGGAATGATCAAGCCCGATGATTTAGAATGGAATGACGACGACGAAACGGGGTGTATATAAAACCGTAAAAAAATTGCTTAAAAAAATCGAAACCCTAAACTGCAAACCCTAATCCGGGACCTTTGAAGCACGTGCTGAAAAAAAAACTGAGTAACGGTCGATGTCTTTCGAAATCTTCGTGCGGAATGATCAAGCCCGATGATTTAGAATGGAATGACGACGAAAAACGGGGTGTATAAAAAACCGTAAAAAATTGCTTAAAATCGAAACCCTAAACTGCAAAAACCCTAATCCGGGACCTTTGAAGCACGTGCTGAAAAAAAACTGAGTAACGGTCGATGTCTTTCGAAATCTTCGTGCGGAATGATCAAGCCCGATGATTTAGAATGGAATGACGACGAAACGGGGTGTATAAAACCGTAAAAAAAATTTGCTTAAAATCGAAACCCTAAACTGCAAACCCTAATCCGGGACCTTTGAAGCACGTGCTGAAAAACTGAGTAACGGTCGATGTCTTTCGAAATCTTCGTGCGGAATGATCAAGCCCGATGATTTAGAATGGAATGACGACGAAAAACGGGGTGTATAAAACCGTAAAAAAAATTGCTTAAAATCGAAACCCTAAACTGCAAACCCTAATCCGGGACCTTTGAAGCACGTGCTGAAAAAAAACTGAGTAACGGTCGATGTCTTTCGAAATCTTCGTGCGGAATGATCAAGCCCGATGATTTAGAATGGAATGACGACGAAACGGGGTGTATAAAAAAACGTAAAAAATTGCTTAAAATCGAAACCCTAAACTGCAAACCCTAATCCGGGACCTTTGAAGCACGTGCTGAAAAACTGAGTAACGGTCGATGTCTTTCGAAATCTTCGTGCGGAATGATCAAGCCCGATGATTTAGAATGGAATGACGACGAAACGGGGTGTATAAAAACCGTAAAAAAATTGCTTAAAATCGAAACCCTAAACTGCAAACCCTAATCCGGGACCTTTGAAGCACGTGCTGAAAAAAACTGAGTAACGGTCGATGTCTTTCGAAATCTTCGTGCGGAATGATCAAGCCCGATGATTTAGAATGGAATGACGACGAAACGGGGTGTATAAAACCGTAAAAAATTGCTTAAAATCGAAACCCTAAACTGCAAACCCTAATCCGGGACCTTTGAAGCACGTGCTGAAAAACTGAGTAACGGTCGATGTCTTTCGAAATCTTCGTGCGGAATGATCAAGCCCGATGATTTAGAATGGAATGACGACGAAACGGGGTGTATAAAAACCGTAAAAAATTGCTTAAAATCGAAACCCTAAACTGCAAACCCTAATCCGGGACCTTTGAAGCACGTGCTGAAAAACTGAGTAACGGTCGATGTCTTTTCGAAATCTTTCGTGCGGAATGATCAAGCCCGATGATTTAGAATGGAATGACGACGAAACGGGGTGTATAAAAAACCGTAAAAAAAATGCTTAAAATCGAAACCCTAAACTGCAAACCCTAATCCGGGACCTTTGAAGCACGTGCTGAAAAACTGAGTAACGGTCGATGTCTTTCGAAATCTTCGTGCGGAATGATCAAGCCCGATGATTTAGAATGGAATGACGACGAAACGGGGTGTATAAAAACCGTAAAAAAATTGCTTAAAATCGAAACCCTAAACTGCAAACCCTAATCCGGGACCTTTGAAGCACGTGCTGAAAAACTGAGTAACGGTCGATGTCTTTCGAAATCTTCGTGCGGAATGATCAAGCCCGATGATTTAGAATGGAATGACGACGAAACGGGGTGTATAAAAAACCGTAAAAAATTGCTTAAAATCGAAACCCTAAACTGCAAACCCTAATCCGGGACCTTTGAAGCACGTGCTGAAAAAACTGAGTAACGGTCGATGTCTTTCGAAATCTTCGTGCGGAATGATCAAGCCCGATGATTTAGAATGGAATGACGACGAAACGGGGTGTATAAAACCGTAAAAAAAAATTGCTTAAAATCGAAACCCTAAACTGCAAACCCTAATCCGGGACCTTTGAAGCACGTGCTGAAAAACTGAGTAACGGTCGATGTCTTTCGAAATCTTCGTGCGGAATGATCAAGCCCGATGATTTAGAATGGAATGACGACGAAACGGGGTGTATAAAACCGTAAAAAAAAATGCTTAAAATCGAAACCCTAAACTGCAAACCCTAATCCGGGACCTTTGAAGCACGTGCTGAAAAAACTGAGTAACGGTCGATGTCTTTCGAAATCTTCGTGCGGAATGATCAAGCCCGATGATTTAGAATGGAATGACGACGAAACGGGGTGTATAAAACCGTAAAAAATTGCTTAAAATCGAAACCCTAAACTGCAAACCCTAATCCGGGACCTTTGAAGCACGTGCTGAAAAACTGAGTAACGGTCGATGTCTTTCGAAATCTTCGTGCGGAATGATCAAGCCCGATGATTTAGAATGGAATGACGACGAAACGGGGTGTATAAAACCGTAAAAAAAATGCTTAAAATCGAAACCCTAAACTGCAAACCCTAATCCGGGACCTTTGAAGCACGTGCTGAAAAACTGAGTAACGGTCGATGTCTTTCGAAATCTTCGTGCGGAATGATCGGAATGATCAAGCCCGATGATTTAGAATGGAATGACGACGAAACGGGGTGTATAAAAAACCGTAAAAAATTGCTTAAAATCGAAACCCTAAACTGCAAACCCTAATCCGGGACCTTTGAAGCACGTGCTGAAAAAAACTGAGTAACGGTCGATGTCTTTCGAAATCTTCGTGCGGAATGATCAAGCCCGATGATTTAGAATGGAATGACGACGAAACGGGGTGTATAAAACCGTAAAAAAATTGCTTAAAATCGAAACCCTAAACTGCAAACCCTAATCCGGGACCTTTTGAAGCACGTGCTGAAAAACTGAGTAACGGTCGATGTCTTTTTCGAAATCTTCGTGCGGAATGATCAAGCCCGATGATTTAGAATGGAATGACGACGAAACGGGGTGTATAAAACCGTAAAAAAAAAAAATTGCTTAAAATCGAAACCCTAAACTGCAAACCCTAATCCGGGACCTTTGAAGCACGTGCTGAAAAAAAACTGAGTAACGGTCGATGTCTTTCGAAATCTTCGTGCGGAATGATCAAGCCCGATGATTTTAGAATGGAATGACGACGAAACGGGGTGTAAAAAACCGTAAAAAATTGCTTAAAAATCGAAACCCTAAACTGCAAACCCTAATCCGGGACCTTTGAAGCACGTGCTGAAAAAACTGAGTAACGGTCGATGTCTTTCGAAATCTTCGTGCGGAATGATCAAGCCCGATGATTTAGAATGGAATGACGACGAAACGGGGTGTATAAAAAACCGTAAAAAAAAAATTGCTTAAAATCGAAACCCTAAACTGCAAACCCTAATCCGGGACCTTTGAAGCACGTGCTGAAAAAAAACTGAGTAGTACGGTCGATGTCTTTCGAAATCTTCGTGCGGAATGATCAAGCCCGATGATTTAGAATGGAATGACGACGAAACGGGGTGTATAAAACCGTAAAAAATTGCTTAAAATCGAAACCCTAAACTGCAAACCCTAATCCGGGACCTTTGAAGCACGTGCTGAAAAACTGAGTAACGGTCGATGTCTTTCGAAATCTTCGTGCGGAATGATCAAGCCCGATGATTTAGAATGGAATGACGACGAAACGGGGTGTATAAAAAACCGTAAAAAATTGCTTAAAATCGAAACCCTAAACTGCAAACCCTAATCCGGGACCTTTGAAGCACGTGCTGAAAAACTGAGTAACGGTCGATGTCTTTCGAAATCTTCGTGCGGAATGATCAAGCCCGATGATTTAGAATGGAATGACGACGAAACGGGGTGTATAAAACCGTAAAAAATTGCTTAAAAAATCGAAACCCTAAACTGCAAACCCTAATCCGGGACCTTTGAAGCACGTGCTGAAAAAAACTGAGTAACGGTCGATGTCTTTCGAAATCTTCGTGCGGAATGATCAAGCCCGATGATTTAGAATGGAATGACGACGAAACGGGGGGTGTATAAAAAACCGTAAAAAATTGCTTAAAAAAATCGAAACCCTAAACTGCAAACCCTAATCCGGGACCTTTGAAGCACGTGCTGAAAAACTGAGTAACGGTCGATGTCTTTCGAAATCTTCGTGCGGAATGATCAAGCCCGATGATTTAGAATGGAATGACGACGAAACGGGGTGTATAAAACCGTAAAAAAAATTGCTTAAAATCGAAACCCTAAACTGCAAACCCTAATCCGGGACCTTTGAAGCACGTGCTGAAAAACTGAGTAACGGTCGATGTCTTTCGAAATCTTCGTGCGGAATGATCAAGCCCGATGATTTAGAATGGAATGACGACGAAACGGGGTGTATAAAACCGTAAAAAATTGCTTAAAATCGAAACCCTAAACTGCAAACCCTAATCCGGGACCTTTGAAGCACGTGCTGAAAAAAAAAAACTGAGTAACGGTCGATGTCTTTCGAAATCTTCGTGCGGAATGATCAAGCCCGATGATTTAGAATGGAATGACGACGAAACGGGGTGTATAAAACCGTAAAAAAAAATTGCTTAAAATCGAAACCCTAAACTGCAAACCCTAATCCGGGACCTTTGAAGCACGTGCTGAAAAACTGAGTAACGGTCGATGTCTTTCGAAATCTTCGTGCGGAATGATCAAGCCCGATGATTTAGAATGGAATGACGACGAAACGGGGGGTATAAAAACCGTAAAAAAAAAATGCTTAAAATCGAAACCCTAAACTGCAAACCCTAAATCCGGGACCTTTGAAGCACGTGCTGAAAAAACTGAGTAACGGTCGATGTCTTTTTCGAAATCTTCGTGCGGAATGATCAAGCCCGATGATTTAGAATGGAATGACGACGAAACGGGGTGTATAAAACCGTAAAAAAAATTGCTTAAAATCGAAACCCTAAACTGCAAACCCTAATCCGGGACCTTTGAAGCACGTGCTGAAAAACTGAGTAACGGTCGATGTCTTTCGAAATCTTCGTGCGGAATGATCAAGCCCGATGATTTAGAATGGAATGACGACGAAACGGGGGTGTATAAAACCGTAAAAAATTGCTTAAAATCGAAACCCTAAACTGCAAACCCTAATCCGGGACCTTTGAAGCACGTGCTGAAAAAACTGAGTAACGGTCGATGTCTTTCGAAATCTTCGTGCGGAATGATCAAGCCCGATGATTTAGAATGGAATGACGACGAAACGGGGTGTATAAAAACCGTAAAAAAAAAAATGCTTAAAATCGAAACCCTAAACTGCAAACCCTAATCCGGGACCTTTGAAGCACGTGCTGAAAAACTGAGTAACGGTCGATGTCTTTCGAAATCTTCGTGCGGAATGATCAAGCCCGATGATTTAGAATGGAATGACGACGAAACGGGGTGTATAAAACCGTAAAAAATTGCTTAAAATCGAAACCCCTAAACTGCAAACCCTAATCCGGGACCTTTGAAGCACGTGCTGAAAAAACTGAGTAACGGTCGATGTCTTTCGAAATCTTCGTGCGGAATGATCAAGCCCGATGATTTAGAATGGAATGACGACGAAACGGGGTGTATAAAAACCGTAAAAAAAATGCTTAAAATCGAAACCCTAAACTGCAAACCCTAATCCGGGACCTTTTGAAGCACGTGCTGAAAAAACTGAGTAACGGTCGATGTCTTTCGAAATCTTCGTGCGGAATGATCAAGCCCGATGATTTAGAATGGAATGACGACGAAACGGGGTGTATAAAAACCGTAAAAAAAATTGCTTAAAATCGAAACCCTAAACTGCAAACCCTAATCCGGGACCTTTGAAGCACGTGCTGAAAAACTGAGTAACGGTCGATGTCTTTCGAAATCTTCGTGCGGAATGATCAAGCCCGATGATTTAGAATGGAATGACGACGAAACGGGGTGTATAAAAAAACCGTAAAAAAAATGCTTAAAATCGAAACCCTAAACTGCAAACCCCTAATCCGGGACCTTTGAAGCACGTGCTGAAAAAAAAACTGAGTAACGGTCGATGTCTTTCGAAATCTTCGTGCGGAATGATCAAGCCCGATGATTATGATTTAGAATGGAATGACGACGAAACGGGGTGTATAAAACCGTAAAAAATTGCTTAAAATCGAAACCCTAAACTGCAAACCCTAATCCGGGACCTTTGAAGCACGTGCTGAAAAACTGAGTAACGGTCGATGTCTTTCGAAATCTTCGTGCGGAATGATCAAGCCCGATGATTTAGAATGGAATGACGACGAAACGGGGTGTATAAAAAACCGTAAAAAATTGCTTAAAATCGAAACCCTAAACTGCAAACCCTAATCCGGGACCTTTGAAGCACGTGCTGAAAAACTGAGTAACGGTCGATGTCTTTCGAAATCTTCGTGCGGAATGATCAAGCCCGATGATTTAGAATGGAATGACGACGAAACGGGGTGTATAAAACCGTAAAAAAATTGCTTAAAATC
This sequence comes from Cucurbita ficifolia, assembly GCA_033971965.1. Lineage (NCBI taxonomy): Eukaryota > Viridiplantae > Streptophyta > Magnoliopsida > Cucurbitales > Cucurbitaceae > Cucurbita > Cucurbita ficifolia. Next base: position 6,306 of record JASJUX010000060.1, on the reverse strand, counting down.
GAAACCCTAAACTGCAAACCCTAATCCGGGACCTTTGAAGCACGTGCTGAAAAACTGAGTGAGTAACGGTCGATGTCTTTCGAAATCTTCGTGCGGAATGATCAAGCCCGATGATTTAGAATTAGAATGACGAATGACGAACGACGAAACGGGGTGTATAAAACCGTAAAAAAAATGCTTTAAATCGAAACCCTAAAAACTGCAAACCCTAATCCGGGACCTTTGAAGCACGTGCTGAAAAACTGAGTAACGGTCGATGTCTTTCGAAATCTTCGTGCGGAATGATCAAGCCCGATGATTTAGAATGGAATGACGACGAAACGGGGTGTATAAAACCGTAAAAAATTGCTTAAAATCGAAACCCTAAACTGCAAACCCTAATCCGGGACCTTTGAAGCACGTGCTGAAAAAAAACTGAGTAACGGTCGATGTCTTTCGAAATCTTTCGTGCGGAATGATCAAGCCCGATGATTTAGAATGGAATGACGACGAAACGGGGTGTATAAAACCGTAAAAAAAAAATTGCTTAAAATCGAAACCCTAAACTGCAAACCCTAATCCGGGACCTTTGAAGCACGTGCTGAAAAACTGAGTAACGGTCGATGTCTTTCGAAATCTTCGTGCGGAATGATCAAGCCCGATGATTTAGAATGGAATGACGACGAAACGGGGTGTATAAAACCGTAAAAAATTGCTTAAAATCGAAACCCTAAACTGCAAACCCTAATCCGGGACCTTTGAAGCACGTGCTGAAAAAAAACTGAGTAACGGTCGATGTCTTTCGAAATCTTCGTGCGGAATGATCAAGCCCGATGATTTAGAATGGAATGACGACGAAACGGGGTGTATAAAAACCGTAAAAAAATGCTTAAAATCGAAACCCTAAACTGCAAACCCTAATCCGGGACCTTTGAAGCACGTGCTGAAAAAAACTGAGTAACGGTCGATGTCTTTCGAAATCTTCGTGCGGAATGATCAAGCCCGATGATTTAGAATGGAATGACGACGAAAAACGGGGTGTATAAAAACCGTAAAAAAAATTGCTTAAAATCGAAACCCTAAACTGCAAACCCTAATCCGGGACCTTTGAAGCACGTGCTGAAAAACTGAGTAACGGTCGATGTCTTTCGAAATCTTCGTGCGGAATGATCAAGCCCGATGATTTAGAATGGAATGACGACGAAACGGGGTGTATAAAACCGTAAAAAAATTGCTTAAAAATCGAAACCCTAAACTGCAAACCCTAATCCGGGACCTTTGAAGCACGTGCTGAAAAAAACTGAGTAACGGTCGATGTCTTTCGAAATCTTTCGTGCGGAATGATCAAGCCCGATGATTTAGAATGGAATGACGACGAAACGGGGTGTATAAAAACCGTAAAAAATTGCTTAAAATCGAAACCCTAAACTGCAAACCCTAATCCGGGACCTTTGAAGCACGTGCTGAAAAACTGAGTAACGGTCGATGTCTTTCGAAATCTTCGTGCGGAATGATCAAGCCCGATGATTTAGAATGGAATGACGACGAAACGGGGTGTATAAAACCGTAAAAAAAATTGCTTAAAATCGAAACCCTAAACTGCAAACCCTAATCCGGGACCTTTGAAGCACGTGCTGAAAAAAAAACTGAGTAACGGTCGATGTCTTTCGAAATCTTCGTGCGGAATGATCAAGCCCGATGATTTAGAATGGAATGACGACGAAACGGGGTGTATAAAACCGTAAAAAAAAATTGCTTAAAATCGAAACCCTAAACTGCAAACCCTAATCCGGGACCTTTGAAGCACGTGCTGAAAAACTGAGTAACGGTCGATGTCTTTCGAAATCTTCGTGCGGAATGATCAAGCCCGATGATTTAGAATGGAATGACGACGAAACGGGGTGTATAAAACCGTAAAAAAATTGCTTAAAATCGAAACCCTAAACTGCAAACCCTAATCCGGGACCTTTGAAGCACGTGCTGAAAAACTGAGTAACGGTCGATGTCTTTCGAAATCTTTCGTGCGGAATGATCAAGCCCGATGATTTAGAATGGAATGACGACGAAACGGGGTGTATAAAACCGTAAAAAAAATGCTTAAAATCGAAACCCTAAACTGCAAACCCTAATCCGGGACCTTTGAAGCACGTGCTGAAAAACTGAGTAACGGTCGATGTCTTTCGAAATCTTCGTGCGGAATGATCAAGCCCGATGATTTAGAATGGAATGACGACGAAACGGGGTGTATATAAAAAACGTAAAAAATTGCTTAAAATCGAAACCCTAAACTGCAAACCCTAATCCGGGACCTTTGAAGCACGTGCTGAAAAACTGAGTAACGGTCGATGTCTTTCGAAATCTTCGTGCGGAATGATCAAGCCCGATGATTTAGAATGGAATGACGACGAAACGGGGTGTATAAAAAACCGTAAAAAAATTGCTTAAAATCGAAACCCTAAACTGCAAACCCTAATCCGGGACCTTTTGAAGCACGTGCTGAAAAACTGAGTAACGGTCGATGTCTTTCGAAATCTTCGTGCGGAATGATCAAGCCCGATGATTTAGAATGGAATGACGACGAAACGGGGTGTATAAAAAAACCGTAAAAAAAATGCTTTAAAATCGAAACCCTAAACTGCAAACCCTAATCCGGGACCTTTGAAGCACGTGCTGAAAAACTGAGTAACGGTCGATGTCTTTCGAAATCTTCGTGCGGAATGATCAAGCCCGATGATTTAGAATGGAATGACGACGAAACGGGGTGTATAAAACCGTAAAAAAAAAAATGCTTAAAATCGAAACCCTAAACTGCAAACCCTAATCCGGGACCTTTGAAGCACGTGCTGAAAAAACTGAGTAACGGTCGATGTCTTTCGAAATCTTCGTGCGGAATGATCAAGCCCGATGATTTAGAATGGAATGACGACGAAACGGGGTGTATAAAACCGTAAAAAAATTGCTTAAAATCGAAACCCTAAACTGCAAACCCTAATCCGGGACCTTTGAAGCACGTGCTGAAAAAAAAACTGAGTAACGGTCGATGTCTTTCGAAATCTTCGTGCGGAATGATCAAGCCCGATGATTTAGAATGGAATGACGACGAAACGGGGTGTATAAAAAACGTAAAAAATTGCTTAAAATCGAAACCCTAAACTGCAAACCCTAATCCGGGACCTTTGAAGCACGTGCTGAAAAAACTGAGTAACGGTCGATGTCTTTCGAAATCTTCGTGCGGAATGATCAAGCCCGATGATTTAGAATGGAATGACGACGAAACGGGGTGTATAAAAAAACCGTAAAAAATTGCTTAAAAATCGAAACCCTAAACTGCAAACCCTAATCCGGGACCTTTGAAGCACGTGCTGAAAAACTGAGTAACGGTCGATGTCTTTCGAAATCTTCGTGCGGAATGATCAAGCCCGATGATTTAGAATGGAATGACGACGAAAAACGGGGTGTATAAAAACCGTAAAAAAATTGCTTAAAATCGAAACCCTAAACTGCAAACCCTAATCCGGGACCTTTGAAGCACGTGCTGAAAAAAAACTGAGTAACGGTCGATGTCTTTCGAAATCTTCGTGCGGAATGATCAAGCCCGATGATTTAGAATGGAATGACGACGAAACGGGGTGTATAAAACCGTAAAAAAATTGCTTAAAATCGAAACCCTAAACTGCAAACCCTAATCCGGGACCTTTGAAGCACGTGCTGAAAAACTGAGTAACGGTCGATGTCTTTCGAAATCTTCGTGCGGAATGATCAAGCCCGATGATTTAGAATGGAATGACGACGAAACGGGGTGTATAAAACCGTAAAAAAATTGCTTAAAATCGAAACCCTAAACTGCAAACCCTAATCCGGGACCTTTGAAGCACGTGCTGAAAAACTGAGTAACGGTCGATGTCTTTCGAAATCTTCGTGCGGAATGATCAAGCCCGATGATTTAGAATGGAATGACGACGAAACGGGGTGTATAAAACCGTAAAAAAATTGCTTAAAATCGAAACCCTAAACTGCAAACCCTAATCCGGGACCTTTGAAGCACGTGCTGAAAAACTGAGTAACGGTCGATGTCTTTTTCGAAATCTTCGTGCGGAATGATCAAGCCCGATGATTTAGAATGGAATGACGACGAAACGGGGTGTATAAAACCGTAAAAAAATTGCTTAAAATCGAAACCCTAAACTGCAAACCCTAATCCGGGACCTTTGAAGCACGTGCTGAAAAAAACTGAGTAACGGTCGATGTCTTTCGAAATCTTCGTGCGGAATGATCAAGCCCGATGATTTAGAATGGAATGACGACGAAACGGGGTGTATAAAAACCGTAAAAAAATTGCTTAAAATCGAAACCCTAAACTGCAAACCCTAATCCGGGACCTTTGAAGCACGTGCTGAAAAAAACTGAGTAACGGTCGATGTCTTTCGAAATCTTCGTGCGGAATGATCAAGCCCGATGATTTAGAATGGAATGACGACGAAACGGGGGTGTATAAAACCGTAAAAAAAAAAATTGCTTAAAATCGAAACCCTAAAAACTGCAAACCCTAATCCGGGACCTTTGAAGCACGTGCTGAAAAAAACTGAGTAACGGTCGATGTCTTTCGAAATCTTCGTGCGGAATGATCAAGCCCGATGATTTAGAATGGAATGACGACGAAACGGGGTGTATAAAACCGTAAAAAATTGCTTAAAATCGAAACCCTAAACTGCAAACCCTAATCCGGGACCTTTGAAGCACGTGCTGAAAAACTGAGTAACGGTCGATGTCTTTCGAAATCTTCGTGCGGAATGATCAAGCCCGATGATTTAGAATGGAATGACGACGAAACGGGGGGTGTATAAAACCGTAAAAAATTGCTTAAAATCGAAACCCTAAACTGCAAACCCTAATCCGGGACCTTTGAAGCACGTGCTGAAAAACTGAGTAACGGTCGATGTCTTTCGAAATCTTCGTGCGGAATGATCAAGCCCGATGATTTAGAATGGAATGACGACGAAACGGGGTGTATAAAACCGTAAAAAAAAATTGCTTAAAATCGAAACCCTAAACTGCAAACCCTAATCCGGGACCTTTGAAGCACGTGCTGAAAAACTGAGTAACGGTCGATGTCTTTCGAAATCTTCGTGCGGAATGATCAAGCCCGATGATTTAGAATGGAATGACGACGAAACGGGGTGTATAAAACCGTAAAAAATTGCTTAAAATCGAAACCCTAAACTGCAAACCCTAATCCGGGACCTTTGAAGCACGTGCTGAAAAAACTGAGTAACGGTCGATGTCTTTCGAAATCTTCGTGCGGAATGATCAAGCCCGATGATTTAGAATGGAATGACGACGAAACGGGGTGTATAAAACCGTAAAAAATTGCTTAAAATCGAAACCCTAAACTGCAAACCCTAATCCGGGACCTTTGAAGCACGTGCTGAAAAACTGAGTAACGGTCGATGTCTTTCGAAATCTTCGTGCGGAATGATCAAGCCCGATGATTTAGAATGGAATGACGACGAAACGGGGTGTATAAAACCGTAAAAAATTGCTTAAAATCGAAACCCTAAACTGCAAACCCTAATCCGGGACCTTTGAAGCACGTGCTGAAAAAACTGAGTAACGGTCGATGTCTTTCGAAATCTTCGTGCGGAATGATCAAGCCCGATGATTTAGAATGGAATGACGACGAAACGGGGGTGTATAAAACCGTAAAAAAATTGCTTAAAATCGAAACCCTAAACTGCAAACCCTAATCCGGGACCTTTGAAGCACGTGCTGAAAAACTGAGTAACGGTCGATGTCTTTCGAAATCTTCGTGCGGAATGATCAAGCCCGATGATTTAGAATGGAATGACGACGAAACGGGGTGTATATAAAACCGTAAAAAATTGCTTAAAATCGAAACCCTAAACTGCAAACCCTAATCCGGGACCTTTGAAGCACGTGCTGAAAAAACTGAGTAACGGTCGATGTCTTTCGAAATCTTCGTGCGGAATGATCAAGCCCGATGATTTAGAATGGAATGACGACGAAACGGGGTGTATAAAAACCGTAAAAAAATTGCTTAAAAATCGAAACCCTAAACTGCAAACCCTAATCCGGGACCTTTGAAGCACGTGCTGAAAAAAACTGAGTAACGGTCGATGTCTTTCGAAATCTTCGTGCGGAATGATCAAGCCCGATGATTTAGAATGGAATGACGACGAAACGGGGTGTATAAAACCGTAAAAAAATTGCTTAAAATCGAAACCCTAAACTGCAAACCCTAATCCGGGACCTTTGAAGCACGTGCTGAAAAACTGAGTAACGGTCGATGTCTTTCGAAATCTTCGTGCG
>JASJUX010000059.1:0-34545 GCA_033971965.1 Cucurbita ficifolia | reverse complement strand
TATTCATATTTCCCCTACTCTAAATCCTTTCCCTTCCCTGCCCGTGGGCCCTGCTGACTGCAAAAGAGCCAACAAGCGGTCTACCAGCATTCCGCTCCGTCGATGACCGCGGGGGAGCCGCAACCATCTAGGGCCTCTAGGTTCAGGTACTTATCCCAATTGATTATCCTCTTCCATTCATCAAGGAAGTCCATCCAGAATCAGCTAAGTACCAGGCCAGATTGGCCCATCTGATATAAAAATGCAGAAAATAAACAAGTGCCGATGTTGAGGACTAACCAAGCGTGGCAATTAATATTGGATCCTAGGAGAATAAGAATTAGACCCAAATATCTTCCACCGCACCAGAGCGAAAGGCTTACGCTGAGACATCCTCCTGATTAAACTAGCCTTCACACAGTTTCCTTCAACTAATAAGGACCATATAGGACACTGGGCTTTTCGCTCAAAGCCCAACCGCTCAAAGCCGAACCAGCCCAACTCCGATCTTGGTATGCGACCTGGCCAAAGAACAACTCCACAACCCTAACAAATTGGGCCCACTGAGAAACCTCCAACCACTTTGTTCGCCCCCATATGGGTTTACAGCCTCACATCATATCAAAGCCTCCCGCGTATTTCCTTATAAGACAGATGACACTTTCTATGGACTTTGACTACAGATCAATTTTAAATCTATCAATTCGAAGATTTTTGTAGTGAGAAACTCATCATTCTCCATCTCTTCAAACATTTATTAGTCTATATTTAAATTTATATGTAAATATACAACATATGATAATGTTAATTTATGAATTTTTTAGAATGCTTAAATTATAGTTCTCATAGAATGACAAATCTCACTCCAAGTAAAAACAGAAGACTACCCATCTTGGTAATTGCATCTGAATCATGGAGATTCTCAAGCCCACTATTCTGTCGACCTACACAAACAACGAAGGTATACGCTGCCCTCCGCCGAACAAAAATATCATAATTTTTATTTCATTTGTCCCTTACAAAAAATACTATCTTGAATCTTAAAAAGTTACAATAATAACTCTTAAACATCAATAAAAAATAGTTCTAAATAAAGATGTTTTATCTTATTGTTTTAAGGTTAGTAAGTTAGTTTGTAAGAACTTTCCAAAATTATTTAAAAAATTATAATAGCTTTTAATAGTTTAAAAAGTTACCGCGTAGGAATATTATATAACTTTTTATCTAAATGTTAAGCATAGGCTACTTCACCTTACATTATATTCCCTTCTTGTGGTTACTGCGCCTCCGTACTTTTCTGTTTCTTTTATTTAACCTTAGTTCATAACATTGGTCTTTATAGGATTCATATAGACATTCCTAGTGCTTACATACAAATAGTTCTGGAGAGAAGTCCAGGGGTGACTACGTTGATACTTCTCTTGCCCTCCGGTGTCTTTAATGGCCGCATCCCTGAGTCTCTTGAGTCTTTTTTCCCGGACACGTGCTCTTTTTTTTTACTTACCGAATTTCATATAGTAGTACCCTGAAGTGACTCTCAGTTTCTAGAACCATTGAAAAATTTCATTTAGACCCCACTCCAAAATACGATGTTCTAAATTTCAGATGCAAAAATATAGAGAGAGGCGTCGGTTTTTTTTAGAGGTTGATTGTCTGCCCGTTTCAGTTCGAACCGGCCATGCTCATCGTCTCTTCCTACCCGCAAGGCCGGAGGAGACGAATCGTGGCGTTAGCTCTTCCGCTCTAAAAACGGACCAGTTACGCCAGCCCATTCCATGCGCTATTTTCCTCCCTGCGCATCTCCTTCATTAAAACTTCAAAGATGAACTGTCAAGGAAGAGTTTGGGACTGGATATACTCACCCGTGAATACAACGTAAGTTACAGACATTCCAAAAATTGAGAATAAACCGTTTTGTCATCGGAGTAAAGTAACCCAGGTTTTTGGTTATTGTTATCTGTAACGACAAAAAAATTTACTACATACTTAATGATCGCCTAACTGTAATACATATCCCATAACCATATTGAATGCCCGGAATACTTTATTAAAAACTTCTCATAAAACATAACCTTCAAGCTATCAAATCACAACCCATGCCGACCTTACTGTGTAGTTGAAAACACTTTTAAAAATAGACACCCCCAAAAAGACTAAATAAATAAATAAACGTTCTTTAAATCCAAAAATCAATCCATATTCTAGCCCGATAGTCTAAGAAAATAATACAATCTAACCCTATGCCATGTGCACATGGTCTTGAGTTGCGATGCAGCGTCAGCCGTACAGGAATGCCTATGCCTTACCTGAAATAGAAGGTTTAGCAACCCTCTAGCGCTTGAGTATTTGAGAAAATACTCAGTTGATCCTCACTATTAGGGGCCCTGCATATTAAATGTAAGAACATGGACGAATGCCATGACGAAGTCCTATCATAATCAGTACTATTTAATCCTATGTGTCCATATTTAATAGGCTGCTTAGGATGCGGTACCAATAATACTCCTAAAATCAACCCATACGATGCAAGTATCGCCGGCTACAAGGACGCGTTCGCCACAGTTACTGGGCCCATTATCTAAGTCGAAGGAACGTGAGATACTTCTCTAAGTATAGGCCCTAACAACTTTACCGCGACAACGCCATTAGCAATAGAATTAGTAATATGTCACGGCAGCTAGGTTATGATAAAATATAACAATACCTTTGCCTGCACCTTAATGCGTATAGTCAACGCATTCTGTTCCCTCACGCAGCAGGAATCAGGAGTATGCTCCCCGTAGCCCATGAACACACATAATGTATGAGCAACCCGTACCCAAACATTTTTTCGTTTTTCATTAATCATTTAATACAACCCCGCTAGCCATTCTGTCACATATCATTATCATTTTTACATATACGCCTTCAGATATCAGTTTATCCATCATAATATCCATATCGTTTACTCATTGCTTCAGTTATTATATCATACATAATTCCTAAGGACAGGAATTATATTTCATAGTCATTTATCTGTGATGTCCATGGACTCATTCATTATCATGTATGTGTACATACAATTTAAGAGACATAACTATAACGTTCCCATGTTTTTAACATAACATCTCCTCATATACATCTCATACCATAACATATCGCATCACAATGTATCATATCACAAACATGTCAATTATATATAATTCCCCTGTATTCCACATCTAAGCGGATACATAATCATCATTCATCATCCTGTGGGAACACTTACTGTTCATATGTTGATCCTAACTTCAATATAGCATTAAGCGTTATTATCAACATATCACAGTCATATACGTATTACATGAACGTACCTATAGTCTATTGTACAGCCAACGCTATCGCCATATCCGCATGTACTATCAAATCCTATCACAATCCCTATCCTTCACCCATTAACCTAAATCGTATTCTTTATATACAATCGATCGTGACCATACTCGTTTTTATTCATCAATCTCTCATATCCATTAGCCCGACTTTAATACGATAACCTAACCTTAACATAGTCCATGAACATATCTTACTCCTATCATTGCATTACGCCTTTAATGTACCATCATTCGTATCCTATCACAAACATATCATATGAACACATCGTACCATAACTAATATAATACAATTCACATCATCACAAACAGTATATGTAACAAATCATAAGCATACCGATCACAATGCTATATATTCCCAATAAAATATATTCGTTTTATATTAAAGGATTCGATTTCAATTATTACTATTGGGCTCTCTAAAGCATCATAATTACTAATTCTCCCTATTTCCTAAAAAGTAAATTACTTTTTCATAATTATCATCTCTTGTAAATAATTAGGTTAGTAGCTTTGGCAGGTAGCGTATACTTAGAATCACATAGACAATTTCCATTCCTCTCTTTCTTCTCTTTCTAAACAAAAGTGCGTAATTATCCAAATTTCCTACTCTATTTCCTCTTTTTACTCGGTCTGCAACTTTAAACCCAGAACACAAGTTTTTCGGTCTAATTGCGTAAGCTACGAACTAGCGCCGTCTATAGCCCTCGATTTCTTCATCGAAACATGTTCCAGCTTTCGATATAATGGCGGACCAAAACGTTGCGAGGGAATAATTCGAGGCATACAATACCCAAAATACCATGTTAAACGTCCAACACGACCTCTCCACACATCAGGCTACATGCATATATGACATTACGTCGCATCCTACTTTCGAGAATAAGCTCTCATGGCTTTGCCCCCTTTGCGGCCTTACCCCAAAAGGCACCCTCACACCAATGGAAAATATAGTATTCCGTGATTATAAACCCAGATCATTCCCTCAAATGTAACGCACTGTGCGACACTTGCATTACCAACAGCTCCCCTATCTTTATTGTTCTTTTTTGAACAAAGCTATTGCCTCCCTTAATCGAGGCCCTAGACAAAATACCTGTTAGGAGTCTCTCTAGTCACTTTTTCTCGACTATAGCTTACGAGGCCTCACAAACTTTGTTCGACATTTGAGAATATTAGGCCAATTTAGTTGGCGTATGGATTTTTAAGTTTAGGGCATGGCTCTGATACCATAGTGCAGACGAAAACGACTACTCCACAATGGAATCCTATTATGAATTGTCCCACCACAAAGGCAAAGCGTTCTCAGATGGTTCCTAATTAGATTGCCCCACCGCCCCCATTGAATCGTTCCAGAATCATCACAATTTTTTTTTTTTTCCCTTAAATTGATTATGCCAAGGAAGGCAAACATCTGCCTCCGACCAGATGCCTTTACAAGAACGTAATGAGGTTGCATCAGATTTATGTACAGAAATGAGCGGAATTTTTCGCCGTGCCGCAAACATCTGCTCTGCGACCAGGGCCGCTTTACAGACGATTTAATGAGGTTGATCATATTTTGTACAGAATGCGCAAGGGCACTTCGCTAAATATCCACTATTGAGAGGGCCCCATTTGAATATTTGCCAATTTTTTTTATTATTCTAAATATATAATTCGCGTGGTACTCATATATTAATGTTTTTTTTTTTTTTTTATTTCTTACCCTTTACATCGATGAAATTTTGAACTTCTATTTACATATAAGATCTTTATGAACTTTTTTTTTTTTTTTCAACCTTTTCCCTTCGTTTTAAAAATCTAAGTACAAATAGAAATAACTTCTGCGTACCAACACCGAGATTGGAACTCGGGCATGATATCAGCAGGAGTCCACCTGATCCCGTAAACCACTAGACTATGATGGACCATAAATATTATAAGATTTGTGCTGCTAATAAAGTTTTTTAAACTTTAAAAAATAAATAAGCATCTTACATATACTTTCAAAACTTTGAAATATTGAAGTCAATGGTCCTCGTTTTTTAAACATTTTTTAGTTTTGCTATGTTGATAAGCGGTTTCAACACACTAAAAATAATTAATTTTACTTAGATCACGTGTAAAAATTCATTACTATCATTCTTTTCAGCCCCTCCTACAATTCATTCCATCCCTTTCATTTGGCAACAAAAATCAAGTCAAGTCGAGCTCCCACATCACAGAAAAAGCGCCGTTCAGTGTTTTCAACAGAATTTTCTACTATCGAGCTTTCTTCATAATTCAAAAACATTTCTCCACCATTTACTACTTCAAACTATAGTTCCTCCACTTTAATACAGCACAAGATATACCCACAATTATTTATGAAGGAATCGCAGTAATAGAAAGCAGCCTCAAATCTCGTTCTCCATAATGCCGATCAACCAATGAAAAAGTTACAAAGAAAACTTGAAAATCCTAATACCCATCCCACGCTACAAGGAAATCATTGAGTAAGATCAATATCATTCAATTTTTGCTTCTTCAAGGAACACTCTACGTAGAAGACAATAGAAAGCCTAACGATGTCCAAACGTGACGCGTAGACCCGATTGAAAGAAAAAGTTCGATTTTGCGGATCTCAAATAGTGAAAAGGATTGATTATTGCCGTCTATAAGCCCCATCTTTTCTAAATTATTGAGCCACTTCATTTCCGCCTTTAAGAAGATTAATATGAAGCCTAATTTTTAATTGTTGAAGAAAATCATGAGGCAGCTAAAATTTCCGTCAGAATAATTTCCTAGAACAAGAGTTAGTCGCAAGAAAATGAAAATTTGCATTTTCGCACCGGTGATAAAAATTTACATACAGACCGCGAAGACAATTTTACTCAAAATTAAGGCTACATGCCTTGAAAGAGTTTCACCATAAAAATTTCATTATAGCTAGAGCCGAAAACAAATAAGCCGACGAGCGTTTCATAGAAGAAATTGCAGCCCTAAAAAACCCCTAGAAATGACGTCTGCCCACAAGCAGATTTCTAAGGTTAAACTTCGTGCAAGCCGAAAATCGATTTTTGAATGAGATATTTGAGGGATGTAATAACTTATGGACCACTACAATCACGAATAGGTATGAATCAAGTCCCCATCTACTACCCAGCCCTAACATCATATTTAAGTTTTATGAAGAAATTATGAGAAGATAACACCATAAACAGCCAGCTGTATTTGTCTAAGAGGGAGGTTTTCTGACACGATGCCTCACTAACGGACTGCACGCATAAACTTCTTCCTCTAGATTGAGAGATCGAGGACGTCTCCTGCCCAGATCAGTAAACCCAAGCCACCTGGGACACTTTTAAAGCGACCACCCCCCCTTCTCCCCCCCCATGATCGGTGAAAGAGATTATTCGCACCATGTACGTTCATGACCGCCGTACATTAGTTTCGTCGTCAGTCGAAAAAGATATATGAAATTTTAAGCGGAACTATTGCAGACCTCGTAAAATAGATCTACCATTTTAGATGATTACAAGCCACGAATCTTGAAAAAAGGGGAAGAAGCAGAGGCTTGATATAGCAAGTCAGAGGGATAGAAAAAGGACAAGAAACGCGCATCATAAATGATGAACAGAAGGAAGAGAGATAACCGACACTAGATAAAACACGCAACGAACAGCTGGGTGAAGAAGAAAGGATTCCCACCGCGATGCGAGTTGGTCACGCCCTATAGCTATATTACTCCAACAGCCTGCAGCTGATAGGTCATTAGCCCAAACCCACACATTCGAATTCATAGGCTCTCGGCTCCCAATGTGTCACTCTCCACACCCACACCTATTACCCTATTATCTGCCGCACGCTTCAGTCAATTCTTGCCAACCGACAACACACTAAGCAACTATTTAGTCCCATTGACCTGAAGCCCCCCCAACAAACAAATGCCTTCGGCCCCCCTCTCCAAATTCCACTTCCGCCCCAGCACCTACAGACCCACTAGTAGTAACACTACCGAACCCGCCACCTTAGACCTGAAAAGGGACACTGGCTGAGCTCATCTGATACTCCCTTGCGTGACATGTGCGACACTGTCTGCCAGACAATAATACCCTCTGACATCAAGCCTACGACTTGGACATACACGCTAGTACCTTCGTACTAAAACTAAAATGGGCCCTTCAGGGCATTCCACAAAAATTTGACACCGAAATCACTCCTACGTGATTTTACTATATCTCAGGCGTGATCTGTAACCCAATTAAAGAGTAAATAAGATCTATACGAATACTAGTCCTATTTCACACAATTTAAGTTGCAAAGTAATTTTGAATTGTGAAATACTAACGAAATAGAAGCGCCGAGCAAACTATAACTGATAGGAAATCACTCAAGCGCAGCCCAACTTTTGACTGGAACAAAAAAAAAACGAAACTCTCCCCTCCACAAAAAAATAAATAAAAAACGGCGCAGCTAATGCATTAAATTACTTAAGAACGCCAGCTAAGGTACCCCACCCAAGTAAGTGGCCTTACTACCCATAGGGGGATATGCTAGATACTTGTTGTATGATGATACGTAGCCTAGTGAATCGACACAGTGTTCTTTAGGCGACTCATATAATTATGACTGTACGATGTATGATTTCATCGATGTATGAGCTTATATGATATGTAGGATGAAGTTTGATGACATGTTATGAGTATTATGAGTATTTGATTGTTTTTGATGACGATGTAGATTGATGATGATGAGCATCGATGCAGTATATCACTTAATATGAGTGTTTCCCACATTTAAAGCAAGATGCAGTTATGAATGCTCATATTGCATTTATGCGTCGAAATGCGCCCTACGACAAAACCCTCACAAAACATAATGATAATGATTAAGATGGCCATAGGTTAACACGCCATAGTATACTAATAGTAATCAAAGATGAAACATAAGCCGTCTGTGTGATAAAGATCGCAGAAATTAGAGGGACCTACGCGCATCTTCTGTATATACATAAGTATCGGACACTTCTAGTCTTCTTTTTATGATGCATTAAAGTACCGAAGCGTCACGACCCGCATTATTTAGAATTGTCGAGTTTGATTCTGAATAAATGAATCATGACTAAAAGATGAAAAATCGAAAACAAATAAATTCCACAAAGAAAATAAAATAGAAGTATAAAATCTGGTAAAATATTAAAACAGAAAGCGCAAGTCATAGGAGACTAAAAAATAAATATTAAAATCAAAGTATAAATTGTACAAATGAGAAATACAAATATAACAAAGAAAATAAAAAAGATTACCAAATGTGAAAACGGGCTTCGGACGCTCAGGAAATGACACCTCTCTTGTGATAGGGCAGCTCCAACAAACACCTCTCAGTAATATTTTTATTTTTTGATCATGTATTTTTTTAAATAATCTTTTCTTTTTTTTTTTATTTTTTTTTTTTTTTATATTTTCCTTTGTTTGACTTAGGTAACCTGAAAAAGGTTGAAAAATGGCCCCCCGTTCAATGCTGAGTATAAAAATTTATACTCAGTAAGCAACCTACTTGTAGGCTAAATCTTTTCGCACCATCTTCTTATAAATTAGATAGCGTATCCACGCGCTCTTATCTCTGCTATACCATGGTTTGAGTGAGTGCGAATCAATGCTTAAATATCTATTTTCTGTATCTTAAGAGGCTTGAAATATAAAAGCACGCTAAAGAAGTTAAGTGAAATTATAATAATAAATAAGCTTGAAAAAAATTATCAAATCAAGTGCTATTTCGACCCCGACCATTGCAAATATTCAATTCTCGAGCGCCTCCTAAATTTGTCCTTCCTCAAGGGAATCAGCTTGTAAACACGTGAAATGAAGGTTGAATCATAGACCCCATAGACTAACCTTTAGTCTTTAGCATCAGTAGAACTTATTAGAAGGGTCATATGACTCAACCGCTAGCCAGATATTGTCCTCTTTATGGCTTTCCTCTCTCGGGTTTCCTCTTTATGGTTTCCATATCCAAAGAATGTGGAGATCTCACATAGTCCTACCCTTTTCTTTTTCGGGCTTAGAGTCCTCCGCTAGCATCTCAGTTCCTCTGTTCAAGTCGATGTAGGCGAGATCTCACAATAAGCTTCCTCGCTGAAGCACTCCGCCTCCTCTATTCCAATCGAATGTGTGGTACGCGATCTCAGCAATCTACACCTCACTTGGGGACCAGACATAACCTACACTCGCCCAATTCGCCTTTTTGTTCCTCATCTCCAATTAATATGATATTTCAACAATCCACAATATATAAATTCTTTACATGTCACTTTGCTTAAGGGATAGGGAAACTGTTTAGCTTCTAAATCATCTAGCGAAAATTAATACTCAAAAGTCGAGACGAACTTATAGTCTTACTCATCGGCCAATAAGACACATTTATATGCAAGAGCCTATACTCCACTCATATTTGTATGTATCATATATTTTGTAATAGCCCCCGCATCCATAAATAGACTATCCACATGACTAGCAGAGCCCCAATTTTATTATTGAGTTGTTTCACGCATCAACACAGCGTTCATAAAGAATCATCAGTGATAGTTTGATAACTCTCTCCAAAAGTAGAGTTATATACAAGTCCTTTTACAATTAAGTTTTAGCTATTATATACTCACAAATTTTTATTCATATAATTTGCTCAATTCTATTTTAATTAGTATATATAGAAATCAGTCATTGTAGTTAATATGAAAGAGATCAATTTGCATAATATCGAAGAGCTTATAATTAAGATACACAATTAATTGAGTCATTTAGTAAAAATTCCCGAACATTATGCCCTGAAATCAGGATTGCTAGCTAGCAAATTTCTGGAAACAAATACTGCTCGTGAAAAAAATTTAGAAAATAAAATTGCTGACCCCATGATGCTGAAGCAATAATGACGACCCCTTAAAAACTTTTCAGGGAGAGACGCTGAAAATTTAATCCACACAGCCGTTTCCCACCTTGGAACATTGCCGCGAACCAAATTAGAAACATAGGCTAGCAGAGCCTCTGCTGTGAAACAAGGAGAATAGAAAAAAAAAAGGTCTTTCTCTAGCGGCAAAGAGTAGCTGGATCAGAACGTCGAGAGCTCAAGCGAGAGCAGAACTTCCATTGACAAATGAACAACAATCAAAGCTGACCCGTACATCTAATTTACCAATTACTCTCCTTAACCCTCTTTTCTTATTCTATCACAATTGTATATGATTGTGATGTAGGTTCCCTATTTCCTTTAATAATAACCTCTAATTAACCTTACTCTCCTTATTCTCCCTATACATCCATTTGTATCTTATTCTATTGCAATTTTTTATAACGATTAGCGCCATGTGGGTATCCGTTGTTTAATCAGTTCTGCTATGCAAGAGCACAAATGCTCTCAGATGTTCACATTACTTTTGATGCTTATAATTGAAATGTATAATCATTATTTATTCAATATAAGGCAAAGAAAATCATTAATGAAATCCACGTTTGTAAGTGATATTTCTCCTATTTGATTTAAGTCTCAAAAACCAACGCAAAATTTGATATAATTTATTAAAATTATGTTTACGAGAAGTAACCATAAAGAGCAGAAAAAAACCTTTGAAGTTATTCCATAATATACAGTTTTAGCTATGATAGTTTCACTTTAGTCATCAATCATAAAGACCACACAAACAAAACAATTATAAAGGATATGGTTTAAAATTCTTAGCGATACACCGATGTGACATCGGATAAAATCTATATGTTTTTTAAGTATCCTGAAGAGGTGGCTATAGCTCAATGTTAGAAGAATTTCATTTTTTCAGCGCCAATGTATTCTTAATAGTATCATTTCAGCTCTTTAGGCGAGGTTTTCCTTCACTAACTGAACACAGCTTGTGTGAAATTCAAACTTGTTCGACAACACACGCCGCTCATATGTGCATGTTCAATCATCTACAACTCCATCCGACATGTCTCTACACTAGGTCAAGTCATCCGACTCAACTTTTCCGCTACTCTAGGCCAAGGTCTCTCTTATGCAATGACACATCTCATAGTCATCTCGTATCGATCATTGAGTCGATGCTCATGCAAAAAAATTTTCGCATTCAAAGGAGAGCTACTAAGCGATGGATTAGGCTCGTGGATGAAGGGCCATTTCTGCAGCAACATAAGAAATCCGTTTCCACAGTATGCCCAGAAGACAGCCCACATTGAAGATTAGAAGGTTCGGCAAAGATTGGAAAGCAAAACAATTATCTATTTCAGAAGTGGGTGTTTGAATATCTTAGATCGTTCGATCTTGGCAGACAAATTCCTCAAAATACAGCGATAACAACAAAGAACATATATGAAACATGAGATTCATATGATAGCAGAAGAAATATTAAGGTTCGACACGGGGTTCTAAAGCATGCACTATTTAGCAAGCTCTTCGGAAGGATTTGAAATCGCTTCACATGCACAGAGCTTAGAGAATCTGTAAATAGAGTATTTTGCCTCAGACCCTTAGCCATAGCCAACAAGATGCAATAAACGCGTGCAGAAACAAACGAGATGTTGAAGTAGTTGAAAAGCATTCTAGAGATACTACGACTCCCAGTTTGATTATATTTTGAAATTCCATTGAGGGAGTCCAAGCGATACAACCATCTATAATCATTAGATTGAGATGCGAAAGCTAGTCTAGTGCCTGCTAGTGCTCGAACAACACATGGCTTCTCCATGTTGATAGAAGAACATGCCTTTGAGTGATCACTCATGGTGAACAATCTGCCGCAGGAAGGTAGCTCAAGTCGTGGGAAGAATGCGCCAGATGGCATAGGAATTGGCCGGACGAGGCAGACAAACCATTCAACAAGCGCCACCAATGGAGGCCCTGCTATATGAGTCACAAGCTTAAAACAATCTTTCTTAAAGAATAGTCAAAGCAAGGCAGATAGAAGGCAAATATGACACGAGACTCTCAGAAGCAGATGATGGCCTGATGGGCATTACAGTGAATATGAATAAGCGCCAATAAGTAGAAGATAATGTGGGGGTCCTTGACTTGGGATGTGAGCAATCATATGTGTAGGAAGAAGGAATATTTTTTCAGATTTTTTCCTGAATAGGAAGTTTTAGAAGATTCGGACAAGACTTTGTGGCAACCGGCGCAATCAACTCAAGCATTGATGTACCGCAGGAAAAGGGTAATGCTACGGCTGCAAGAGGATGGGGAATGCGAATCATACTGATAACCACGCGGAGTGTTCTATGCTAGCCAAAGCTGAAGAACAACAATTGAACTTGATCAAGACTTGATTGAATGACTCAGATTTAATCTAGCATAAGAATTGCATGAAACTTAAGAATGACAAAGATGATTCTCAAATTTATTAGGCTAAAAGTCTCAACCTATGAGTATCTTTAAGTTTATTCATAAAAAATCTCTTTTACCTAATAATTTGCTTGGTATTTATAGCTCTCTCAACTAAGAAAACTTCCAACTCTTCACATAGCCCTCACTAAAGGAATCTCCACAAAAAAAAAAAAAAGATTATTGATCACTTTTAATGCTAACCAATTCTCCACTCAAGCCCAATACAAGAAACTTAACGGAATTATAATCCAAGAAATTAAAGTTGTGCAAAGTAAATAATCAATAATCAAAAAGTGCCAATTTATAGCAAACCCATTTTTCAATTTCAAACGTGGCTAAATATTCGCTTCGAACCATCCAAATGATACCTTCACTCAATCGAAATAAGCTTGTAACACGATAAAATGGAGGTTGAATACGAGATCTATCAAATTGGTACTTGAAGAATGAATGTTTATTGAATAATCTTAGACGGCCTTAGCCGTTGCTGTAATGGTCTAATTGAAACAATTTGGTTGCTCCGAACTCGACATATTCGATACTATGAGAAGCGCATGACTCAACTCTTTTTTTTAACTGAGTATAGTGTATCAGCCAAATTTCCACTGCTACAAAATATATGTCATTTAGGCTTTTCCTTTCGGACGCTTTCCCTATTTTTAAAAACCTGGTCTGCTTAGGAAGAGCCGTTTACACACCCTTATTAAGAAAGAATGTTTTGTATCCATCCTCTAACGAATGTGTAAATCGAGTCGGAAGCTATTATTATATATCTTTTAGTTCTCAAACCTGATGACAGAAATTTGTTATAATTTAAAATTAGGGTTAAAGCTAAGTAAGTAACCATTAGAGAAGAGAAAAAAAATCTTTGAAGTTATTCCATTAATATAAGTTTTAGTTCTGATAGTTTCACTTCCGTCATCCATCATTAACACACAAACAAAAACAATTATAGAATGTTAAAATTCTGGGATAGAACGACCAGTGTAGAATTGAGTCAAAATCTATATTTTTTAGCATCAAGTGCCCGTAGTCTGAAGTCCCTTATATTTGAGATCTTCACCGTGACGGCCATAATTAATTGAGTTCCACTACATACTTAATATCAGCTGGCCTGAATTGTCTGCAATAAATTGTAACCATTTCTTTGTCTTCATAACTAATAGGATAGGATGTTCTAAGGTCTTGTAACTTGTAAACTAATTAATGATTGTTTCTACTTATTTTGTCCCCTTTAATGGTGATATAAACCTCTAAGTTTAACAAAAGAGATAATACTTTACATAAACTTTCAAGACCCAAAACTAAATCTTATTAGATAATTTGAATTATCTTATTAGGATATTTATTAAACTTTAAAATTATCTAATATAGTCTCATTTAATCTTGTAATTAAAAGTTCAATCTCACAAATATAAAAATAGGTAATACCGAGATTTGAACTCTACGGCTTACTGAGTGGTAAAATCCAATATCCTAACTAGTAGACTATAGGACACACATATTATCAGATTTCGGTGCTAAGAAATAGTTGAACTTCAAAAAATAAATAGTATTTCCATTATACTTCAAAACTTTGAAAAGGTGAACGATGTGTACCTTGCCTTTTTAAGTTTTGCTACTATTTTGTTTTAAGAGTTTATCTAACACATTAAAATCAATTAATATATGAATTAGATACAGCGTTTACAATTCATTCCTGATATTACTTATATCAGCTCTTCTTATAAAGATCTTAGTCACAAATATGGAATAAAGAAGTTTATTTTACCCCAATAATTTTGTGATAATGAGCAGAACGTTTTTCCGTAAACAACTGAAACACAACTTGTGTTGCAAATAACACTCAAACTGTGTTTTAGTCACACATGCCTCTCGAACCTGTGTGCAATGTTCAATCGCTCTGCGACTCTATCCAACCTGCTCTTTATATGAGTCAAGTCATACTGACTCGTTCTCTTCCCTCTACTCCTAGGCCAAGATCTCTCTTAAACAACCATTAATCTCATAAGTCATCGGAACTTACTAAACAACCTAACACATGCATCGTCGACATCATTCTATGTCTTTATACGATAAAAATTGACCATCTTGGCTTTTCGTTACCTCAACAACATTCGCGTAGAGAACTGACCCATGATATTTACCATTACTCACCAGGAATCCCAAACATTCCTATCCATGATGGGTTCTCATCGGATCATTGAGTTTATTTGCCTGTCCATGCTAAACAATTTGTGGCATCTGTTCCAAATTAGCGGGTGCTCCTAAACAAACCTCCGACATGCAGTTGGGCCCTGCAAATACGGCACACCTATATGACTATTTCCGGTGATAGCGTCATGAATGCAAAACTTTCAAATTAACATTTTTTTAAAGAAGAAGCCTCGAAAGCTCGTAATAGTAGCCTAATAGTAACGAGAATGCTTTCGCAGGTTAGACACTCATAGGCCAATGGGCCTTGACACCCTCAACCTCAAATCCACTTTGCCCTTAAGCCCCCATATAGGGTAATTAGCATCACCACTTACCAAGTTCAACATTTTCTTAAAACAAGTCACTAACTTTATGAAGACACTACATCAACTTTAAATCTATCAATGCCTAGGATTGCTTTTTCGTAGCGGAGAAACCTGTTGCCCATATCATATTACATGTAAAATAAGATTAATACATCTGATCAAAATAAATGCGCAAGCTCGATGTTTATAGTCCAAGCTCCAAAAAATATATGCTAACTCAAAATATCGGATACTCCTACTTGGAATTGATCCGGCCAAAGAACAACTCCAACAACCCTAACAATAGGCTTGCCACCAACCATCCAACCACTATGTTAGCCCCAATATTGGTTACCAAGCCCACATTACAAAGGCTCCTATGAGCCGATTCCTCAAGACATATGACAACTTTATGAAGACTACAAACAATTTAAACTCTATCAATAAGCATGCCGGATCATGTGTCGTAGCCGGAGGCAGAAACCTATCATATTACATGTCAAATAGCATTATAATACACTGATTCAAAATAAATTGTAAAATATGACGCGGCTACTCACAGTTTATATATGGGCCTAGGAGAAATACGACCCGCTAATCCATTTTCCAACCGACAATTGCAGCAAAAGGTGTACAGCGCTGACTCTAGATGGAAACCAACTCTCATGCAGTTTCCTTCAACTCTAAAGCACGGCCAGTAGACACTCAGGCCTTCGCCCAAAGCCCGATAAGCCCAAACTCTCAACTATAGGCGAATATCATGGACAGACCAAAGAACAACTGCAGCAACCTAACCAATGCGGCTCCTCAAAGCCAGCCTACAACCACTTTGTTGCATTACCTTAGAGGTTTAAAAGCTTACATTACTAAGGTCGGCTAATTTTCTTAAGGACAATGCCCTACTTTATGAAGAACTACATCCCAACTTTAAATCTGTTAATGCTGCGTATTGTTGTCTCGCCGGAGAAACCTATCATATTTACATGTAAAATAAGATTAATACATTTGCATTCAAAACAAATCAGGCCACGCTCGATGTCTAATAGTTCAGAGCCACCAAACAATATATGTAACAAAAA
This sequence comes from Cucurbita ficifolia, assembly GCA_033971965.1. Classification (NCBI taxonomy): domain Eukaryota; kingdom Viridiplantae; phylum Streptophyta; class Magnoliopsida; order Cucurbitales; family Cucurbitaceae; genus Cucurbita; species Cucurbita ficifolia. Next base: position 18,309 of record JASJUX010000059.1, on the reverse strand, counting down.
AAAAAGGGATGTCAGGCTGAGGAATACCTAGCAACGGTTTATATTGACGCCGCCCCTAGGAGCAATCGACTACGCATCCTATCCAACCGAAAAAAAGCCGGGAAAGGCGTTACGCTGCTCTGTCTGAAACTAGACTCAAGCGGTTCCTTCAACTCTAAGCAGACCATGCGCACGACTAAGGCCTTCGGCCAAAGTCCATAGCCCAACTCCCCATACTTGAAATGTACAGGCCAAAAAACAATTACCAACAACCCAATAACAATCAGGGCTAAGCCAACCTCCTAATCCACTTAGTTCCCACCTATAGGGTTACCCAAGCACTTATTAACAAGCTCAGCGATTGTTTAAGACGATAATCTACTTTCATGCAACGACTACATCCAATTTTAAATCTCATCATGTGCGATTGTTGTAGTAAGAGAAACGATCATCTTTACATGTTAAATAGATTAAAATATTGATTCAACCAAATGGCAAGCTACGTACTGATCCATAGTCTCCAAACCACAAAAAATATATAGTATCCCCTCTCCCTTCCTCCCTAAAAAAAAGTGGATGTACAGGACTACTTAGAGAGTATTATACTGCCCGCGACTCAGAAGAATACGACGCCGCCTATCACTTCAATCGCCACAACGAACGAAGAGATTTACGCTGCCCTCATGATAACCAGCCTCACCGGTTTCCTTCAACCTAAGAGGCCCATGAGATATACCGTCCTAGGCCCTATCTGCAACAAACAGCCCATAACCTCAAATCCCTATATTCTAAATGAGACAGGCAAAAGAACTAACTCCAACAACCTAACCAATAGGCCTGAGCCAACCTCTAGAGAGAACCACTTTGTGCCCCCATATGGCAGTTACAAGTCACTTTACCAAAGTCCCCCCCCCCCCCCCCCCCCGCGCGATATTCCTAAAGACAATATAATACTTTATTAGAAGACTATAATCAGAGTTAAATCTAAATGAAGTGAGATTGATCTGACTAGCCACAAAAATCTATCAATTTAATGTAAAATAGATTAATAATTGCATTCGAAACAAATGGTAAGCTCGATCACTCATCAGTCCAAGCCACCAAAAAATATATGTACTTTTTTTTTTCTTCCTTTTTTTTCTTCAAAAAAACAAGTTGATTCAGGCTAAGGCTACTCAGAGGTTATTTCTGTGCCTATTTTTGGAGAATCGACCCATTATCCTTCAACCGGACTAAGAAGGCGACGGTTACGTGCTCTGTGATGTGGAAACCAGCCTAACGTGGTCTCTTTACTTTAACTCTAAGCGACGCATGGACGTAGGCCTAATCGACCCAAAGCCCATAACCCAACTCCCTACTTGGATGTGACATAAGCCAAAGAACAACTCGAGCCAACCGCTTAACCAAATGGGCTAGCCAGCTCAACCACTTTGTATAACCTTCCTTATAGGTTACAAGCTTACATTACCAAGCTCGACGATTTCCTTAAGACAATGCCTACTTTATGAAGACTACATCCAACTTTAAATCTATTTATGTGGGATTGTTGTAGCGGAGAAACCTATCATATTTACATTGTAAGATAGATTAATACCATTGATTCAAAAAAATGGCAAGCTCACGGATCGCTCTATCAGGTTCAAGCCACAAAAATATATGCCTAAAAAAAAAAGTGGGATGTGAGGCTGAGAATACCCAGCAGGACACCGTATAAACTTCCACCGACAATAAAGGATGCGAAGGTTACGTCTTCTCTAGTAAGAGAGCCAAAACCCTCCTAACCACCTTTTTGAGTGGACCTTACCTTAGTAGGTTACATAGCTCACATTCACCAAGACTCGGCTGATTTCCTTAAGACAATGCCATAATTTAGGCAAGACTACATCCAACATTTAATATATTAATAGTGCGGATAGTTGATAGCGGAGAAATGAGGCAAAAGAACAAATCCAACAACCCCTAACCAATGAGGCTATCGCCAACCTACAACAACTATTGTTTAGACCCCCCCCTTAATTAGGTTACAAGCTCACAAAACAAAGCTCGTTCCCGATTTCCTTAGTAAGCAACAAATGCCTACTTTATGAAGACTATCATCCAACTGTAAATCTCATCAACCTGGGGACTTGCTTATAGAACCCGGACTGAAATGAAACCTATAATATTCACATGTAAATAGATTAAGTACATTGACTGATTTCCAAAAAAATGGCAAGCCCCTTACTGATGCTGTCCCATAGTCCAAGCCCCACCAAAAATAATGCTATTTACACAACACCACACCACCAAAAAGTGAGATGTGCTCAGGAACAACTCAAGGGTTTAATACAGGGCCTAGTGAGAATCGCACCCGCTATACCTTCCACCGACAATGAGCCACGAAATGGTTACGCTGCTAACTATGAAACTAGCCTCACGCCCGGTTTCCTTCAACTCTAGAGGACCAGGCGACATATTAGCCTCGCCCCTCCTAAAACCAAAAATGTTAACATAATCCCATAGCCTCAACTCCCTACTTGAAATGCGACAGGCCCAAAAGAAACAACTCCAACAGAACCCTAACAAATATGGCAATTTGCAGCACAACCTAGCCACCCACTTTGTTGCCCCCCATATGGGTTACAAAGCTACACATTACCATAGCTCAGCGATTTTGTTTAAGACAATATCACCTATACCATTATGAGACTACATCCAATTTTACAAATCTATCAATGTGCGAGCATTGTCTGAACTGTAGTAGAGACAATCGATCGATATTTGACATTGGCTCTAAAATAGCATTAACACATGATTCAAACAAATGGCCAAGCTCATAGATACCATAGTCCAAGACCAACCAAAAATACATATCATGTATAAAAAAAAAGTGGATGTCAGACTACTCAGAGGTTTATACTGCGCTAGGAGAATCGACCTCGATAATCCTTAGGGCAACTTACCGTTGAAATGCCGGCTTTTACAAGACAGAGTATAAGGTCGGCTTGCGGCTGCGCAGATATATGCCACCCCAGCCTACGTAGTTCAATGATGGTTAGCATACATACACCTACTAGTGGCTACAGTATTCATTAAATGACATGGCTATTGCCGGCACAGGAGGCGCAATGCCTCGCATAGAACCTGCCGCTATAAGGATGGATGTATCGGGACCAGACACATGAGTATTGAGCGACAGAGGGTAATGGTACCTCAATTGCCTCTGTTTTTAGAAGGCAAAGATAGCCTGTGTGACCTGTCCCTTTTATCTATGGCATCTGAGAGATCTTTGGACCCCAAGCAGCCTGGTAAGGCCTCGAGCCACCCGAATGCACTTTGTGGGCCTAGGTGCAGACGGCAAGTGACGGTTGCGCCGTCGCCCAGACGGATTTGCAACATGTTACGCAGCCAGGCCCGGCGTTTTGTGCGTTTCGAACAAGCTTTAATTTTCCGCCACAAGCGATGTATCGATTGCCTGCAAGATAATCAGCCCCTAAAGTCCGATGAAGCCACAAAGACGGCTGACGGAACACAAAATATATATGGGGCCTTAATCCCCCCCCTCCAGGGGGAATGTCAGAATGCCCAAGATCACGAAACTCGCCTGCGCGTTTAAAAAAGTAGCGACTGTGATGTGACACACGAGAAAACCTAAAGGCTCTAATCTCTCAGCCAAACCACCTAGAAAGAAACAAAACAAAAAAAAGTGGAGAGTTACACAAGAAAGAAACCTGACGAACGCTCATAAAGCGCCCAAAGCCCAAAACCATACGATAATAAGACTTCGAAAACCTCCGAATGCTACACTACAAAGCATATCCCAGAGACCTTTAAAACACACCAGAGATAGGATTTCCGACGTTGCCTTACACTGTCATACAATGCTCGCTTACGGATCGGCAAGGAAACAGGACATCATACTTCTCTTCCTTCTTCATATCTACGACACTAGCCAAGAAAAGACCCGAAGTTCATTGCTTCGATAAAATACTCTCTTACACCTATAAATCGCTTGTCATGAGCTCCCGAGTCATATTTAGGCAATACTTGATGGAGGCGGAGCCATTCGACATTACTGCGAGTAGAAGAAAAGACTTGCCAAAAAATATAACTTACCATATTATTCAACTAAGCGCTTTGTTTATTCAATTTACTTTTAAATAAATTCAGAAAAGAAGATTCACCTCAAAGATTTGATAATAGGAGTTGCCCCCCTCTAAACTTTTAACTTTCAATTCAATGTACATTTTTTAACATCAATGTCTTACATCACCCACCACCGTAACTCTCTCATCTTCGCTTTTGGCCCCCCTTAAAAGCCATTCACCGCCACTTCTTCCATTCTACCCCAAGACCTCCTCTCTCGCACCTCTTCCTTTAGTCGCCGTCCAAACCCCTCCATTTCCCCTACTTGCTAAATCCTTTCCCTTCCCGCCCTTAGGCTCATGCTGCAAAGCAACAAGTCATACAGCCATTTCTGCTCCTTAGAGACACTCAGCAACCGTCTCGACCTATGGTCTCAGGATTACATTTCCATGATGTCCTCTATCCATTACATCAAGGAAGTCACCAGAATAAGCTAAGGTCCAGCCCGAAATGAGAACTCGATATAAAAAATGCGCCCAAAAGTGGCATGTTGAGGCACTACACACGTGCTCGATTATATTGGCAACCTCGGAGAATTGCCACCCCTAATCCTTCCACCGATCAACCATAAGGAAACTTAAGCGAAAAAGGTTATGCACTGAGGTCTATGAAACTAGCCACACACAAGTTTCCTTCAACCTACTAAGTCGAGCCATTATTAGGCACTGGGCTATTACGCTCCAAAGCCCACTCCGCCCAACGTCCGTAACTTGGTAGTATAGGAGTTCCCGGCCACGGAAATAACAACGTCCAACAACCCTCAAACAAAAGCACGGCTGCGGCAACCTACTAACCAACTTTGAGTTGCCCCCATCCATGAGGTTTACAAGATCACATTACCAAGCTCTCGCGAGTTTCTTAAGACAATGACTACTTTATGACGACTACATTCAATTTAAAATCTATAAATGTGAGGCATTTTTGTAGCCCTTCTTTAGAAACCTATCATTCTCATCTCTTCAAACATTTTAAGTCGCTTATATTTAATAGTATTATAGCAATTACAACATCATTTCATATTGTTTAATATTCCATGATATTTTATAAAATGTTAAATTCATGTTCTCATACGATGACAAATTACCACTTAAAGTAAAAAAGTAGATAGACTAACCATACTCGTATTTCGCTCGGATACGGGAAGATTTAGCCCGCTATTCTTGACCTACACAAACGACGAAGGTGTACAATGCTCCGCCCCGAACAAAAATATCATTAATTTTAATTTTTAGTCTAAAAAAATTACCTTCTTTGAATCATTAAAAAGTTTCAATAATACTCTTAAACATTAATAAAAAGTTCCTAAAAATAAGATATTAGTACTCTTTGTTTTAGGTTAGTAGTTGCGAACCCTGTAAGAACTTTCCAAAACTATTTAAAAAATATATAATTTTTTAATTTTCGAAAAGTTGTAGGAATATTTTAACTTTTCTATTTTTTTAAAAGTTTAAGATGAGCTACTCACCCTTAAATTCCACTTACTTGCTGGGTAATGTGACCTTCTCGTTTTCTTTTATATGTAACCTTAGTTCATACTTGGTTTAAGCGTTTCATATATAATTCACAAGTGCTTCATACAAATCAGCTCTAGCAGAAATAGTCCAGGCGGTGACTACTTATCGTACTTGCCCGGTATTTGCGGATCCTGTATTTCTTGAGCTTACCATGAGCTGTAGTTTTCTTCTCGAATGTTCCTATAGTAGCTTACCTGCAATGCACTCTTAGTTTCTATGAACCATTACAAAAATTTCATTTTTTTTTTTTTTAGAACCACTCGAAAACGCAAGTTACAATTGATGCCAAAAGTTATAAAGAGGATATTGTGGGTGATGTTGCCGGTTCAGTGAACCGGCCCATGTCATCATCTTCTTCCTCCCGCAGCGTCCCCGGACAACGCGAAAGGAAGAGACCGACCGTGACCGTATTGGCCTCCCTTGACTCTGAAAACGGAGTCCGCGCCCAGCCCCCATCATTCCAGAGCATTTATATACACCCTTCGATATCTCTTCATAAAAACTATTAAAGAGAATTGTACAGGAAGAGTTTAGAGGATGCGACTATCAACTCACCCCCGTGATACGATTGACAACTACAACGTGGAGAAGTTACAGACTGCATGTCAAAATTAGGGAAAAAATTCATTTGGCCGGCATATCGGATAAGTATTAGCCAGAGCAGAAGATCAAAACCAGGTCGGTTCAGGGGCAGTGTTCGCTTATTGCTAACGACAAAAAAATTTTTCGACTTACTTTAAGATCGCTACTGTTTATATCATATTATAAAACATTGAATGCGGAATACTTTATTTACAACTTCATGAAAACATAACATTCAAGCTTAGAATCACAACCATCGAGACTTAGTCGTGCTTTCTGAACACAACTTTTAAAAAACGACACGACACAAGACTATCCTCCCCCCCCCCCCTCCCAAATAAAATAAATAACACGCTTGAAATCCAAACATACTATATCCTAGAACGAAGTCTAGAAGAAAATAATACAATCTACCCTATGCATGTGCAAACACATGGCTATTTCAGTTGCCGATGCAAGTCTGTACAGCCGTCCTACAGCAATGTCTTGCCTCAACCTGAAATAGAACGGTAAGCACGCATCGCTGGGTATTCATTAAGAAATACTCAGTTGAACACTTCATTTCTATTGGGGATTAAATGCTAAGAACATGCCGAATGCCAATGAGAGGACCTTATCATATCCAGTACTATTTATACATATGGTACTGATATCTAATGGGCAGCCTTTGGATGGTACCATATTACTCTACACACAACCCATACGTTGGCGGAGTAATGGGTTCACAAGATAAAGTTCGCCACACTGCTGGGCCCTTTTCTATGGTCGCGCCGTGAAATGAGTCTTCTCTAGTAGTTCAACTTTTACCGACACACATACATAGAATTAGTAATGTCACAGACAACATTATCTGTAAAATAGTAAAACAATACTTTTCCTGCCTAATGAGCTACGCATTCGTCTCCCTTACGAGGGAATTATGAGTACCCCCAATGCAATATGAGGCCCACACATAATGACTTATGCACTAATCTCTGACCCGGTCCCCAACATTTACGTCGTTGCCTTAATTTAATATCATTAAATAACAACCCCGCCTAGCATCTGTAATATTCATATCATTTTGTATATTCGCTTTTCAGATATTCGTTCATCGGTCAATATCATATCGACTTTCTCATTTTTCCATTTCATATCATAACCGAATCTAACTAGATTATATTTCCATGTCCATATTATCGTGATTTCAGGTCATTGCATCATCATGTTGTGGACGTACAATGTAAGAGACATAACATAAACGTTCCCATGTTTTTAACATAAGCATCGCCGCTATGATACATACTGCATACCATAAAACATATGCATCTCCCCCCCCTCCCAATGTATCATATCACAAACATGTCAATTGTATCACTCTAATCTCGATCAACCATAACCTATTTCATATAGTAATCACCAACATATATAATATCCCTTAAAATTCACATACTAGGATATCATAATCATATCATATCGTGAACACTTACGTAGCTCATATTATTCACCTATAACGGTATCATATCATATAACGCTTCTTGATACATATCACAGTCATATCGTGACAGAACGTACCTTAGGTCATATTCGTTACAGCAACGTAGCGTCACCGCCTATCGTTCATAGCAATCTATCAAATCATATCTCATTTCTACCCGATAACACTAATCATGTATTCTTTTATCCCAATGATCGCTGCACCATATCGTTTTTCATCAATCTCTCATATCCTAAGAACTTTGATACGTAACCTAACCTTAACATTTCATGAACATCATCTTCACTCCTATCATTACATTACGTTTAAGCTGCTTTTACATCCCTGTCGTTTCCACTATCACAAACATGATCCATCTCGAACACATTCGCTACCATAACTTATTATCATACAATTCTACATATCACAACATTATATAACCTATCATAAGCATACCGTGATTACAATGTTACTATATATAACATTTTTTGTTATTTATAAAGCATTTCATTTTACTATTCATTTACTACCGCTCTCGGAAAGTATAATTTAACTTATTCTCCGTATCTTCAAAAGTAAGTTCTTTTTCATAAGCTTATCACACCTCTTCAAAAATTAAGTTCGTAGTCTTGGCCCGTACATATAAAAATTAACAATATTATTATGCGGCTTGAATCACATAGACAAGTTAACAAAAAAACAAAAGGTATTAAATATTCAAAATCTTCCATTTTCTTTCTCTACTCTATTTCCTCCTTCTTCTTCTATTATGTTAGTACAATATTCATAAGATTACTGTAATTCTTCATTTTTAATTTAGTTCATTCATTAGAGGTATATAAACATGGGCCAGTGCACGTTGAGGCCGTAATTTTGAGTTTGTTCCCTCGGTCTGCAACTTAAACCCACGAACACAATCATTTTCTGTCTATTGAGTCAGCTCGAACCCTTCTGCGACGGTCTTAGCCCTCGATTTCTTCATTCAAATATGCCTTACCATTGAGTCCCCTCAAACTAATGAAAACATCAATTTTCGCAGGCCATAAGGACCTGTCGATCAAGAATTCAAATTCTTCCCCAAAACATACCAGATATACGAATCTTCTATCGATTACATGCTTTGTTCTTAAGGTTGTCTGTCCTCGAGGCCTTCTTTGAAAATGATTCCTTTGGTGTGTAGAAATTTACTTAGACGTGATTAGGCATTCTATCCGTCGAAATGTCTATAGCTTCAGATTGGATTTCAAGCTTTCCTTTAAGTTTTCGATTAATGGCGGACAAGAGCTTGGAGGTTTGGGCGAATACGATAGCGGCACATTTCGAAGCTTTTCCCTCCTTCACAAACCAGGTGGGTAATCCTCTCTAGAAGGTGTAGGCAACATGGATTTTTGAGTTGAAAAAGATGGACTGCTACCTTCCGAATCTTGGAAGAATATTCGAGGAGACAATACCCAAATTCTAAAGACCTTTCACGTGAACTTTTAGCGAGGAATTTAAGCGTCAGCATAACTAATTAATGTTTTATCTTACTTACAACCTTTCATGTGAACATTTTGAAATTTCTACGTATAGATCTTTAGAACTAAATTGAAATATCTAATACAAATACAGTAAAATAAGAGTACTCACCAGAGATTATAAACTCGAGTTATTTCCCCCCCACATTCAAAGTCCATGTGCTTAACACTAAACCATGGGACCACAAATATTTATAATGTGATTGTGTGTAGTAATAAAATGTTTGAACTTTTAAAAAAAATAAATAGATGTACTTCAATACGTTCAAACTTTAAAATGACTAATGTGTGTCTCATTTTTGTTTTGTATTTGATGAGCCGTTTCAACACACCTTAAAAATAATTCAATGTATTAGATCACGTGGACAATTATTCTAAGCACTGTTTTTTCAGCCCTACAATTATATCTAATCACTTTTATTAGCGGACAAAACATCAAGCTAAAGTCGAGCTCCCAATCACAAGAAAAAAAAAAACAAAGCCGTTCAGTTTTATGATTTTCACTCCGAGTTTCTTCATAATGTCAAAAAAAACATTAGTCCACCATTTCTCTTCAACTTGTGCCTACCCACTTTCTAAGCATAAGAATTCCCAACAATTTCTTATGGAGGAATCGATCGTATTTTCGATAGGTGTTGCCACAAGAGCCCTCAAACTCGTGTCTCCCATTTATGCGATCACCATGAAAAGTTTCAAGGAAAACTTGAAAATCCCATCCAGTCTACAAGGAAATTCCATTTGGGAGTCAAGATCATCTCAATTCAATTTGTGCTTCTCAAGCGAACATTCTAGTAGAAGACCAAATTGAAACATAACGAGTCCAGAGCGTACTGCCCGATTGAAAAAAGACGATTTTTCGCGGTTTACAAATAGAGAAAAGGATTGAGAAATTACCATCTATAGCCCCATTTTTCTTAATAAATTGAGTACGTTCATGACACCGACGTCATGTTCGTTGTCAATCGAACCAAAAAGAGATCATGAAATTTTTAGCTACGTTGAGCAAACCTCGTCAGATACTACCATTTTCAAGATGTTATACAATGCCACGAAACTTGCTAGGCAAAAGAGAAGAAGAGAGGACCTGCATATAGAAGCTTACGAGCGGAATTCAAAAAAAAATGGACAAGAGGAAACGCGCATCGGAAATCAGCACTGAACAGAGCGAGAGAGAATACAGAGAACGATACGAAAAACACGAAAGTCGGGATAGAAGAGAACAGGATCCACCGCCGATTGCGAGGTTCGGTCGCTCTAGCTGACCCAACAGCCTCCCATGAAGCCCTTGAGAGTATATTAGGACCACACCCACGCATTTCGATTCCATATGAGTACTCAGCGCCAATGTTAGTACAGCCAACCCCACACCTACATAGGCCTAGTATCTTATGCCGCACTGCCCTTCAGTCAATCTCAACTGTAAACACCTGCAACTATTTAGCCAATGACCGAAAGCCCAAACAAAGCGGGCGGGGGGTGAACCTCTGGCTAATCCCACTTGGAGACCTACAGAACCCACTCTAGTTCACCCCAAAACCGCACCTTGATCCCGAGAATTAGAGAAGAGCATGGTGACTCATCTGTCTCCTTTTAAGCCCCCGTCGAACATGTGGCACGTCCTAGCAGACAAATACCCTCGACTTCACGCATCGACTTGCTCCACGTAGTCCTTCAACTAAAAAAATTTCTTACGGATCTCCCCAAATTTGCACACCGACTCCTACGTTCTTGTACTATTCTCTGAGGGGATTTTATACCCTAATTAAAAGGTAAATATAAGACAGTACGGATAGCTTACTATTCATAATTTCAAGTTTAATTAAATTTTGAATTGTGATCTATAGAAACCTACTAACGAAAGATGCGAGGAGTACACCTGATAGGACAAACAACTCAGGAGCAACATTTAAGGAACAGAGCCCTAATGCCCATTAAATTACTTAGAACAGTCGGCTAAGGCAGACCCCACCAATGTGAAGTGGCCTACAACTATTTAGGAATAAGCCACAGATACTTATTTGTTGTATGACTGATACGTGACCTCAAGTGGCCATACGACACGTGTTTTTTATAGCGGCTTATATTAATTATGACGATATGATGTATGCCATTTATGATGTTATGAAGCTCTATATGATGATGCACTGATGCATGTTTGATGACATAGTTATGATGATTATGTGTATTTGATTGTAGCTTTCGATAGACGATTATGAGTGGCATGATTATGACCCATGAGGTATATTCTCTTAATTATGACGGGTTTTCGTTATACCAACATTAAGCAAAGATGCATGTTATGCAATGTCATTATATTGGCCATTATATTGAGAAATCATAATTGAGCGCCTACGACACAACCCTACAAAAGATTTTCTAGATGATCAATGTTAAAATCGCACCGATAGTTTCAACACGACAGCTTTACTAATAAGAAATAAAGATGACACTAGGCGTTGTGTCATAAAGATGAGAAATTAGCAGGCCGGACCTCGTGATTATTTGTATATACATAAAGCATAGGAGCTACGACACATTTCTTTTTTATGATGCATTAGTCAACATGGACGCTATGGTCACGACCCGATTTTCGCAGCGGTTCGTGCAACAAAAATTGAATCATGCACTAAAAAGACGAATCGAAAACAAATAAAATTAAAAGAAAATAAAACAGAAGCGTAAAAATACCGGTTTGGTAAAATTTCTTAAACAAAGAAAACGGATGTCAAGCAGATTGCTCCAAAATCCTAAATCTAAAACTAAGTCAAATGTTACAAATCGAGAAATACCAAATATAAAATGAAAATATAAAGACTAACAAATGTGATGAAAAGCGGCTGACGCTTCCAGGAATGACACCTCTCTGCTGATAGTGCCCCAGCTCTCGAACACCTAGCTCCGTATCGACTTTCTGACGGCTACCTGAAAAAAAGCCCCGCGAAAGGGAAAAATGGTTATGGAGTATAAAAATATACTCAGTAAGCAATCATACTTGATAGGCCTACTTTTCGCATCCTCTATACTCTTAAGTAGCCGTATCCACCGCGTCTTATCTCTAGCGTTACTGGTTTTTTTCAGTGCGAATCACACTACAAATCCTATTTTACTACATATCTTAAGAAGCTCGACGAAAATATAAATCACGCCTACAGAAGTTGTGTAAATCGTATAATAATAAATAAAGTTTAGATGCAACAATAATATTATCAATCAAGTGTTATTTCGACCGTGTCAAAATATCATTCGAAGGCCCCCTTCCAAATTGTCCCTCCTCAATTGTAATCAAGCTTGTGTAATACGTAGAACATGAAGTTGAACTTGAATCAAGGCCCCCCCATAGACTCAATCGCTAGCCCAGATCATTCGTACCGACCTTAAGAGCCTTTCCCTCTCAGGGTTTCCTTTAGATTTCAGATCCCAACAGAAATGTGGAGGCGATACCTCACAATCTACTCACTTCTTTCGGGGCTTAGACCCTCGCCTATAAGCACTTCGTTCCTCTTGTTCATATCGATTGGGATCTCACAATAACCCCCCATCGTGAGCAGGCTCAGCGTCCTCGCATGACACTCGCTTTTTTTTAGACCCACATGACTCAATCGAATGTGGGGATCTCACAATCTCAACCCTCACTCGGCGGAAGGGGACCTAGCATAAACCTCACATAGGCATTCTGTCCTCCTCTCCTCCAATTAATATGAGAAATCTACATTCATATATATATTTCATGTCACTTTGTAAAGATTTTTTTTTTTTTTTTGACAACTTTTGCTTCTACTTCTAGAAAATTGTGAAGCTAAAAAAGCTTCCAGTTGAACAACTTTAGTGTATGACCATGCCCCATATACATTTATAGCCAAATCCTATCTCACGCATATTATTGTGTAATCATATTTTAGTAATGAGATAAGCTAGATATCACATGAGATAGCAAGCAATTTATTATTAGAGTTTTTAACTTGTTCAACCCAACGTTTCATAAAGAATCATATGATAAGTTTCGATACTCACCGAAAGTAGAGTTATATAAGAATCTTTTTACAATTACAATTTCTCACTTATATCACCATTATTTCTAATTGCTCACTATTTATTTAATTAGCTATACTGAAAAGATCAATGGCCTATGTTTAATATGAAAAGCAAGATCCAATATTGACCATAAAGAGAAGCTATAATTGTACATATTAATTGAGCTATTTTATATTAGTAAAATTCCTCGAACGATTTATGCCGGAAATGAATCAGGAATGCTCTGTAGCCAAAGTTCGGAGGGCGAAACAACACTACTTGAAAATTTGGAAATAAATTAGTTGACAACCTAGCATTCATGAACAGCCCAATCGGGGAAAGCAAACTTTTGGGATGACCTGAAAATTTTATATCCACATCAGCCAGTACCATACTGGATACATTCGCGCCCGCTACCAAATTAGAAACATTCTAGAAAATGTGGCACGATTTCTATCTCTTTCTCAGCCCTAAAATTGGTAGCAAGCCACATTTTGGAGGGCAGGCCAAATCGGATTATAGGTAATCAACGCCTCTGCATAGCCCTTGCGCTGGAAAAAAAGAGAAAGAAGAAAAACCCTTAAACTACCCAGCTAGCTAGTGTGACGACAGAAGGAACAAGAAGACTAAGAAGATTAGTTAGGGCAAAGAGCTCTCCGTGCACCGACGTGATTAGCTCAAGGGCGACGGGAATCTTCCATATGAAAGCAACAACAACAAAGCTAGGACTATTTACCGTACTCTCCTTTAACCCGCTTTTCATTATTCTATCCATCAATTTAATAATATGATGCTGATACTGTTGGGTTCTATTTCCCTTGCCTAACCTCATATTTCCATACTCTCTGTACTATCCTACTCATTTTCATATCTTATTCTATCAATTTTCATATGATTGGCTGATGTCCTTATGGGGATCTTGCTTTAATTCCTAGTTTGTATGCAAGAGGAAAGGCCGGGGGGGGGGGGGGATCATATAGCGTTCACATTATATTTTTGCTGATTTAATGGAATGTAGAAGCATTATCTTTATAATAATGCATCTTTTCCAACGAAATATTAATGACAAAATCCACATATGTGAGCTCATTATTATCGTATTAGTTTAGTGATAAACCAACGCCAAAATTGGATATAAGTTAAAATTATCGTTGTACAGGGAAGTAACCATAAAGACGAGAAAAAAACCCAATTATGGTTTTAGTATGATAGATTTCAACTTTAGTCATCAATCATGATTCTACACCAAACAAAACAATCTATAGAATGTTAAAATTGTTGAATAGACGATACTGAAGTAGATCAAAATCTATATTTTTTAGTATCGGAAAGTAGAAGTCCTGGCTATAAACTTAAGTTAGATTTTCATTTTTTTATTCAGCCGCCATAAGCATATTCTTAATGCTATCCATTTTCAGCTCTATTATCATAAATAAGGTTAACCATGTTATGAAAGAAGTGTTTTCCCCGATAAATGTCAGTGATCAATGTGGCATAAGAAAGGACTTGAAAATAAAGAAACAGCTCGGGGCATCACTATTCCCATGAAAGAAGTTCTAATTTAGATCATTTATATCCTTCCAACTTTACTTTTTTCATTTAGCGAGCATCACACTCTTATTTATTACATTTGAATTATAATATATCTAAGGTTCACATCGTACTTTTCAGATACGTGCCTGCCATCATGACATTTTGACTTATGCCTCCACATACAAGCATTTAGAAAGGGGAGCGTCAATCCTCATTCACATGATTCTTGCTCAATTTGCGAGTTTCTTGAAACATTAGGGATGAGGTTATTACCTTCACTATTTGAAACACAGCTATGATGTGAAATTTAAATCTTTGTTCGGCAACACACGCCGCTCGGGGAAATGTTGCATGTTCAATCGTCTACAACTCCATCGACATGTTCTCTACATAGTTTAAGTCATCCGACCTCGCTTTTCTATCTACTCTTAAGGCCAGGTCCTATCTTACGGCAATGACACATCCATATGTCATTCTTCTGTACCAAACTGTTATGTTTAGTTTATTTAGATAGATTTTGATTTTAGTTTATTTTAATAGGATTTGTTTTAGTCAGACCGGATTTGATCTTGTGAAACGCTGATATAATAGAATCACTATCTAGCCCCTTTATTAACTTTTCAGTGTTCAAATAGAAGTGAGATTTCTATCAATTCTTTATGATTGTTTAGTTAGTCGGTCTGTTACTACACAGTTTGTATCAAGAGTCTGCCCTCTTAAACTAGCCAAAGTTAAAACTAGAGCAGCAGTTGATACGTGTTGTCATAAGAAAGGAAGTGTGTCATCTTAAAAGTATGTTCGATCGGAGAGTTCATGTGAAGACCAGGCCTTGCAATTCTGAAACTTTTTATGGGTACTATTGACAATTGAGCGAGCCTCATGTGAAAAAAAATTTTTGCGTTGAAAGGTAGATACTAGGGATGTTGGTGGAGAATGGGATTTTCGACCAGCAACCGAAGCATCGTTTCCACAGAGTACCAGAAGAAGTCACATGAAGCATATTGAGTAGTTGAAAGATTTGAAAGATAAAGAATTTATATAAATGTTTCAGGCATTAGATCGTTCGATCTTGGAGAACAAATCTTAACATCTCGGATACAACAAAGAACATAGAGAATCTATGTAAGCCGATAATTATTAAGGGTTTTCTGAACATCGGGTTATTGTTAAAGCGTGCACATTTGCAATAAGCGCTAGCAGAAGAGTTTGTAATGCTTCACATTGACAGGCAGGAGAATCTTATAAATAAGTTATTTTGTCGGCCATTAGCATAGCCAACACATGGAAAATAAATGAGTGTGGAGAACCAAAGGATGTTGAAGTAGTGAAAAAGGATCTGAGAATTCTATGACTTCAAAGTTTGTCACTCATGGTGAACAATCTGGAGGAAGGAGTCAAGGTCGTGGAAGCATTAGAGGCAGAGGAAGGGGACGAGGCAGACAAACCTTCAACAAGGCCACAGTGGAGTGCTATAATTGTCACAAGTTAGGACATTTTCAATGGGAATGTCAAAGCAAGGAGGGAGGCAAACTATGCAGAGACTCAAGAAGAGATGTATGTTCTGCAATTGAATGGATATGCTGAATAATCCATGCAGTGTTCTATTTCCAAGCTTGAGTGTTCTATGTGGCCCAAAGCTCGATAACATCTGCTGAGTAATTGTTAATTTGCAAGCAAAGGGGCTTAGCATTTTGTTTCAAAATGTAACGTGCAAGGTGTTTTATCTTGAGAGAGACTTAATCGTGGAGACAATGATAGTCGCTTTGAATCGAATGTTTCATACTGCATGTTATGATATCTCAGCATGTAGCACGTATCAAACTCAATTGAAACTTATGGAAGAAGTGTTTTCAAGGTCTCCGTCGTTACACTCTCAGCTCCTAGATTCCTATCGCCATAGTGCGTGAGAAGCAGAAGGACCCCAGTCCTTCTCCCCTATCATTCCACTGACCTGTAGTTCAGGAGAGAAGCCGCTCTTACTAACTGCAAGACAAAAAAAGAACAAGCACGGTAAACGCAGGAAGAGTAAGAGCTAGAATAAAATGCTGAGAATCTAATAGGAGAAGGGGAAAGAACGTCAGCGACGAGTTAGTCTCTGGAAGTTGCATCGGAAGAATGAAGAAGGGACATCGTGAGCTTGAGTTGATTCAGTAAGACAGAAAGAGGAGGCAGCTTGAAGAACTAATCTAGTTGATAGGAGTTTTGAGTTGTGTGTTTTTGGGATGTTAGTGAAGAGTCAAAGCTTGGACACTCTATGATTATAAGCGGACAGATAATACTACCGGAAAATATTTCCTCTAGGCTCTTTGGCTGAAAAGCAAGCTCTCCTATCTCGAATAAGGAGAGAAGATAGAGACCACCAGTCTGAAGATGAGGAGACTATTGCAAATATGTGAGAAAGAATTTATTGGGAGGGAAGATGATGAAGCGGTCCTAGATTAGAGGCTATGCCATAGGAGAAGATTTGTTGTAAAGAATAAGGAATGAAGGCTCACTCGCCCATGTTGTACCACTACTGATCCTGTACAACTTACAAGATGCATTGATTTTAAAGACGCATGTGAAGAGGTGTAGAAATGGGGGCAAGCCATGGATCTGGATAATTGTGAATACGAGATAAGCGTCCTAGATAGAGGTCTAGTCAATAGGAGGAGATTTTTTTGTACGAGATGATGAAGCTCACTCCGAGGGGAGGAGGGTGTTTAACCCTACTGATCCTGTAAACTTTGAAGACACTTGATTTAAAGACGCATTGAAGAGTGAAGAAATGGAGCTGCAAGCCATGGATCTGGACCATGGAAGCAATAAACAGAAATGACACATGAGAATTGATGAAGTTTTCCGAGGGTGTACGCTTTTGATTTAAGACTGCATTGAGAGTTAGAAATGGAGGCAATCGTGGATGGACATAGGAAGCCAAAACCAATGCCACATGATAATTGATGACATTTTATCGCGGGTGGAATCTGTTATGGGTCGTATATATAGAACCTGATTACTATTTGTGTTCTTAACAGGAGAACTTGTTAGGTTTAGAGTTGATTTAGGTTATTTGGATTAGAGTTTGATTTTTAGTTATTTGGACGTTAGATTTTATGTAGTTATTTGAATTAGATTTGATGTTAGTCCTAAAAGATTTAGTCATACCGGATTTTAATTTTGTAACGCTAAATAGCCAATTTTATTCTCCAATAGAATGTTGATTTCTCCCAATTCTACGATCTTTTCAGTTTCTAACTCATCTGTTCCTAACACCAACAAAAATAACTCATGATCGTAATATCAATGTCTCGAGAAAGATCGCCCATCTTGGCTTGCTCTCTAACACATCTGTTGAGATACTGATCCCTGTGCTTTGACCATCTCATTGAGACATCCCAAAACCTCCATATCCATATGGGTGTCTCATTTTTTTCTTTTTTTTTGTTTTTTTTTTTTTTTTTAGTTTTTTTTTTTTGGACCATTTGAGTTTTTTGGTCCATGCTAAACAATTTATGGCACTATTTCCAAATAGCGGATGCTAACAAATCTCCCGACACATGGGCGAGGTTCTTGCAAAAATACTCAGACATTTGTAAATTTGGTCCTGTCC
>JASJUX010000058.1:0-104300 GCA_033971965.1 Cucurbita ficifolia | reverse complement strand
TGAAATATCAAGCAGTAGTAGAGGAATACTCAGCAATTTATAAATTGACAGAGAATCTAGCAAGTAATAGTTGGAAACAGCAACAAGAAGACAACAACTGGAATAATTGCACTACACAACAAGAAGAATTGAAGAAAACTGTAAGAGTTTTTTAATCACTGGAATTAGAGGAAAGATCAATGAAGTAATTTATTGATGACACACCCTTGAACTACTCTAGAAGAAGAATTATTTGATATATGAGAGAGATACTTCACACATATTCCCCCCATTGCAAGATGGAGAGTTCCGAGGGTCCTCATTTCTTTGACGTAGATAACTAAAACATAATGAAAAGAGAAGAGGGAGCTATCACAATTTGCAATAAATATAGAAGTTCCTTATTAATTATCAAGATGGTTTTCTTCTCTTGTTATTTATGCATTCACATAGTTGTTTTAAATAGTTATCTTCACTTTCTTTACAATGATAGTTTTTTAGATTTTATCTTCATCTTTTGTCATGAATAACTCGCATGCCCCAATGAAGTTAGTCAAGTTTGTAGATGAATTAAGAGGATTTAGATGAGGTTAGGAATGCTAATTTCAACATATTAATGAGGCTAATTACACTTAGTGCATGATAGGATGTGATTGATGATGAATATTATTCTCTTATAGTGCACATTGCAACATAGTTGTCTTGTTCATTTTCTTCTGCATGTGGTTTTATTTTATTTAAATATTGTGCACTTTCTCATTCAACTACATGTAAGGCACTACCACTAAAGAAATTTTTTTAGGAACATCCTAAAAGATTTTCTAACCACTCCAAGGAAAGAAATTTATGTGGAAAAAAGAAATGGACATAAAATAATCTTTGACTCTCGGTTAAGCTTGAAATGGTAAGAAAGTCTATATGTCTTATTTAGATAGAATGAATCCATATTTCGACGCACTGTCTGTATTTTTTTTGTGTTGACTGCCCACCCATCATAATTTTGAATGATGGTCCATTCACATGTACCCTAGAACCTTGAGCTATCATGATACGGGTAAATATATCATAGTCATTTTCTCGAATATGCCTAGCAGTCAGCATGCATGTTTTTGTTCTGCAATTAACATAGGAATCTAATTGCTAAAGTGCTTCAATCCGTGGAAATTTAATAAAAACAGTATGGTATGATGGTGTGTTTTCTCGTAAAAAATATCTTGTTACTCGCAAAGACAAAATGGAGTTATATGGAACCTAAATAATGCTTTCCAAATTGGCAAATGATGGATCTTATCAAACGGTCAAGAGAGTGAGGAGCCAATATATGAGGATCCATACCTGAACAAAGCAAGATCACGCCGTCCATGATTCACCTCAACCTTAGCAGCAGGTTCCGAACCAAAAAATAACGATAACCCAAAGAGCTTCTGGCAACCATCACAATGTTATATTTTCAAGATAGATTTGGTTCCACATCACCACACTAATACTAATTGAGAACAATGACTCGTTTAAGTTTGGGAGTATCCCTAATATGCTGAACTTCCAATGCTAAAAAAGTAGAAAGTAAACAAATTGTCTCAATTGCTCGTTGTCAGGCAATCTGCATCACCAATGGAGGTGTTTGAATCGAAGGTAATTGGGATGTAAATAAAAAAAAAAAGAGAAAGCTATTCTTATTACTCAGGTGAGTTGCATCACAAATGTTGCCACACTGAAAACTACAAATGCTAGCAATTGACGAGCTCGAGCACGGGAGAATGAGTGTTAGCCACTATAGTGTCATCCCATTGAAGACTTACAGTGATTATTGCACCACAAGTTGGAGTGCCACCCAAAAGTTAATCAAGTGGATTTAGACTTGTCAAAGGATTTTTCCTTAGGGAGAAAAACGAATGGTCATGATAAGTAGAAAGTTAATGAAATAAATTATGAAGCAAAGTCACAAAAGCAAGGGAATACGGTGGAAGTGAGAAATGTGTTAATTTTATTGTAAGATGTGGTTATAAGTGTAGGGTGAAATGTGGGGAAAAACCGAATTGGGAGGTGTTCTTGGTGTGTTTTTTAATATAATAGGATGTCATCTTTTGAACACGATAATAGACTGTTCAGTTCATCTTAAACTCCATGAGCCTAGGTATGATGTTTTGGTTGAGGTCAACAACATCCTTACACTCATATGACCTTACAACACCTTGTTGGACTAATCTCTTGGCTTTAATCATCGAGACTACCTTCTGGGTAGTCCTAGTGCATGTACTATTGTTTTGTTTGAGAAATTTGACGAGGAAATTGTTGGAGGAAAACCAGCCGATTGGAAGAAGAAAAATAGGGAAAACACATGAGAGAGAGACAGACAGATTCTGAATACCATATAATTGGTGCTCTCATCAAAGATAACGTCGCGCGACACATGAGCTCGCCCCTCTGCAGGATCATAGAGCCTGTACGTCTTGCTCTAGGGTTGGTGCCCTTTGTCACGCCCAGTTTGAGCTCTTTCTTGGGATCTATCGACCCCTCCCCGACAACGCTCACTGGAGCAGTTACGTCGTCGGTTACTTTCCACCTTGTTGGACTAATCTCTTGGCTTTAATCGTCGAGACTACCTTCTGGGTAGTCCTAGTGCACGTATCCTTGAACATAAAACTTGGTTAAGACAACGGTGAAAATCTAACCAATCCATCCCTAGTATTACATCGGAAGTCCGTCATGCTAACAACTATAAGATCTATGCTTAAGGTTCGTTCAGCTACAGTTACTTGGTAATCTTTTACACTCTTAGCTACTAAGTCTACCCCCGTTGGGGTGCTTACAAACAATATATACAATAAGAGTTCTAGTTCGAACCCTGCTTGTCTAAAAAATGGAACAAATATGAAAGAATGCATAGAACCTTAATCAAATATAGTGAAAGCATAATGTCCTAGGACAGGTAATGTACCTGTCACAACTTTTGTCGGACCTCCTGGCATCTCTTTTGTTGGACGCACATGCCCTTGCTTGAGAACAAGAATGCACTTGTTTGTCAGCCTCCTCCAATGCTCTTGGTCTTAGATTTTCAATATTTTTGGTCGTGCAGTTGATGGCAATGTCACCTTCTTGATCACACCGAAATCAAGCCCTTGTTCCGGGCATACATCTTCCCCTATGTAGCTTCCCACATAGCTATAACGCTTCCCTCGGGAGTGAGGATTTCTCTAGTGTCTATCCACCTCAACTCTACGTTCTTCTTCAGCATATATGTTGTTTATGTGGGTACTTTTTTTTTTTTTTTTTTTTTTTTAAAGATTGATATGAATAGTACAAGTGAAATATAAACGATGTTAATAACCTATCGACATAAATTATAATATGAAAATTTGTTAACTTATTTTGGTCATGATTGATAATCAAAATAACTATATGAGATGCCGCCTTGCATTACAAGGATTTTGACCTAGAGTAAAGGTAAGGTAGAGCCTTAGGCTTGGCCTAGAGTAGGTAAACCAAGAAATGGTGCAAAATGACCATATTGCCCATAATGATATCTACCTACGGTTCATGACCTAGAGGACCTCTAAATACAATAAAATTATGTGGTAGACCTTATTCTGTGATGTCTGATGATGTGATGAAGTTTGAAAGCCATTGGAACATGTTAAGTAGCAAAACCAAGAATTAGGGGTAAAATGACCAAAATGCCCCTAGGACTACTTATGAAAATTCAAGGTCTATACGTGCTCCAAATGACTTGCTACTTCTTATAAGGCCTATTCCTAAGGACAATAAGGTATGTTTAAGAGTTCAAGTTGATTGCAGGAAGGTTGAAACCTAAAGCAAGTTAGGACCCAAGAAACGCCTAAAGGAAACACTTAAAAACTCGAGACCTTCTAAAAATCTATGACCTTCTAAAAAAACTCATGCTTGTTATTACGATGGATTCATATGTTTACGAATGAATGTTATAACCTATGTCTCAAGAAATTATGAACCTTAGAAACTTACAAGATTGACTACCAAGAACAATATCGTACAAGCTATACAACTACCAAAGCAAGAAGAATGCTAGGTACCACTCAAGGATAAGGGACCAAGTTGCTAAACTCAAAAACTCAAGAAAAAATCCTAAGACCTCGCACGTACAACATGTTCTTGACTCAGACTACGTTGCTTGGAACGTATGAAGCCTTAAGCGTAGGTAGTCAGATTATGCCGCTTTGAACGCATGAAACCTTGGGCATATGTATTCACGTTGTACCATAGGGCAAGCACTCTGTGTAGGATTTAACACTACACTTCTTGGAACGCATGAAGCCTTGAGCGTAGGTATTCAGACTATGCAGTTTGGTGTCACGGTCATGCATGTCCAAGGCATGTTGTCTATTGCAGCATGATAGATATCCCGGTCTTGCTTGTCCAGTAAGTGTTGTCCATGGTTGCATGCCCGTTCCAATCCTCTTTTACAAGCTTTCATCCTAGATAGACCTTTACCATTTCATATTGGGTCAATGCGGGGTGTATGACCGTTCACCAAAATCATGTCTACACCCGCAACGGCTAAAATGCACCAAAATGTACTATAGGGGATATGACTAGTTGTCACTTCTTTCTACCTTGAGTTATATGCTATTTATGCCGTGGTATTCGTTTCTTTGCTTATAGTCATATAACATTGATTTCTTCAATTCTTCAAACCAGTTTCCAATGTATTTTCTTGCTCATATTTTAAAACCTTTTCTCGTAACGCGACTCAAGGCCTACACATACGCCGATGTTCTTCACGACATTTAAATTTTTCAATGATTACTTGTTCACTTGGTTAGAACAAGTGTCGCACAATCGTTGTCCCACTATCACAAGAATGCGATTGTGACAAGTGGTATCAGAGTCAGGCTGGTTCCTTAGCAAGTATTCTGCAAACATGCCCGCTGCAAAACTACTAGGCAAGTCCCAGGTTGATCGATTAGCTAAAATCGAAGAAAAATTACTCTGCAACAGTGAAGTTCCTGACGGAATGGGCCTTTTGGAATCTCGCATGAATGAGATATCCGCTAAAGCCGACATGTTCAACGAGATGACACGCTGCCTTGAAATAATGCCTATCCTTGAACAATACTTCAAAGCAAAAAATACCGTGGTAGATGAAGCGAAGGTTACGTTTGCGACAATGCAAAGTTATGGTGGAGCTCCAGGTACATAGACATTCAAGATGGTCGATGTACTGTGGACACTTGGGATTACTTGAAACTTGAACTCCGCACTCAATTTCTCGCAGTAAGTGTCGAGATAATAGGAAGAAGAAAATTAAAAGAGCTGAGTCATACGGGCAGTATCTGAGACTATGTTAAGCAGTTTTCTGGGCTTATGTTAGATATTCGTGATATGTTCGAGACAGACACGATCTTCAATTTTATTATGGGGCTGAAGTCGTGGGTGAAAACAAAGCTCTACGAACAAAGCGTTCGATCCCTTTCCACAACCTATGCTATTGCGGAACGATTGTTTGATCTTGATAACGATGAAACCTCAGAGATGGGGCGGAATCGAGCATCCACAAGTGGTGAAAATGAGAATTATCGACCAAACTCCCCTAGAGGTGGGGAAGTGATAGATTCAAAGACGAGGAGGAGGAATGCAAACCCTCCCAATAGAGTGGTAGGACTCCTTGGCGAAGACCTCACAACCAGACTAGTCAGAACCAAAGTCGTGACCCCCCTTCTAGCTTCATATGCAACGGGGCTCATCAAGTATCTGAGTGCTCACAAAAGGCAACACTATGTGCCTTCCAAGAAAAACTCGGAGCTAATTCCGAAGCTGAGTACGAAATGGTAGAAACAGAAACACCGTTAGCTAGGACTGTTGGATACCCCCATGTTGGGGCGCTAAAGTAGTTGTCCGCTCTTTAGAAGAGAGTGGAAGAGATAGAAGAGCCAGTGAAACGCGGTCTTATGTATGTTGAGATTTGGGTAAATCATAAACCAGCCAGAAACACTATCGTCAACTCGGAGCCACCCACAACTTCATGACGGAGACCGAGGCAAAACGTTTGAATATCTTTTTGCATCGAGATGTAGGGAAGATGAAGGACGTCAATTCAACAGCCTTACCCATCTTAGGATTTGCGAAGAGAACTACCATCAAGCTGAGGACATGGACTAAACGAACCGACTTTGTGATAGTCAAGATGGATGACTTCGACATCGTGTTAGGGATGGACTTCCTACTAGAACACAAAGTCGTCCCCATGCCCCTATCAAAAAGTCTAGTAATAACAGGGTCAAACCCGACGATTATCTAGACAAACACCCACCAGCAAGGAAGGGTGAAAAAGATGTCAGCACTACAGTTGAGTTGAGGCAGGGTCTAAGCCATGACGAACCTACAATCGCTACCATTACCGTATCGGAACAGGTAAGCTCGAACGAGCCTACCTAAAAAAAAGTCTCGAGGTCAACCAATAAACACCGTGACATGAGACAAAGAAGTCAGACAAAATCATTATCTCCACCTAGGAAGATATAAATAGCGAGGTGGATGTCATATTAGGGGCAGAATCGCTTGCCACGAACGAATGTCATACATCTGAACCCGAGCTAGCTCAATTCTACGAGCAACTAAATGACTTACTAATAGTTGGATTCATTAGGCCCACAAATACCACTGTTAGCGATCACCCAAGGGTTAGAGAGAGACACCAAGTCAACACTGCCGCTGAGGGAGGGAGACAGAGACAAACCTCAGAAACAGCACATGGTCACATAGAAGTACCATCCAAAGAGAGAAAGAGAAGGGTCGGTCAAAAGCGTCAACCACGACAGTTTCAAGAAGGAGAGAGAGTTCTGATCAAGTTGAGGTCAGTTCAACTCCGAGATCAAAGTAACAAGCGTCCCCAAGCAAAGCATGTAGGAGAAACTTTGACGAAGGAGACGCCAAGAGCCAACGAACCAAGAAGTTGTTTTCAACAACCCCTTACAGATTTGATGAGACTCCGCAACATTGAAATAAGATGGAAGCACATCGAAGAGACCTAAAAGTCAACCTCAGCCTATAACACAGAGTTGTAAAGAGTTGATTGACTGAGACATCAACCAATTGAGTGAGGGAGGATGTCACGGTCATGATTGTCTAAAGCATGTTGCCTATGACCGCATAACAAATGTCCAAGTCTTGCTTGTTCGAGTTGGTAGATAGAGACATCAACCAATTGAGTGGGGGAAGATGTCACGATCATGCATGTCCAAGGCGTATTGTCTATGGCCGCATGACAGATATCTCGGTCTTGCTTGTCCAGGACGTGTTGTCCATGGTTGCATGCCCGTTCCAAACCGCTTTTACATGCTTTCATCCTAGATAGGTCGTTACCATTTCATATTGGGTCAATGTGGGGTGTATGACCGCTCACAAAAATCATGTATACACCCGCAAGGGCTAAAATGTCACAAAATGTACTATAGGGGGATATGACTAGTTGTCACTTTTTCCTACCATGAGTTATATGCTATTTAAGTCGTGGTATTCGTTTATTTGCTTATAGTCATATAACGTTGATTTCTTCAATTCTTCAAACCGGATTCAAATGTATATCCTCGCTCACGTTTTCTACACCTTTTCTCGTAACATGACTCGAGGTCTGCACATACGCCGATGTTGTTCGCGACGTCCGAATTTCTCAAGGCAGACTTGTTCATTTAGTTAGAACAAGTACCGCACAATCGCTGTCCCGCTATCACAATAACGCAATTGTGACACTTGGAACACATAAAGCCTGGGGCATAGGTATTCAGACTGTATCATAGGGCAAGCCCTTGATGCAGAATTAGACTACATCGCTTGGAACGTAAAAAGCTATGGATGTAGGTTTTCAGACTATGCCACTTGAAATGCATGAAGCCTTGGGCATAGATTTTCAGAGCATATCGAAGGGCAAGCCCTGAGATGCGGGTTAAGACTATGTCGCTTGGAACGCATGAAGTCTTGGACACAAGATGTCAGGTTCATGTCCGATACCGTAAATCTTAGGGGGTAGTGTCTTGGAGAAAGAACCAAGAACCGAACAAGAACTTAGAAAGTACCAAAAACAAGAGAAAGATCAAGGACTAGAACATGGATCAAGTACAAAGTTATAAGGACAAGAACCAATAACCAAAAACCTTCGTACTAAAGCCCTTAAAAGATAACCAAGGTTTCAGAATCCAAGGACCAAGATCGTCGGGAAAGATCATGATAATAACCCAAAGTCAAAACTAAGGGGCTTAAGTACTTACAACAAAAACAAGAACAAGAAAAGAAAGAGTGTGGTACCCTAGAATATCAAGGACACGATTAAGAGCCTACAAGTAGGCTACTTGCTGAGTCTTGTACTCATTTCTTATTTTTCATTTTTTTTTTCAGTAATAAGGAGCTAGTAGAGGTTGGGAGGGGACTCTGGAGCAGGTGCCATAGACAAGCCTCACCCGTCATCTTCAACCCATTTATTTTGAAATGTTTTGTGTTCGTTCCTTAGTTTGTATTTTAACTCTTGTGTTGTGTTTTAATTACTCATGTCTAAACACTATTTTGTTTTAATTTATGTTATGATTTAAATAGTGTTTTGTTTTGTTTCGTGAAAGTTTATCTGCCTTTTTGGAGTCATCGAGACAAGACGGTCCTCACATATGATGACCAGATTAAAGCTCCGTTGGGTTAGGTCATAAGAAACTATGAAAATTAGACTAGGTGAAGGACTCGTACGGCCATAAAATAAAATTAATTTCCATATTATACTTTTACATTTTTAATTCAAAATGTTAGGGAGCAATAACCCATAATGAGTTTCAAACATATACTTTTCAATTCAAACAATAATACATTTATCAATGACATTCTATTCTTACTATAAACAAGGTAACAAAAATAAATAAATAAATAAAGAATTAATTAATAATAACTAATCCCTTCCTTCGCCCAAACTTTCACACAACTCCTCCCTAAAATACTCAACAAATTCCTTCTCACACAACCTTAGGTTACATAAAGAAAAAAAAAAGAAAAAAACAATTAGAAATAGAAACAAATAGGTTCGTTTATTTATTTATTTTTGGGTTATTAGGGATCCACTCTTTTCTTCCATTACACTCTTTTTCAACTATAAAAAGTGAAACAAATGAAGCACAAATGTGTTCATACCCATCTCTTTACCTCTCCCACTTCAACAATATGAGTTTATTTTCAACACTTGCACTTTCTCTCTTAATTTCATTGTTCTTTGCTAACCAATTTTGATTTCATTCTTCTTTGCTAACAAATTTTAATTTCATTATTCTTTTCTAACCAGTTCCCGACCATCGAAGGATCATTCATCTAAAACCCAGATATTGTCGTCAAGATAACAAATGCTCTAAAATCTAAAAAACAGCTCATTGTTCACTGCAAATCTGGCGATGATGACTTGGGAGTCCACAAGTTGACACCTTGGGCAAGCTACGACTTCAGTTTTCGTCCAAACTTAAGGAGCTCAACATTGTTTTCTTGTTCCTTCCAATGGCCTGACTCGTTTCATTACTTCGATGTCTACATAGATAAGAAAGATAAAGATAATTGTGAAAGTATTCTATGTTCGTGGCATGTGAGTGAGCAAAATGTTTGTATGTTCAACTATAAAACCGATAATTATGATATTTGTTATAAGTGGTCAGGTGAAAAATCCATATATCTTAAATTTGAAAGTTTGATTTTAATATTGAAATAAATAAATATTTTTGATATGTTGTTTGTGTGGGTACTTTTTTTTTCTTTCTTTTTTAAACCTTGATATGATTAGTATAAGTGAAATATAAACGATTCTAATGACCTATCGACATAAATTATAATATGAAAATTTGTTAACCTATTTTGGTCATGATTGATAATCAAAATAGTTGTATGAGATGGGACAGTGCATTAGGATTTTGACGTAAAGTAAAGGTAAGGTAGAGCCTTAGGCTTGGCCTATAGTACAGACAAGTCGGTTAGAGTTGTTACACGTATGGCTGAACAAAGTTTACTTTCTATATAAGTCATGTTGAGTTAGAGACCAAACTTGTCTAAAGTCTAATGAAGCCACAAAGTCAGTAAAAAATACAGATTTTTCATGATTGTGTAAAAATTGTGACGTTGTATGGTTGAAAATGTACGACTGTGACAGTATTTGAAAACGCTACCACAATGTACAAGGAGGTCCATCGAATCGAGTTCACAACTAGGTTCATTATTTTTTAAAACAATTTGAAAATCAAGAGTTTCCAAAATTCCTAATTCATTTTGGATTAGAAAGAACAATAAACGGGGTTTTCAAATAGTTATCAAATTGTTCCGTCTTTTAATAAAACAAACAAGAATTATTTCAAAAGAACCTTATTTATCTGATCTAGATCCCTTGGTGGTGGTCTGGTTAAAGGTTTTGTTTATGGTGCTTATGAATCAAATAATTGTGTTTGGTGTAGTATGGAAAATATTATAAGAAAGAGTGGACCTCACATATTCATGATACGTAAATGTAGAGACTAGTAAAGAGTTAACCAATTGATCTTAGGATCATATACAACACTCGGATTGATAAATACGATTTGAGGAGCCAAGTGATGAGATATGATGTAACAACCCAAAAAATGAAGGGAATTAGCTCGAATAAGAACAAGTCGCCCATGTAAGACCCAAAGGATTCAAGGAAAGAAATTAAGAGGATTAAATAAGGACAAGAGTCTTAAGTAAGTCATTTCTATACGGTTAAAAAAGTAATTTTAAGAATTTAAGGCTTTTGGACAAAGATTGGAAAGGAAAAAATAGGTGAAATGGGCAAAAAGGTCATTTTTTCAATTACTAAGGATCTTTCTCGATTTTTAATTCCTTATCTAAAAGGAATTTCAAGATGCTCAAGAAGGTAAAAATGCAAGGGATGAAGGATTTTTTAGAAAAATTATGGATATTTCGAGAAAAATAATAATAAAAAATATTCCGAATGTGACAAATTTTTCAAAATACCCCTGAAGTTCCACTTAATTACAAAACTGCAATTACAGAAAATCTGCAACCAGATTTGCTTCCAGAACCGTTCAGTAGAAGAAAATCAATCTTATATTAACATCCAACCATTGGATTGAGCTGCAATTTCGATATGTTTAACAAGAGTCAAGGTTCTGTAGATCCAACGGTTAAAGTTGAAAACCAATGTCGGTAGCACCTTCATCGTTGTAGATAGTTCTGACTGAAATTTTAGAAATGCTTAAAATAAAAAACGAGAAAATTCACTACAATTCTGGAACAATCAATGGCGGTGCAAGCTTGATCTATAAATACGAAGTTATGGGTAATGTTTTAAGACAAGAATCGAGTGATGAGGATTCCTAAAATTCGAGTTTGAAGCTTTTAGATTATGGGTTTTTCTTCCTCATATTGATTATAAATTTGAGGGCTGTGGTTAATCGTTTTTTGTCCTACCAATTCCTACACATCCATACGGGATTTCTAACAAGTTTCGTGAATGAATCGGCTCTAGAATCGGTTGCCCAAATAAAGGCGATAAACATGTTTTTTTTTCGAACTTTGGAAGGTTATAAGTCGAGCTACAGACCACGACAAGGTATGAAATTGGTCCTTACTTCTTCCTTGAAACTTCATCTAAACGTTTTTTATAGAAATTTAGAACATTAGAGGTGTATATAGAGCGGTACAAAGGCAAAACTAGAAGGGTATGATAAGGAAAAATCGTGATTTTTCCAGCAACCAATGAAGAAGATGAAGTCCAAAGTCAAAGGTCAATCTTTGACCAATAAAAGTCTAAGGTAGCCATATGTTGACCTTTCTACACATTTTGATCAATTTGGACCCCTTTCAGACCGGTTCTCATAAATTTCTTTATGGTTCCTGAAACTAGACTCAAAGATGAATCTAGTAAAGATAATTTGGAATAATTCAGATACCGGAAGCTCAAGAACGGAAGTCCCGAACACAGAAGACGAGGTAAGTAGTCACCTTAGACTTTTCTTAAGAAATACTTGTTGGAATTGCTTGGATTTCTGCATCAACCCTAAACCAAGTATGAATTAAGAATATAAAAAAGAAAAACTCAAAGAACCATGAGTTAAATCCCTGAACCGATCAAATTTCTCGAGATTTAAGTAACATTAAAATAACAAACTAGATGAACTTCGCTGCCTATGAAATTTTAATGTTACGCATATTATAACATGTTGAGGTTATATATGAAACTTGGTGGTAATTGGATAAGGATAAGTAGGTAAACAAATGGTGCAAAATGACCATATTGCCCTTAAGGATGTCTACCTACCGTTCATGACCTAGAGAACCCCCAAATGCTATTAAATTTTGTGGTAGACCCCTATTCTGTGATGTTGGAGGATGTGGTGAAGTTTGAACACCATTGCAACAAGTTAAGTATCAAAACCGAGAATTAGGAGTTAAATGACCAAAATGCCTCTAGGACTACTTATGAAAATTCAAGGTCTATACGTGCTCCAAATGAGTTGTTACTCTTATAAGGCCTATTCCTAAGGACAACAAGGTATGTTCAAGAGTTCAAGTTGATTAGAGTGAGCTTGGAACCAAAAGGAAGATAGGACCAAACAAAAACCTAAAGGAAACACCTCAAGACCCAAGACCCTTCTAGAACCCTCTAAGGAATTCATTATAAAACTATGACCTTCTAGAACAACTCATGCTTATTATTACGATGGATTCATATGTTTACGAATGCATGTTACAACTTATGGCTCAAGGAATTATGAACCTTAGAATCTTACAAGATTAAGAACCAAGAACAATACCATACAAGCTCTACAACTACCAAAGCAAGAAGAATGCTAGGGGATAAGGGACCAAGGTCCTAAAACATAGAAACTCAAGAAAAAATCATAAGACCTCTCATGGTACAATATGTTCTTGACTAAAAATACGCTACTTGGAACGTATGTTCTTGACTCAAAATACGCTACTTGGAACGTATGAAGCCTTGAGCTTAAGTATTCATATTATGCCGCTTGGAATGCATAAAGTCTTGGGCATAGGTATTCATGTTGTAACATAGGGCAAGCACTAGGTGCAGGATTTCAGACTACGCTTCTTGGAATGCATGAAGCCTTGAGCATAGGTATTTAGACTATGCAGCTTGGAACGCATGAAGCCTTGGGAATAGGTATTCAGACCTTTCAAAGGGCAAGCCCTTGATGCAGAATTAGACAACATCGTTTGGAACGTAAGAAGCCTTAGGTCTAGGTTTTCAGACTATGTCACTTGAAATGCATGAAGCCTTGGACATAGGTTTTCAAAACATATCGAAGGGCAAGCCATGAGCGCAGGTTAAGACTGTGTCGCTTTGAATGCATGAAGCCTTGGACACAGGATGTCAGGTTCATGTCTGATACCGTAAATCTTCGGGGCAGTGTCTTGGAGAAAGAACCAAGAATCGAACAAGAACTTAGAAAGTACCAAGAACAAGAGAAAGATCAAGGACTAAAACATGGATCAAGAACCAAGTTCTAAGGACAAGAACCAATAACCATGAACCATAGTACTAAAGCCCTTAAAGGATAACCAAGGTTTCAGAATCCAATGATCAAGATCGTCAAGAAAGATCATGATTAGAACCCTAAGTCAAAAACAGAACTAAGGGCCTAAGTACTTACAAGAAAAACAAGACCATGAAAAGAAAGAGTGTGGTATCCTAGCATATCAAGGACACGATTAAGAGCCAAAAAGTAGACTACTTGTTGAGACTTGTAATCTTTCCTTATTATTATTTTTTTTTTTGAGGTAATAAGGAGCTAGTCGAGGTCGGGAGCGGACTCTGGAGCAAGTGTCATAGAAAAATCTCACCCGTGGTCTTCAATCCACTTGTTTTGAAATGTTTTGTGTTCGTTCCTTATTTTGTATTCTAACTACTGTGTTGTCTTTTAATTACTCATGTATGAACACTATTTTTTTAAGGAAAATTATGTTTTAAATACTGTTTGTTTTATTTCGTGAAAGTTTACCTGTCTTTTTAGAGTATCGAGTTAGCCCGATCCGTACATATGATGACCAGATAAAAGTCCGGTTGGGCTAAGTCATGAGACACTATGAAAATTAGACTAGGTGAACCCGTATGGCCATAACATAAAATTAATTTTTATATTATACTTTTTCATTTTTAATTTAAAATTTTAGAGAGCAATAACCCATAATGAGTTTCAAGCATATATTTTTTAATTTAAAAGATGAACAAGTTGTCGAACAGTATTCTATTTTTATTATAAACAATGTAACAAGAGTAAAAACAATTAAAAAATAAAAAATTAATAATAACTATTTCCTTCCCTCCCCAACTCTCACACAACTCCTGCCCTAAAATACTCAACAAACTATTCCTCACAAAACAATATGTTACAAAAAGAAAAGAAAAAGAAAAAAAAATATAGAATTAGAAATACAAACAAATGGGTTGGTTTATTCATTTATTTATTTTTGGGTGATTACGCATCAACTCTTATCTTCCATTACACTCTTTTTCCACTATAAAAAGTGAAACAAATCAAGCACAAATGTGTTCCTACCCATCTCTTTTCCTTTCCCATTTCAACAATATGAGTATATTTTTCACACTTGCACTTTCTCTCTTAAGTTCATTGTTCTTTGCTAGCCAATTCACTACCATCGAAGGATCATTCATCCAAAACCCAGATATTATCGTCAAGATAACAAATGCTCTAAAATCTAAAACTCAGCTCACTGTTCACTGCAAATCTGGCGATGATGACTTGGGAGTCCACAATCTAACACCTTGGGCCAGCTATGACTTCAGTTTTCGTCCAAACTTATGGGGCACGACATTGTTTTACTGTTCCTTCCAATGGCCTGGGTCGTTTCATTACTTCGATGTCTACATAGATAAGAGAGACAGAGATAGTTGTGAAAGTATTCAATGTTCGTGGCATATGAGTGAGGAAAATGTCTGTATGTTCAACTATAAAACCGATAATTATGATATTTGCTACAACTGGTCAGGTAAAAAATCCATATATCCATAAATTTGAAAGTTTGATTTTAGTATTGAAATAAATAAATGTTTTTGATATGTTGTTTATGTGGGTATTTTTTTTTTTTTAAGCTTGATATGATTAGTAAAAGTGAAATATAAATGATGTAATAACCTATCGACATATATTATAATATAAAAATTTGTTAACTTATTTTTGTCATGATTGATTATCAAAACAACTATATGAGATGCGACATTATATTACAATGATTTTGACCTAGAGTAAAGGTAAGGCGTAGCCTTAGACTTGGCCTAGCAACAAACGAAGAAGTTGAAGTCCAAAGTCAAAGGTCAAACTTTGACAATAAAAGTCAAAGGTAGCCATATGTTGACCTTTCTACACTTTTTGATCAATTTGTACCACTTTCAGACCGTTCTCATGAATTTCTTTATGGTTCCTGAAACTAGACTCAAAGATGAATATAGTAAGGATAATTTAGAATAATTCGGATACTGGAAGCTCGAGACGGAAGTCCCGAACATCGACGTAGAGGTAAGTAGTCACCTTGGACTTTTCTTAAGAAATACTTCTTGTTATTGCTTGGATTTCCACATGAACCCTAAACCAAGTATGATTATAAAAGAAAAACTCAAAGAACCATGAGTTAAGGCCTTGAACCGATCAAATTGCTCAAGATTTAAGTAACATTAAAATAACAACCTAGATGAACTTCGCTGCCTAAGAAATTTTAATGCTATGCATATTATAGCATGTTGAGGTTATATATGAAATTTTGTGGTCATTGGATAAGGATAGGTAGGTAAAGCAAGAAATGGTGCAAAATGACCATATTGCCCTAAGGATGTCTACATACGGTTCATGACCTAGAGGACCTCTAAATGTTATTAAATTATGTGGTAGACCTTATTCTATGATGTTTGAGGATGTGGTGAAGTTTGAAAGCTATTAGAACACGTTAAGTATCAAAACCGAGAATTAGGAGTTAAATGATCAAAATGCCCCTAGAGTCACCTATGAAAATTCAAGGTCTATACGTGTTCCAAATTATTTGCTACTTCTTATAAGACCTATTCCTAAAGACAAGAAGGTATTTTCAAGAGTTCAAGTTGATTAGAGAAAGCTTGAAACCTAAAGAAAGTTAGGACCCAAGAAACCCCTAAAGGAAACACCTCAAGACTCAAGACCCTTCTAGAACCCTCTATGGAATTCATTATGAATCTATGACCTTTTAGAACAACTCATGCTTGTTATTACGATAGATTCATATGTTTACGAATGCATGTTACAACTTATGGCTCAAGGAATTATGAACCGTAGAAACTTACAAGATTGAGAACCAAGAAAAATACCATAAAAAGCTCTACCACTAGCAAAGCAAGAAGAATGCTAGGTACCACTCAAGAATAAGGAACCAAGGTCCTAAAACTCAGAAACTCAAGAAAAAATCCTAAGACCTCCCACGGTACTACAAGTTTGTTGACTCAAACTATGCTGCTTCGAACGTATGAAGCCTTGAGATTAGCTATTCAGATTATGCCCTTTGGAGCAATCTTCCAAAATCCACAGATTATAGTAAACATAACAAATGTTCTAAAAAGTCACAATCAGCTCATTGTTCACTGCAAATCTGGCGATGATGACTTGGGAATCCACCAGATGCCACCTTTGGGGGACTACGCTTTCAATTTTCGACAAAAATTCTGGTCCTCAACACAAATTTTCTGTACCTTCCAATGGTCTGGCTTGTCGCATTACTTTGATATCTACAAGAATGATAGAGATAGAGCCAAATGCAACAATACTCTATGTTTGTGGATTGTGGGAGAAAAAGGTATATGTATATTTAACTATAAAGCAAAGTTGTATGCTATGTGCTACACATAGCTGCCAAAATGAATATAAAGAATCGATATATCCATAAATTTGAAGGTTTGATATGATATTATAATAATCGATATTTTTGATATGTTGTTTGTGTGCATATGTTTTTTCTTTCTTGAAAATTTGATATGGTGTATTAGTTTTAATGAAATATAAAAACGCCACTAAAATATCAACTTATAAATAGAGTTTTTCTCCATTTTTATCCATTAATATTTTTTTTAATGAATAGTGTTTAAAAGCATAAAAATAAAAAATAAAAAACCGAACTTTAATGGGTATAAATATTATGCCAAACATTATAATATTTTCTTTTAAATGTTTTTTTTATAAAATTAATGGATATCATAATAGCATTACTTGTGGATTCATAGACTAGTTGGAGCAAAGAATCCAAGCCCTATATCCTCCACCTTCAAATGTCTTAAAAAAGGTAAGGGTTTGACCCATATGTAGAATGGAATCTCTTTCATCATCATTAGGACCTCGAGTAAGGCTCTCTCTTGTATATAGAAAAAAGAGATTGTAGCCCACTGCTAGCAGATATTGTCCGCTTTGGCTAGTTACATATCACCGTCAACCTCACAGTTTTAAAACAGGTCTACTAGAGAGAGGTTTCCACACACTTATAATGCTTCGTTCCCCTCTCCAACCCATGTGGGATTTCACAATCCACCTCCCTTAGGGACCTAGTATCCTCGTTGGCACACTTCTCAGTGTCCGGCTCTGATACCATTTGTAACGTCACAAGCCCACCCTTAACAGATATTGTCCGTTTTGGCCCGTTACATATCGTCGGCAACCTCATGGTTTTAAAACGCATCTTTTACGGAGAGATTTCAACACCCTGGTAAGTTAGCCAATTTTTGTAGATGAATCAGGGGGATTTAGACGTGGTTAGGAAGACTAATATTAGCATATTAGGGAGGCTAATTACATTTAGTGCATACTATGATGTGATGGATGACAAATGTTATTCCCTTGTAGTGCGCGTTGCCACATAGTTGTCTGGTTCATTTTCATTTGCATGTGGTTTTATTTTATTTAAATGTTGTGCACTTTCACATGCAACTACATGTCAAGGCAGCACCACCAAAGAAAGTTTTTTAGGAACATCCAAAATGATTTGCTAACCCCTCCAAGTAAAGAAATTCACATGAAAAAGAGAAATAGACAGAAAATAATCATTGTGCATTCTCGGGTAAGCTTAAAATGGTAAGAAAGGGGCTACTAGACAACATAATTCATATGTTGCAGCAGACTTACCGCAGCAGCAGTTGGACATATACAAGATTTACAACATCAATATTTCCAAGTTTTATGGAGAAAATTTTAAAAGAAAGGAGCCGCAAAGAATCTTCACGATGCCTAAAGATAAGAGCATTCTCTAAACACACCCTTTACAATCTTATTGTCTTATTTAGAAGCATGTATTCATATTTTGTTGTTTGTTTTTATTTTATTGACTGCATATAATTTTCAATGATGTCCATGCATGCACCCTAAAAACACGAGCTTTATTAGATAGGGTAATATATCATTCATTTTTTAAAATGTAGTAGGGATGTTTTGTGCAAGAACTAGGGATCCAATGTAAAATGCTTTAATAGGATAAATAAAATAGTAAGGTGAGTGGTGTGTTTCTCTAAAAAAAAATTCATAACTCGACTAAAAGAGGTTAAGGCTCGAATTGAAATGAGTGTTGATCAATGTTAAGGTAAGAATCTGTAACGACTCTAATATTTTACCTATTTTGTCTAAGGTCATTAATACACTTTGAAATGCGGAATAAACATTAAGTGGGCCCTGTATCATTAATGCGACCTACACTCGCCTTTTATTACCTCGTGAAAGAAAAATACAAAGGTAAGAAAGGAAAAAGAACAAAACCGAAAAAAATCTCTTATCCTACCGTAAGGTTTATTATGCAAATACAATTCAACCTATACTAGCTTAAACTAATCACCCAAAACAAATTCAGCTTATACTAACCTATACTATGAAGGGACAAAAAAAGAAGATGACTGCCCTATGCATGTGCCCACGGCCCCGGGGGTGAAAGATGTCGCCGACGATCTCACATGGGTGCCTTACCCTTATCTGGAAAAAAAAATATAGCACGAGGCTTGAGTATTTCTAGAATACTCGGTAAGTGACCCCCCTATCGGGGTTATGCAACAATCACAAGCAATGAAATGATGAGACCTATCTTTCGTTTCGTTTCATTTTTCCTACGGTGCTGTCCTAACAGGTAACTATGGACGTGTACCATATACTCTACACACAGCCCATACGTGCGAGTATGGGCTCACCAGCTAGTTCGCACACCGTTGGGCCACTTTCATTACCCGGTGGGCATACTCTAGGAGCCCATTATGCCGGGACCCGTTAGAACTAGTAACCGTCATGGCAGCGCTACGCGAGGCGTAACGATCGTTGCCCTGCCATTGGGTGTACGCGTCCGTACCCTCGTGATGGATCGGGGGTATCCCCCCAGATGCATGAACACACACAATGCATGAGGTCCCCATTAATACTATATTATCATTAGTGAACATAACCCCTCAGTTACGTTCCATGCAAACATGTCAACCTCGTTCCCTATTTACGCACCATACATAACTCTATTGGGGTTTTGTTCTCATGTATCTATCTTATTTCATGTCATACAATTCATGCAATTAATATTCAACATTCCACACAATCATGTCACAACCATTCTAGAACAACTTAACGTCACATGCATTACATATCGTATCAGATTACAAAGCATACATAGCATACATAGCATACAATTACGTTCACATAGGTACGTATTTAAACACACAATTCAATGCACTATTTAATGACACGTGCGAAACCACGGGCACGTGTCATCACACAACAACAACGAGTGATCCTACGACGGGGTGAGCCACTTACTTGGTAGGCCTTAGCCGAAGTACTCCCTAAAATATAACGTAAGCTCCTAGCTCCTCGTAAAAACGTCCTACGCTTCCGTGGGTGGTTGGTTTCTATTGGATCATTCGACACCTTCGTTAGTATTTCACAATTATCATAAATATCCAACTTGAAATTGTGACATACGTCCTTAAAATTGTCTAATTTACCTTAAACGGAGCTGAAACAAGGTTCGGAAGGGTCGGAATAGTGACAAACGGTTCGGAAAACAGGTTTCCCGAGCCGGATAAGACGCCGGAGCCGAGAAGCCGCCGTCGAGCCGAGAAGCCGCTGTCGAGCTGAGGGGTGTCGCGCTGTCGAGGTGACACGTGGCACAACCACAGAGAGCGACACGTACAACGGTCCGAGTCGAGGCGCGGGTTTTTCAGGTCGAGCGCGCGCGGGTCTAGGTTGGCTGCGAGCGACGGGTCGGCCCAAGCTGGAGGCTGTGTAGGTGGGCTGGGCCTTAACTGGTTTTCTGGGCTGGGGCCGAAACGTTTTGGGTTGCGAGAGGTTTCGTTGACCGAATTGGGTCAGCGTGGGTTGGGTTCGGTTCGGGTCGTGGGGTCCGACGTTCGGGTCAGACTTCGTCTTCTTCGCCCGGCTTCCTTGCCGATTTCCGGCGACTGTCCTCTCCCTCCGTGACGTCGCTTCGCCGTCCTTTTTCCCTCCCTTTTCTCCGTTTCCGAGTCTCCTTCTTCCCCTAATCTCGTTTTTGGGATTGGTTTGGAACGTAACGGCCTAACACTCACGGATCTGAGAGAGTTTGGGGATCCGACGCTCTATCTTCCTTGCCGGCGGTGTACAACGTGTAGGACTCACCTAAATCTATCCCCGGGGTATGTAAAAGTCTCTGGGATTATTTTCGTTACGTGAGATTGAAGTTTGACGTCGATTTCGTAAGGTTTGGGCCTCGCCGGGAGTTTCGTCGGCTTTTTCCTCTTCCTTCGTTTTTTCCCTTTCTCCTTTTCCTTTTTCCTTCCTTGCCGGTGCTCTCGGGGTGGCTGAAGGTCGGGTTCATGTTTCCTCCACGATCCCGACTTCGCCCACCCTTTGTGGGTTGTGTGTGCGAACGAAAACTCCAGCGTTCGCCGGAGTTTTCGGTCCTGCCGACGACTCGCCTCTTTTTTTTTTTTTTTTTTTGATCCGTTACATTATCTACCCCTAAAGAGAATTTTCGTCCTCGAAAGTTTCAGACTCCCGGATCAACTCAGGATATCGTTCTTTTATTTCCTCCTCTCGTTCCCACGTTGCTTCCTACATTTGGTGATTACGCCACAATACCATGACGAATCTTATGTTTCTATTACGTAACGCCTTCACCTCTCTGGCTAGAATTTTAACCGGTTTCTCCTGATAACTTAAATTTTTCTCGATCTTGAGGGGTTTGTAATCTATTATGTGCGTGGGATCCGCAATGTATTTCCTTAACATGGATACATGAAACATGTCGTGTACGCTCGAGAGTGAAGGGGGTAAGGCTAGCTTATAAGCTACTGAACCTATTGTCTCTAATATTTCGAACGGTCCGATAAATCGGGGACTTAGCTTCCCCTTCCGTCCGAATCTTAGAATGCCTTTCATAGGAGCTACTTTTAAGAACACCAGGTCTCCCTCTTCGAACTCTAAATTCCTACTCCTAACGTCGGTGTAGCTCTTTTGTCTACTTTGTCCCGGTGCGCATTCTTGTTCTAATCTTTTGTACCGCCTCGTTGGTTATGCGGACCAGCTCGGGTCCTACTAGTTCTCTTTCTTCTACTTCGTCCTAGCACAATGGGGATCTACACCTTTTCTCATACAATGCTTTAAACGATGCCATCCCGATGGTTGCTTGGAAACTATTGTTGTAAGAGAATTCCATTAAGTGTAGCTTAGTGTCCCAACTCCCTGTGAAATCCATCACACACGCCCGGTGCATGTCTTCCAGGATTTGGTTTAATCGCTCCGTCTGGCCATCAGTTTGTGTGGGTGAAAGGCAGTACTGAAGTCGAAGCGGGTACCCAACGCTTTTTGGAGGCCGCGCCAAAAGGCCGACGTAAAACGCGGGTCCCGATCCGACACAATCGAGACTGGGACTCCATGCAACCTCACAACTTCTTTGACATACAGTTGAGCCCAGTTATCTACTGTATACGTTGCCTTACCTGGTAGGAAGTGAGCTGACTTTGTCAGACGATCGACAATCACCCAAATTACCGACAATCACAAAGAACTTCATCTTTATATTTTCTCAATGTAAAAGATATTAAACCATAAGAAACTACCTTCATTGTTCCTCGGTCATTGAGTCATTGAAGTTTGTGAGTTTTACGATAGTGTTGCGTTGAAATTTGCAACCTTTTGATCAACATGGTACTTACTACATTGGTACAACTTCCACTATCAATGATAAGACTACAAGAATTGAAGCTCGTTAAATTAACTTTATGTGTGAAATTTTGCAAGGATACTAGAAGGACCTCTAGCTTTGCAAAATCTAGCATTGTATGGCGCTTATCTTTACTTTATTCTTTTTCTATCAATTTTTAGAAAAAAAAAAGAATGTTAGCAGGAAAAAAACAGAGAATGAAAAAAATATGTAGTAACAATTCTAGAGTGAGTCGTCTTGGAATCTAAGAGTGACCATCATAGATTCCAAATTCGAGCTAAGAGTCATTCATCTTCTAACCAGCTCTTGGTTGGAATCAATCCGTTAAGTTAGCTTTCTCTATGAACGTTTGCAAGGATTCTAGAAGGACCTCTAGCTTTGCAAATTCCAGCATAGTTTGGCGTTTATCATTTGGTAACAGAGCATTTGGTCAACAACTTTGGCCGGCTCTAGAGGTGAAATATTTTTTTTTCGTTAAGTTAGCTTTATGTGTGAAATTTTGCAAGGATTCTAGAAGGACCTCTAGCTTTGCAAAATCAAGCAATGATTATCCGTTAAGTTAGATTTACTTGTGAAATTTTGCAAAGATTCTAGAAGGACCTCTAACTTTGCAAAATTAAGCAATGGTTGTCCGTTAAGTTAGATTTACTTGTGAAATTTTGCAAGGATTCTAGAAGGAACTCTAGCTTTGCAAAATCTAGCATTGTATGGCCCTTATCTTTACTTTATTCTTTTTCTATCAAATTTTTTAGTCTCTTTCCGTTTATAAAAAAAAAACAGTATCAGTAGGAAAAAATAAGTATGTTACGAGGAAAAAAAAAAAAGAGAAAAAAATTTGTAGTAAAAAAAAAGAAAAAGAAAAAGAAAACAATATTCCGTTCTTATCAAGAAGGAAATGAAGACTTTGATTTAAGGACAAATCATTTTAAAGGAAGGGGATGATACGAATCCAACAACTGATCATTTGCATGTACTCGAAGGAGCAATTACAAGAAGTAATACAAAGAAGATTCAAGTATCAAATCAAGAAAATAAGCGCCTACAATGCTAGATTTTGCAAAGCTAGAGATCCTTCTAGAATCCTTGCAAACGTTCACAAAGAAAGCTAACTTAACGAATTGATTCCAACCAAGAGCTGGTTAGAAGATGAATGACTCTATCAGGTTAGGTCGGATTCTCAGCTCAACCACTTGCCATCAGACGGTCAGACCCGAGTCCTATATAACCACCACGACCAAGTTTCACAATCCACAGTCCAACTCCACAACCCACAGCCTAGCTTCACAACCCGCATGCTTGAGTCTGCAACCCGAAGTCCGCACCTCGAATAGAGAAGCAACCAACAAAATGTCACATTCCAACAGTGACGCGTGTCGCGCATGAAAATGCCGACTCCTTCAACTCACACGACTTCATCATCTCGGCTTTGCGGCTCTTTAGCTAAAAATCGGCATATTCGGCTCAAGTTGCACAATTTTGTACTGTTTCTTAAATTTTTTACCTTTTCAAAGCTAAATTTGACCTAAAGAGACACTCTACAACTCCATTTAGGATATGACGATGCTTACGCTCTACAACTCCATTTTTTTAGGGACTATAGACACAAGTGCGCTGAAATTCTACACTACTGTTACAATTTTAAAATTTTTAGTAGATTTAGAAGTTACCTGACATTTTATATCTTCTTGTACAAGTAATGAATAGGCTTGCATCACATTAGGTAATGAAGTCATCATCAATATGATAGATCTCACCGTATTATAAGACTCATTGAGCCCCATGAGTAGTTGTATCAACTTATTTTCTTCCCGTTGATCAACATGTATTTGACATTGATTATAGGTAAATGGTGTGCGGTGCGCTTCCAATTCATCCTAGAGTGCTTTGAGCTTGGTGAAATATGCTTACTGTGTCATGGTTCCCTTTGACATCATTGCTATCGACTTTTGCAACTACAAAATGGCACGACAATGCTTTTGTGAGAATTGATTGTGAAGACAAACCAACATCTGATGAGTTGTCTTGAGAGGTCAGTATAAGGTTCACTTTTCCGGCTTATGATAAATTGAGTTAAGAAATTTAAGTTACTAACGAAACAAGATTGATGTTCTAATAGGAAACGACAATCGATGATACTTTGAGCAATTTTGAGGGACGAAAAGTAAACGTACTCGAATTTAGGAAAAAGTCGACTAAGGCCAACCAAATAAGTGGTCTTACTATCGGCTACGTTGGATGACTTGTTTCATGTATGACGACACGTGCCTAGTAGCCCTTGCACGTATCATTTATGCTTTATATTTATGATGTTGTGACTATATTGTATGATGATGTTATTTTGTGATGTGATACGATGTTATATGATACGTTAGAAGACATGGTAAGTTTATGATATGACATATGTTTGACATGAAGAGATATATGATATGATATGATTGACAAGCAATGTGATGAATTGACATAATGCACAACCCCGATATACGGATGGAAAGTTATGAAAAAATGATATTATATAAAGGAAAACGCTATTGGACTTGTTATACAGCACGATGAAAGAAACAATGTTGGGACCTCATGTATCATTGTATGTTCATGCATCGGGGAATACCCCTTCATCTTTTACGATGGTACAAATGCGTACACTACAGGGCAAGGAAATGATCCTAATATTTGTTATAATGCTATGAAGGTCGTTATTCCTAACAGGTGTCCGACATCAATAGCTCCAAGATAATGCTCGCCTGACAAGATAGGAGCCCAAGAGGTGTGCGAACCGATGGGTGGGTTCGTACTCGTACGTGTAGATCGTGAGTAGAACAGTAAATACACATCAAATTAACCCACTTAGGATTGTTGCCTAAGAAATATAGACTGATATGAAAGGTCCCACTCATGATTGTATGTGCTTGCATCTAAGCCCTAGCCGGCCACTTACTAAGTATTTATCAAAATACTCCAGTCATGTGCTACTCTTATTTTCCAGGTAAAGGCAAGGCTCCCTTGTACAGCTGACGGTGGCATCGCAACTCAGGAGACCATGACACATACATAGAGGAGTTTACAAAAATTAAATTTCATAGACTAATGTTAGTAATAGATTAGTATGCATTTCATTCTGTAGCATATAGGTTAGAGTCTAGGGTTGTTTTACTTTATTTTATTTCAATCTTTGGTCTTTTATTTAAAGACCTTCTAGAAAACATGTAAATCCATGACAAAGTTTTATGATAAAGTTTTGAATGAAGTATTTTCCCATAAAATATTTATGATATGTGTACAGTAGTGACTTTAGGTTAAATAAGAATCTAGGGTAGTACATATTCTAAACACGTCAAAAAATGAACGCTATGGATTGCCTCTATGTGATTTGTTGTTTACATTTGCATCAACTTTTAATGTCTTCACTTGTTTATCTCTCCAATCTCCAGAGTTACCTTGGAAAGTGACGATTCTTAATTATAAGGAAGGAGAATCTCTAACAGTCTATTGCAAGTCGAAGTCCAATGATTTAGGTAAATAAGGATGTTGCATGATGCCAAATTTTCAACGTTATCTAAATTTATATAATGGATAGTTTTTTTTTTTTTTTTTTTTTTTTAAAGTT
The DNA here is from genome assembly GCA_033971965.1 of Cucurbita ficifolia. Taxonomy (NCBI): domain Eukaryota; kingdom Viridiplantae; phylum Streptophyta; class Magnoliopsida; order Cucurbitales; family Cucurbitaceae; genus Cucurbita; species Cucurbita ficifolia. Next base: position 78,541 of record JASJUX010000058.1, on the reverse strand, counting down.
CAACCATTGAAAATATAATATACAACACGAAAAAAGTCATTATTAATATTCCATGGCGATTTATAAAAAAAAAAATTATAGTTTGAATGTTTATTTAGAAGTTTAATACTTTAAGATAAGCACTCTTTAATGCTTAATGGTTTATTACAAGTTCATAGTGTAGGTTATTATTTTAATTAATTTTTTTTTTGTTAAAAAAAATGAGTGAAAAGTTCAAATTTTTACCTCTTAATCCATGACTTATTAACTTAATTTGTGCCCATTTGACATAAATTTCTAATATAAGGAGCTTATCATTCCGTTCAAACAAGAATACTGTAACGACCCTAGATTTCTACTTATCTAGAGTTACGATAGAATTACGTGTTCGAAGAATATAGACTTCATCATAAAATATAGACTTCATCTTAAAACACTACAATAGAATTACGTGTTGGCAAACATCTTTAAAGCGACACAACAAAATACTAAATGAAATAAATTAGCATTAAAATTAAAAACACTCAATTCTAATCTAACTCTAAGAAAATAAATACAACTACCCTTTGCATGTGTCAAATACCCGTTAGGCATAAAGACCGTCGTAGCATTGTGATAAACATAATGATCATATTTCTGCCTCGTAGTGTACGCCTCTATACTATCGTAAAAGAGGGGTATTCCATGATGCATGAACACATAATGATGCATCAGATCCCAACATTTTTATTCATTATCATGTAAGACAACCTCTTCCATATTTTCTTCATATCATATCATTTTTATCGTAGCTTTCCTTACATAAATTGGGGTTGTGCATTATGTCGACACATTTTTATCGTATATCATTCATATCATGCATTACATCATATCATGTACTATATCGCCAAACGTGTTATACCATAAAATTTATCATATCATCTGTACATCGTCATATCACGTGTCATAACATTAATATATCATCTCATAGTCACATTGTGTCACAAACATATCATGGACTTATCATCTTGTAAACATATCATAGTCATATTGTTTTGTAAACACATCACAATCATATCGTTATAAAAACATAACCTAGTCATATTCTTTCATAAACATATCATAGTCATCGAGTCGAATGATAAGAGTTTTGAGCCGAGAAGCTACACCGAGTCGAGCTGAGTTGTGTGGAACCGAATGAGCTAAAGGAGTCAACGTTTGTATACGCGACACATATCAATTGTGGGAAAAAACACATGTGTGGGTCGTAAATCTGGTCGAGGCATGGAGTTTGTGTCATTCTCTCGGGTGGTCCCTGCGGTGCACAGGTTGTGGCCAATGGTACTGGATTCGATTGGGTTAAATAGTTGAAGTGGATCAAGCGATCGATGTTGCAGGTTGGCCGAGCGTTGCAGGTAGGCTTTAGGGCTTTGTTCGTGGCTACTGAGCTTCACACTAATCGTGGGTCGAGGCTTGGGTTTGTCTTAATTTGAGCCAGGGGTTGTAATCATGATTTACAAGAATCTGACCCGACTTGATGGATCCTTTCTTCTCCACTCGACTATATGTGATTTTTTCGAAACTTTTTTCTCTCTTCTCAAGAGCTCCACGCAGTCGACTTATGATCACTTTTTCCTTCTTCCTATCTTTCCTCACTCCCCCACGAATTCACGAAGCCATGGATGTGACTACCGTTGCAGACCTATGTTTCGTTTCAGATTTACAAAATATCCAACGCTCGTTTGCAATTCCCCCTCCCGATCATGAATACGATCTCTTTATGTCGGTTTTTTTCTCTATGCTTCCTTCTCAAACTGATGGAAATATCATCTATATATCAAGGGAAGATTGAGGGTGATTTAAAAAAAGAGGTTGTGGTTTGGTTTGCCTGAGTCCCCGCATTAAATCCTGGGTTACTATTAGGACGTACTATTTCCTTTTGTAACTATTTGGTTACTTAGATACCTTGGGTTTAATGTGGGGACTCACCAATTAAACTCACCGATTTGCGTATATTGGAAAACCACAATAATCGTTCATCGTCTCTATTACTTACATTTTCTTTATTGTAGGCATGTGTTTGATGGTGTTACTATAACACGTGCAGAAGCAATTTGGATCTTAGACACTCTAAGTACATTAATTTTGAATACTAATCTTTTGTAGTTCAAATTCCTTTTTCCTCACAAACCGGTTTCGAACCACCACTATTGTCTTTCCTACTATTCTCCGGCCTTAGAACGAGAATGTGAAATCCAGTGAGTGACAAAACTTGATAGGAATTTAGTATATGTAAAGAGAGAGTAATGAGAGATTTTCTCAAAGTTTTTCAAGAAGAATTAACATGTACCTTGATTACTCTATTTACATAGTCATACTGGCATGTTCTTGCAAATTTGAGATTACCAAATTTTGACACTCAAAATTCCACTCAAATTTGTAGGATTATGTGGCAAACATGCAAGTTTGGTTAAACCATATATTGACACTCAATATTCCACTCACTCAAACATGGATTTTTCCATTAAGTGAAGGCAACATTTTGACTTTCTTTATTTTAATTCAACAATTAATTTCAAATCAAAATAATATTATATGATTAATTAAACATTTTAATTAATATTTAACATTAAATCAAATGTCAATCCCAATCAACTCCGGCACATATTGATTATGAATCCCTATTCATAATTAAAACATTTAAATCTTATTTAAATATCTCCAATTCTCTCTTTTTGTTTAATTCGTAATTAAAACAAAATGCGGTTAAATATATCGTATATATTTAGCGCATATTCCCTCATTTGAATTCGAACACTTCGAACTCACTAGTCACACTATTCTAAGCTTTAGTCCGATATGAGCTAGTAGGGGGACCTAATTGACCTACAGATCATGGGCTCCAATGATCCGAGATTAACCTGCTAAACTCATTAACCTTGTTAACAAACATTTGTTAACTACTAGGACACTCCACTATAGCCTAGTAGTTGCACTCCCCTCACTATAGATATATTTCTGTCCATTTGATATAACAATGATTAGTAAGTCGATCCTTCACAGGTTGTTTGTAACTAGAGCTGGGTCAATTTACCGTTTTACCCCTAAAGTTACTTCTTGTTCCTTAAGTCTCACTGATCCTCTAATGAACAATTGGTTTGTGGTCCAACAACCAAACCGAATCCCTCTCGGGCCAATGAGAGGGTGGGGCCCCGTGTCACAAGACTTGGAGTTAGTACTTAAGGGAACAACCTCTCTACTATCCCTAAAAGTGGGCAGGAGTGAATTCCATCTCACACCCTATGTCCCCAGCTATTCACCCAGTCTTACCCTTGAAATGGGTGGCTTATTGAGTCGGCAAACTTGGGCCACTCTCACCCATGCAAATCTAAGAATAATTCCGAATAAACAGGAGTTCATAGTTAGCTCAGGATTAAGATCGAGTTACCTAGGTCATCGAATGAAAAAATCAATCTCAACAGTAAACAGCATTAATAAAGTGAGAGTGGTTTTCTTCATGGTCCGATCTTATGCAATACTCATTGCATAGGACGCCCCCACTCACATGTCTCCACATGTACAATTTAGTGATCACATTGTTTATATCATATACAAAAGTTGGCCGCATCCATAGTGTCCCAAGAATAAGGTACTCAGCCTTAACCCTGTACTATAGATCATTTTGACTATATACTTGAACCTGATCCACTCTTATGTCTCTACATATAGTTCAAGTAATCATACTATAGCTAGAGTGTTCTTTAGTTTATTGGATTTAGATAAATGATCGTAACATTCACTTTATTTATAACATTCTTTATTGAATAAACATCAATTATAACTTTATTGAAAACATAATATGTTTTTGTTAACAAACTATGAGTTTTAGGACATAAAACCCAACAGTGTTGTGAAGGCAGACTGGGCATGGCTTCGTTTTGTGTATACTTGGCATTGGGGAGGGCATGTGGGTAGAGGGTGTGAGGATTCCGGCGCTTCACTGAAATTCTCGGGCCTTTTCCGGCGACTGGATTATTCTTTCTTTCTTTCTTTTTTATTTTTTTTATAACCATTACAAATACAATTTAAAATTCAAGTTGAGTTTTTTGTTGTAGACAACCATGTTTTGGTGAACCTTTAGTAGCAATCTTGGACATGCTTCGTTCGAGGTGTTTTTGCCGGATAATGATGTTTGGCTTCGAGAACGATGCAACTATTGGCACTACATTTCGATTGTTGATGAGAAGGATTTTTGTAACGACATGGGTTTCAAAGAAACAAAAATAGTGAAAATGCCGAAAATCTCGCGATTTTCGGCGAGGGTTACTAATAGGATGTACTATTTTCCTGAGTCCCCACATTAAACCCTAGGGTATCTAAGTAGCCGTCTTTTCCTTTGAGACATTGTTGAAGCTGTGAGAGAGGAGCAGAAAGATTGAGGTGAAGAATCGACAACATCGCGAGGCTTCGGACCTTTGTAACTTCTTAGGTAAGAGCGAACGAACGCTGGGGTACTTCGTAATGAGAGGGACATACGCACCGTCAAGGATGAACGTATGACGGCGGTCCCATAGATAACAGTAGTTGGGTTCCGTGATTAGGGTTCGTTTGGACTCTCGGGTGAGGAAGGCAGGGCAACAGATCGCAGGTCAGGTTCTTCAGGTACCAGCGAGCTTGCTTCAGCCAACGTAGGGCTCTGGGCTGACTCTAGGCTGCGTACCCATTCCGGCCCTTCGTGCGCCGCTAGTGACCTCTCGGCTTGTCGGCTTGCTACTTCGGCTTCGTCGACGACTCTGTTGTATTCTGCGGCTCGGATCGGTGGTGTGGCTTGGCGGCTCGGTATACAAATAATATATCAATTCCTAGGTTTTTGATCCTTCTGGAGCCGTTTCTTCCCTTGTTTCAACCATTTGAGGTTAGTGTAACTCCATTTTGCTACCTACATTTTCAGGTAAATGCAAGACTCCCCTGTACAGTTGACGGTGAATGTTGCGAAGGCCATGAAAGTTAAAGGGAGGGCTTGTAAGACTGTATCTGCTCTGTTCGAGATTTCCTTTGAATAATAAATAATTGCATTTGTTTTCCCTGGTTAGTTGTTGGCTCATTCCCAAGTTAGGTTGATCCTTTGTGTTATGAACCTGCTTATAAAAGCCATGTCGTTGTTATTAAGGTTGTTTTATATGAGCTTCCGCATTTTTGCCTTATGAATGCAAGGTAACGTCGCTAATTAGGTTAAAGAAAATTAAGGGCGTTACAGTTTTTCTTTTTTTAATAGTAAAACAAAGTTATCTCATTCATCCGTAGAGTTCTTAGACCAAACCATAACCTTTTCTCCACTTCACATGAAATCTTTTCTTTTCTTTAGAAGTTTTGTACTTACTACAATACTTATCTAATAAAAGTAAGTCTATTGAACATTTGAGATCTCAATTATAAAGAGACTTTTAACAAAATAGTGCATGTATGGCAATGAAATATCTAAGTTATTATCGAAAAATAAAATATTGACTTCAAAATGAATATACACGTCTCTCGATCTTATTAAAAAATTTGGAGCACCAAAATAGAAGAAACTTGAGAAGGAGACATCCCAATGGAGTTAGGAAAAGTATGTGATTGGCGTTGAGAGAGAAAAAAAGGGTAACCTAAGTTATGGGCTGTGTGTGATTCTTTGTTAAATAAAGCTTAACCTAACAAACAAACACGCGTAATATCGTTTCAATTTTTTTAATAGCATTTTACATAAAAATCTATCTTTAAAAGTTGTTAAAAATGTATCTTTGTTTTAATGCAATGATCATATGTATATATAGTTCAAAAGGATCCAAATGAAACACAAACAAATTCTAAGTAGATAAAAAAGAAGGCTATGAATAATCTCTATATGATTTTGTTGTTTACTTTTGCATCGATTTCTAACGTTTTCACTTGTTTTGCAACCCAATATCCACATTCTCATTGGAAAGTGACGATTCTTAATTATCAAGACGTATCTTTACTGATCCATTGCAAATCAAAAAACGACGATTTAGGTAAATAAGGGTGTTGCACCATGACAAATTATTCAACGAGACCATATTATTTTACATATATCTAAATTTATGGATTTGATAGGTTGGGGTTCATTTTTTTTATTTATTTATTTTATTTGTTTTGTTAATAAATATGTGGCTTGAAGAGTTTGAATAGTACTTAGCCTCTTAATGGAGGCATACATGGTCTCAGCTAGTTGAATTTTGTTGAATTTTGCACAAATTGGTATGTAGAAATTTTTATTTCATTAAACAATGGACTATGTGATTGTATAAACTCTTTTAGTTATTCTTTTCATTTTTTCAATTGAATTTGTGCCCATCCATAACTTTCTAATTTAGGGGAGCATATTCTTCCGTTCAAACAGGAATACAGCTGGTAATTCAAAGGGAAGTTTTGTGATATGAACCAAGAGACATCAATCATACAATATACTTCAATGAATATGTGAAGAAAATGTTGTTGAAATTATCAAAAAGATATTTCAATTCATGCCACATTGAAGAAGAAGTTTTATTGTTATAAATTTTGGGCAGGTTACCATTTAGAGTAATTTAGAGTTACTGTATTTCATTAATATAATTTAAGACATTTTATTTACTTTAGGTTACAATTACCTAATTGTTAATTATGGTCATAAAGTATGAATGTTACAACTCTTGGAATGCCTTTAATAGTTTCATTTTGAGGCTATATAAAGCCATGTATGTTGTAATTGTAAGGAGACTGAATATATAGTAAAAGGAGCATTTGTGCTTTCTAGCCAATGGCTAATTTCTTTGCAATTTTATGTAGTATAGGTTACATGTAGAATCATTCAAGCTAGACATGATCAATCTTGCTTGTGGAGTGATTCGAATCTCAAACAAGTGTTTTTGGTTTGAGAGATATTTGATCAACAAGAATCATTCAAGTTAGACATGATCAATCTTGCTTGTGGAGTGATTCGAATTTCAAACAATGTTCTTGCCTTGAGATATTCGATCAACAAGGTAATCCGATTCTTACTCCCCTTGTAGTGATTTCTTATCATATCATTTTGGCAGACAACATTGTTTTGGTGCAACTTTAGCAGCAATTATGGGAAGCTTTCGTTTGAGGCTTTTTGGCCAGAGAACGACATTTGGCTTCAAGACCGATGCAACTATTCGCATTGCATTTGGGGTGTAGATGAGAAGGGTTTTTCTTTATATAATAGTCGAACAAAGGTATTCAAGCTCATTCATCCATGGAGTTCTTAGACAAATCCATCACCTTCACCTTACATTACATCAAATCTTTTCATTTCTACAGAAATAGTGTGCTTGGTGTAATACTACTCTATCAAAGTGTTTGTTAATCATTTAAGCTCTTAAATATAGGGAAACATTTAATATGAAAATGAGTACATGAATAAAATATTAAAGTTCCTATTGAAGAGAAAAATATTGACGTCAACCTGAATATCAAAGTCAAGATTTTATAGAAAAATTTCAAGCACAAAAACGAAATAAATTTGAAATTTATACACCATTCTCAAAATGAAACACAAAAAAATTCTGTAATGGCAAAAAAAAAACTCGATCGATGAAAAAATATGCGTTTTCATCTCATTGCAGCCAGAAACTTCTTACGCTTACGCAGCTCAATCAGCTAGGCTCCGCTTCGCGCCTCATAATCCAGCTCGTTTGCTTGCTAAAGGGTATTTTCCCTAATTTTTGCCTTTTCGACTATCCTAAAGCTTAAATTGACCTTGGTTAAAGTTAAGATAAGGTTCAATTTCTCGATTATGTTAAATTGTGTTAAGAAGTTGTAGTTACTAACTAAGCGAGATGGACGTTCTAATAGGAAAGGACGACTGGTAATACTAGGAGAAATTTTGAGGGACGAACAGCAAACGTACTCAAATTTTGGGAGAACTTCGGCTAAGGGCAACCAAGTAAGTGGCCCTTGCATGTGTCATTTATTCTTTATATTTATGATGTTGTCACTATATCGTATGATGATGATGTACGATGTATGATGATGTTATTCTTTGATGTGATGATACTATACAATGTTATATGACACGTTAGAAGACATGGTAAGTTTATGATATGACATATGTTTGACATTAAGAGATATATGGTATGATAAGATTGAACAACAATGTGATGAATTGACATACTGCACAACCCAGATATACACATGGAAAATTGGAAATGGCCTTCACTAGATTTAACAGGAAAGAGGAAAGAGATAGTCAAGTTATGGGTAAGTTAGATCTCTTTTTTATCTTGTGCAATTATTTAGATTTTAGATATCTTACAAAAATCACAATGCATTTAAAATGGCCAAAGTACAGTAAACATAATTTAAAAAAAGATTACTTCATGATATTTTTAGGAAAGAAAAGAAAATGAGAATCAATGAAAATAGTCCAAAGTGAGTACCTTAAACCAAATTAAAGAAGAAAAAAAAGGGAAGATTTGGTTGACCGAAGTAAGAGCAAAAAGAAAGCAGGAGGAAAGAGAGAAGGAAAAAAATGGGAGATAAGAAATTGATTAAATTGTTTTGTGTCTGTGTAATAATTGGCCAAAGATAATTGTGAACATAATTCAAAGATAAAGAAACCAATCGGTAGTCCATTAGAGAGAAAAAGTAAGAGTGGATTAAAAAAAATATAATTATGAATAAATTTAAAGAAAAGGAAATCAATTGGTAGCAAGTTGAGACAAAAAGTAAGAGTCCATTAAAAAAAAGAAACAAACAAAGATAAAAATAGGTGAGAATTGTGAACATAATTAAAAAGAAAAAAGAAGGACATTAAGAGAAAAGAAAATATTTGTTAAATGTTAAAGAGTTTTGGATTGCATGAAAATAATATTATAACAAACTTAAATAAATATTTTAAAACTTTATTGATGCAAAGACTCTATAGTTAGCCTGATGTTTGACACAGGAACCAATGTAGATTAGAGAAATAATTTTATAGAAGTTCGAAGTTGAAACTGATGTTATGAGCTCTCATAGGTTGACTTAGATTTCAAAGGACAGAACCGAACTTTCATTAAGTATACATTCGTGACAACAAGTTAGACTAATCAGGTAAGTGGCCTTACTATTGGCTCGGTCGGAAGACTTATCTTATGTATGACAACACGTGTCTAGTGGCTCTTGCACGTGTCATTTATGCTTTATGTTATATGATGATGTGATGATGTTATATGATGACGTGATGACGTTAGATGATGATGTGATGATGTTGTATGATGATGTGATGATGTTGTATGATGATGTGATGATGTAATATGATGACTTGATGATGTTAGATAATGATGTGATGATGTTATATGATCATGTGTTGATGTTATATGATGATGTGATAATGTGATAATGTCATGTGATGGCGTGATGACACTATATGATGATGTGATGATGTTATATGATGACTTAATGACGTTAGATAATGATGTGATGATGTTATATGATGTACATGATATTGACATGTGACATGATGACGTTATATGATGATGTGATGATGTTATCTGATGACTTGATGACGTTAGATAATAATGTGATGATGTTATATGATGTACATGATGTTGACATGATGATGATAATGCATAATAATAAGATGATGCGAGATGTATGATGATGAAATGCATTAATATGACGATGTTCCATATAAGATGTTGTGCATGTATTAAATTTTATGATCATTATGACCACAAGTTTTTAAAGACACAACCCTAGTTAAACGAATGATGATGAATGTATGAAGGCTAATGCATGCATGTTACTTAGAGTAATGTGTGAACGGTGTATAGGTTTGTGTCTTAAAGATGATTTAAACATGAAAACTATAGGGACCTCATGCATTTTGTGTGTTCATATGCATCGGGAAACTTCCCCATTTATGATGATGAGTGCGGACGCGCACTGTATGATGATGAGGATGTTAATGGGGAGCATCACACTACGGGGTTCCGTTGACATCTGGATGTTACTATAGATTAGCTTTACCAAAGAGGGTCCAGTGGGTGTGCGAGCCCCCTGGGGATTCATACTCGCACTTGTTGGTCATATGTAGCGAAGTACTACACATCCAATTTTTCCAAGACTGGAGGCCACCCCTATGATGGTTTTTAAATGATAGGTCCCTAGATCATGAGTTGCATGTGTTTGCATTCCCCGACATCAATAGTGGGGTTAGTTACTGAGTATTTCTTAAAATACTCAAGCCATGTGCTACCTCTTTTCAGGTAAAGGCAAGGCGTCCCAGTACGGCTGATGACGACATCGCAACTTCAGACCATGGCACATGCATAGGGTAGTCACATTTATTTTCTTAAACTTAGGCTAGAATATGATGTTTTTAATTTAAAGGTTTATTTATTTTCTTTAGTCTTTTGTCGTGTCATTTTGAAGGTGTTTTCAAAACACATAAGTCCATGGCTGTGTTTTAAGATGAAGGTTATGTTTTGCAATGAATTCTTTAAATGTTTAATTCCGCATACGAGTTTAGATGATGATGACGATATCTACTTTTTGTAAGTGGAAATTTAGGGTCATTACAGTTGGTATCAGAGCTCTAGGTTTTAGATTTTGTAGACTAGCCTAGCTTGGTATGTTCCATGGTCCCGCCGTCGATGCCCCGTCTCCATCGAGTATGTCTTGCGTAAGATAAGAAAATGGAATGTCATTGATTGCATATGTTGTTACTGCTTGGTCATTATAAAATATAACTCATAATTGAATTTTTACACCATTATTATATTATACTTGACTGCGTTATTGTTGGCTTAATTCTATATTTATTATAATGTAAAACATACTATGTTTTACCAATGCATGGAATGTGATTGTAAATTGATGTATTGATGATGTTTAGATTTAGTGAGGTCGGTACTAGGAATGAAGAGCTATAGTTTTTGTAAGCGACTAAATGTTAGTGTATGCATGAAAATAATTTTGATAAAGAAGGTCAGTTAGACGTCTCAAACATAGATAATTACGCAGTGTTGTGACCATAGAGATGGAAAAGGATGTACCAACGTATACTCATGAGTAAGTAATTTCAAATGAAATGAAAGTGACCCAGGAAGCTTGATAGATGACAATATCTTATAGTACGCTATAGATATTAAAGGTGGTAGTGTCGAAAGAAAATTTTGTCATTATGAAGTATGTAAATATGAAATTAAAGTGTCGGTATGAACAAAAAAAAAAGAAGTGATTTGGGCTTACCACTTGAAACAAAATTGAGTTAAGACGATAAAAGTTGAAAATATTGTATACTTGCATTGATTGGTGAATGACATAGGTGCCTTTAATAGAAGCTGAGATTGGGAAGTAGTGAGATTTAGAAAATTTTCATACCTTAATACGAATTAAAGATTTAAAAAATAAAATAAAATACAACCGCAAGTATGAAAGTTATGAGGTGATTTAAAAGTATCGATCCACAGTTTGGATGAGGCATTACGATCATGGTCAAAAATTTTAAGGTATATGGAGAGGGACTACGACTGACAACGACATTGCAATTTGAGACCATGGCATGCATAGGGTAGTAGCATTTATTTTATTAGACTTAGGCTAGAATAGGATGTTTTTAATTTAAAGGTTTATTTATTTTCTTTAGTCTTTTATCGTGTCGTTTTAAAGGTGTTTTCAAAATACGTAAGTCCATGGCTGTGTTTTAAGACGAAGGTTATGTTTTATGATGAAGTTTTTAAATGTTTAATTCCACATACGAGTTTAGATGATGATGACTGTAGCGACTCTAGGTAAGTGGAACTTTAGGGTCGTTACACCTCATGTATCATTGTGTGTTCATGCATCGGAGGATACCCCTTCATCTTTTACGATGGTACGAACGCGTACACTACAAGGCAAGAAAACGATCATTATATTTGTTATAACGCTACGAAGGTCGCTATTTCTAATGGGTGTCCGACATCAACAGCTTCCAGATAATGTTCATCCGACAAGAAAGGGGCCCAAGAGGTGTGTGAACCAACTGGTGGGTCCATACTCGTAATTTTTTCCTTCCAACCACTAAAGGGGTCCAAATGGAACCCTATCAAAAGTCATGTAAAAAAGGGAATAGAGAGAGAAAGAAAGTTTCAGAGAGAGAGGGAGGCAACCGCCGCTCCGGCCACGAGGAGTCCAATACAGCCCGAGCCTTCTTCATGAAATCCTCCTAGAACCTAGAGGAGAACATTCTTGACTCTTGAATCTTCCAAAACCGCCAAGAAACGAGGAAAATCCGAAGGTAAGTTCTTGAATCTTTATTTATAGACTTCCTTCAGATCTGCAAGAAATATTAAGATTTTGGATATGAAATTTGAGTATGTTGATCTAGGGATAATCACGCTCATAATCTATGAAGGAAGTTGTGGCCGATTCGAATTGGAAATAGGAGTTCTGGCGTTCGTCAAAGGAGGTAGGTATTGATGTTTCTTGTCATTTTTGGACTAGGATAATTATCACTGTGATTAGAAATAAATTACAAAAAAAATATCTACTTGTAGATAGATATAAACTCTATAAATCTCATGAAGGAACTGTGTTAATCCAAGTTACGTAGAAAGAAATATGAAAATGCAAAAAAACATAAACATAATCGTATTTTAGAAATCACAGCACTAAAACATAATCGTATTTTGGAAATCACAGCACTAAGGAAGAAGGAGAACATGTCAAGCAGCCATAGGGACACGTGTTAGGCAGAGAAGGGGTTGCGCATAGACGGGGAAGATGCGCCACGTGTCAAGCATCCATTGGCAGAAAAATGGACGAAATACCTCGCGTCGGGCAGGATTTGAAGGTCGACGGCTCGCTACCTGACAAGGTTTGACTTTGTATGGCACACTCTCCTATTTGCATCAATCCTCAATTAGCTCCTTCTTGTCAATTGAAAAACAAGAAAAATCTTAAATGAGTACAAAGACTCAGTAAGTAGCCTACTTGTAGGCTCGTAATTGTTTTCTTAAGGTATGTCAGGTACAAAGATTTAGTAAGTAGCCTACTTATAAGCTCTTAATCGTGTCCTTATGGTGCACTAGGATATCACGCTCTTTCTTGTCATGTTCTTGACCCGAGAACTTATGACCTTTTAAGTTCTGTTCTAGAGTTCTAAGTTCTTGTCATGATCTTGTTCAAGGACCTTGGTTTTGAGATCAAAGTTCTTAATCTCTGATCTTGCATAATGGTCTTAGTTCCATGGTTCTCAATTTTTAATTATGAAAACTTGGATCTTGATCCATGCTCTAGTCTTTATCCTTAGTTCTTAGTTTTTGTCCTTGTCCTTAGTCTTTTTCTTGGTTCTTGTTTCTTATTCTTGCTTGTCATTTTGTTTCTTAAGACAATCCTTCTAGGTTTTACCGTACGTAAAGGACAAGACATGGACCTGATAACCTGTGTCCAAGAATTTATGTATTCCAAGCAACATAGTCATAACATACGTCCAATGTTTTATACGTTTCAAGTGACGTAGTCTTAACTTGTATCTTCGTGCATTTCTTGCGATACAATCTGAAAACTACACCATAGGCTTATTATGTTCCATGCGGTGTAGTCTGAAACATACGTCCAAGGCTTCATATATTCCAAGGGATGCTGTTTGGAAATCTATGCCCATGACTTCTACGTAATAAGCAACATAGTTTGAATAACTATGGCCAAGGCTTCACATGTTTCAAGTGGAGTAGCTAAAACCAGCATCCAAGACTTCTTACACTTCAAGCGTTGTAGTTTGAGTCATGAATATGGTTTACCGTATGTTAAACGTAGAATCGGTCATATCTGTACATAGTAACATGATCTACCGATTTCCTAGTTTGTTACCATGGATCAAAGAGAATCTACCGATTTCCTGGTTTGTTACCATGGATCGAGGCCCACCATGTAATCCTCATTGTACACATCTATATATACATGAGGTCGTGACCCATATAGGTCATAGTACCCTTCAACCTAACATGGTATCCGAGCCAAGGTTTATTCATTAACAATGTCTATCATATCTTCTTCCTCCTCCCTATCCACCATCTCAAACACGATCTCATCTACCATGGCGTCGACCTTTGGCCCAATCCCTCTCCACCATGATGTCACAATCCGTCTCACAAAAAAACACTTCATCATATGGCGCGCCCAGCTCCTTCCCTACCTATGGAGTACGAAGCTTACGGGCTACCTCGATGGCACCATTGTCGCACCTGCCAAGCTGGTCCCTTCCTCAACCGTTGCTGGTGCTGACCTGGTCTCTAATCTGGCCTATTATCGGTGGTATGATCAGGATCAACGGGTCCTTAGCGGCCTTATCTCCTCTAACGAACGCAATCTGTCTGCTGTAGATTATTTTTGCAAGATCAAAGGCTAGCCATCGAGTTTGCCGCCGCCGGCTTTGCCTTGCGGGATGATGATGTGATCGCATATCTCCTTGTTGGTTTTGGCCCTGACTATGATCCCTTCGTCACCTTGATGACTACCAAGAGTGAAGCCATCATGCTTGATGATGTGTTTGCACATCTAATGGTGTTTGAAGCTCGCCAACTACAACACTAGGTTTAACTTCAGTTAAATCCTGGATCTTCGACCAATTATGCTTGTCGTGGTGGTCAGCAGAAGAACCGTGGTTGTAGGGATCGTGGTCGTGGTCGTTCTCAAGGTGGCGCGCTCTCTCGTCCTGTAGGTGATCGTCGTGACCCATTTGCTCCTCCTTCCTGCAAGATCTGCGGCAAAGTGGGACATACTGGCATTCGCTGCTGGCATAGGATGGATGAGTCGTATCAAGATGAACCTCCTTCTGCGGCACTTGTGGCTACTTCCTCTTACAAGATTGATCCAAATTGGTACAATGACACAGGCGCCACTAATCATATCACTAGTGACCTGGATCGTCTCGTTGTGAATGAAACCTATCATGAAGGTTAAAAAGTTCAAGTCGGCAATGGAGTAGGTTTGCGTATTCTGCATACTAGTCATTCTTCAATTAATATTGCTACTCATTCTCTTGCATTGCATAATATTTTGCATGTGCCTGAAATTTCTAAACATCTTCTTTCCGTTCATAAATTTTCTCATGATAATGACGTATTCTTTGAATACTGTCCTTGGCATTTTTCTATTATGGGTTGTCCGTTATGACGTTGCATCTTATCGATCTACCTCGTCGATTTAGGTTCGTTGGAGTGTCCATCGAAGAATTATAATAATATAATGATTGTTTCTCTGCCTCGTAGTGTATGCATTCGTACAATCGTAAAATGAGTATCCTCCGATGCATGAACGCACAATGATGCATGGCGTCCCAATATTTTTCCTTTCATTATCCTTTATAACAACCTCTCTAGCGTTTTCCTTTATATCATTTCATTCTATCACAACTTTTCATGTGTATATTGAGGTTGTGCATTATGCCAATTCAACACACTTTTTGTCAATCATATCATATCATATATCTCGTCAGGTAAAACATATGTCATATCATAAACTTACAGCATGTCTTCTAACGTATCATATAAAATCGTATAGCATCATAACATCATATAAAAACATTATCATACATCGTAAATTATCATCATACAATATAGTCACAACATCATAAATATAATGAATAAATGACACGTGCAAGGGCCACTAGCCACGTGTCGTCATATATGAAACAAGTCGTCAAACCTATCCGATAGTAAGACCACTTTCTTGGTTTTCCTTAGTCGGCTTTCTCCCTATATTTGAGTATGTTTGCTTTTCGTGTCAGGAAATTGCTCAAAGTATCACCGATTGTCGTTTCCTATTAGAATGTACATCTCGTTTCATTAGTAACTACAATTTCTCATTTCATTTTATCTTAAATCAAGAAAGTAAACCTTATACTTATCTTAATTTTCTTAAACAAGGTCAACCTCGCTTTAGAATGGTCGAAACTGCAAAAATTGGGCAAAATACCCTTTACTGAGCCGAGAAGCTGGATTATGAACCGTGAAGCTAAGCCAAGCCGACTGAGCTGCGTAAGCCGAAGAAGTTTATGGCTGCAAGTGCGACACGTGGCGCAATGAGGCGGGAATGCATGTTTCCAGGCGATCGAGTTTATTAAGTGTGGCCGTTACAGAATCTGCTTGTTGTTCATTTTTTAGAATGATGTCTAACTTTCAAATTTAGTTCATTTTGTGCTTGAACTTTTTCTATAAAATTTAGATTTTGATATTCATCTTGACCACAATATTTTATTCTTTAATAACAACTTTAATATTTTATTGAGATGTACTCATTTTTATAATAAAAGTTTCCATATATTTAAGAACCGAAATGATTAATAGATAGAATAGTATTACATCAAGCACAAACATTGTGTAGAAATGACAAGATTTGATGTGAAGTAAGGCAAAGTAGATGGATTTGTCTAAGAACTCCATGGATAAACGAAGTCGAATACCTTTGTTTGACTATTATATAAAGAAAAACCATTCTTTTCTGCACGCCAAATGCAATGCCAATAGTTTCATCGATCTTAAAGCCAAACTTCATCCTCTGGCGAAAAAACCAGGAACAAAAGTTTTCCATAATTGCTTCTAAAGTTACGCCAACACAATGTTGTCTGTGACATGTTATGTTTGAATTCCCAACTGTATTCCTATTTGAACCGAAGAATATGCTCCCCTAAATCAAAAAGTTATGTCAGATTGGCACAAATTCAATTGAAAAAAAGGAAAAAATTAGAATTATAAGAGTTTATATAATTACATAGTCAAATATTCAATTAAATAAAAAATCCTAAAAAATTTATTAAAAAAAAGGAAATTAACACCAATTTAAAAGAACTTGTAATTAAACCCTTAAAGAAAGAAAAAAAAAACATTATGACTAAAACTGAAATTTTTTTTCATAAATTGAAATAGAAAACCAACATTGATCTAGAATTTTTTTTATGTTGGATATTATATTTTTCAAATAGGTGGAGTTTTGAAATTCCATCCCAACCCTTAAATAAAAATAAATAAAAACTATCAAATCCATAAATTTAGATATACATAAAATAATATGGTTTGGTTGAATATCTTGTCATGATGTAACACTCTTATTTACCTAAATCGTCATTTTCTGATTTGCAATAAGTCAATAAAAGTACATCTTGATAATTAAGAATCGTCACTTTCCAATGCGATTCTGGATATTGGCTCGCAAAACAAGTGAAAACATTAGAAGTTGATGCAAAAGTAAACAACAAAATCATATAGAGATTATTCATACCCTTCATTTTGTACAGACTTAGAATTTGTTTGTGTTTCATTTGGATCCGTTTGAACCATATATATATAATCATTGCACTCAAAAAACATGCATCCACAACTTTTAAAGATAGATTTTTATGTAAAAGCCTATTAAAAGAAAAACTAAAAAACCAAAAGGATATAAGGCGTGTTTGTTTCTTAGGTTAGACTTTATTTAGTAAAGCATCACACTTGGGTCTACATAGGTTGAGCCTTTGTTTCCATTGATTGCAGAGGTGGGTTGTATAGACTCGGGTCGCAGGCATGCGGGTCGAGGTGCTTCGGCATGGGCCACTGTAGACGGGCTGGGCCTCGGGTTGGTGATGAGCCTTGTGTTATCGATTTGAGTGCGACCCGGATTCGTCGGATCCTTTCATCTTCACCCGACTCGCAGCGCAATTTTCTAGTGACTTTTCTTTTTCCTTCCCGCGACGACTTCCGACGTCTTTTCTCTTCCTTTTTCTCTCTGTATCTCTCTGTTGACCTCTCCTCCTCTCTCCCACGAGGATTCGTGGTTGGTAGACGACTGTGTTGGTAGATCTACAGTTTCTGAAAAATTCAATTTCTGAATTCTTTTTTCTAACGACAGCGAGTGACGACGGCACTGCGTACGCTTTCTTTGGATGGACTTACTCAAATCGATAATCACTTCCGCAGTGTGGGTTTATTAGTTTAGGTATCGGATGCGTGGGTTTAGGTTCGCCAGAGAATTTTAATTTCTCTCTCTCTCTCTCTCTCTCGGTTTTCATTTTTTTTTCTCTGTTTCAGGTCTTCTAGGAGGCGGCTGAAGACGGGTGTGAGGCTAAGGGATTGAGGGGAGTGTCGTGAGGCATGTTTGATGATTTGCAGAGTTCATTGTCATGTGGAGCACTAGAATTCTCACGTCCTCCTGTTACTTTGCAGAATTTTATTTTTTTAAAACCGATCGTAACAAATGAGTTGGACATTCGAATAGAAAACAGGTCCCAATGATACTTGGAGAAACATCAGAACCAGAATCCAAATGTACTCGAGTGAGGAGAAGACCTACTAAGGAAAACCAAGTAAGTGGCTTTACTATCTGTTCAGTTAAAAGTTGATTTTGTATGATGACACGTTCCTCGTGGTTTTGCATGTGTTATATGCTTGATATGTGTGAAATGTTTGGAATGATGTGACTATGGTGTGTGTATGAAACGATTTGACTAAGATATCTTTATGAAATGATACGACTAGGATATGTTTATGAAATAATATGACTAGAATATGTTTATGAAACGATATGACTAGGATACATTTAGGAAACGACATGACAAGGATATGTTTATGAAACAATATGACTAGGATATATGTATGAAAAGATATGACTAAGATATGTTTACAAAACCAGATGACTATGATATGTTTATGAAATGATATGACAAGAATATTTTTATGAAATGATATGACAAGAATATTTTTATGAAATGATACGACTATGATACGTTTATGAAATGAGATGACCATGATATGTTTGTGAAAGAATATGACTAGGTTATATTTATGAAACGATATGACTATGACGTGATTACAAAACAATATGACTATGATATGTTTACAAGATGATAAGTCCATGATATGTGTGTGATACAACGTGACTATTAGATGATACTTGAATTTTATTACCCGTGTTTTGATGATGTACTAATGATATGATAAATTTTATGGTATAACACGTTTGACGATATAGTACATGATATATTACATGATGTGCTGATAATATGATATATGTATGATATGACACGGTACATGATATGAATGATATACGAAAAAATGTGTCAGACATAATGCAGTACCGCAATTTATGTAAGGAAAGCAATGATGAATATGATATGATATGAGGGAAAAATTGAATGGGTTGTCTTACATGATAACGGAGGGAGTTTCTGACATCAACCGCTCCTTAGAATGCTCGTCCAACCATAAAAGGGGCCCAAAAGATGTGCGAACCGACTAGTGGGTTCATACTCTTACGTGTGGACCGTGTGTAGAACATTAAATATACGTCCAATTAACCTATTTAGTTTAGTCGCCTAAGAAATATAAACTTATATGATAGGTCCCACACATCATTGTATGTGTTTGCATCTAACCTCAATATTGGAGTCACTTAGTGAGTATTTCTTAAAATACTCAAATCAGGTACTACTTCTATTTCAAGTAAAGGCAAGACACTCTTGCACGACTAACGATAACATCACAATTTGAGACCATAGCACATGCATAGGGTAGTTGTATTTATTTTAGTTAGATTAGAATAGGTTGTTTTTCATTTTAATGCTTATTTATTTCATTTAGTATTTTGTTGTGTCGTTTTAAAGATATTTTTGAACACGTAAGTCTATGGTAATATTTTAAGATGAAGTTTATATTTTATAATGAAGTTTAAACACTTATTTCTGCACAAATGATTAAGTTATGATGACCGCAGCGACTCTAGGTAAGTAGAAATCTAAGGTCATTACAATATTCTGGTTGGAAGGAAGGATATGCTCCCCTATATTAGAAGTTTATGTCACATGGGCACAAATTCAATTAAGAAGTAATGGAGTAAGAGGTCAAAGATTTAAACATTGTACTCTACATATTTTTTTAACAAAAAAATAATTAATAATAATAATCGAGACTATATGAAGTTGTAATAAATCATTAAGTATTAAAAAAAAAATTTACTTTTGAAATTAAAGTATTAAACTTCTAATTAAAAATTTATACAATAATTGTTTTTCTTATAAGAAGTTATATATGGATAATGAATTTTTTAGTTGTATTTTATTTTCATTGGTTGGAACTTTTTTTTTTTAAAATTATCAATTCAATAAATTTAGATCTATTTTTATTTATATTTTTATATATAAATAAAGAATGTGTCGTTGAAAATTTGACATTATGCAACACCCTTCTTTACCTACATCATTGTCCTTCGACTTGCCATAGACAGTTAGAGGTTCTCCTTCTATATAATTAAGAATCGTCACTTTCGAAGGTGACCCTAGAGATTGGAGAGAAAAACAGAGTGATGACATTAAAAGTTGATTCAAAAGTAAACAAAAAAATCTAAATCACATTTTAAATTGTCTCTCTCAAGTCGCTATTTCTCTCTCTCTCCAAGTTTAAATTTTTTGTTTCTATTTATTTTATTCTTGATAAAAATTTCTATTGGAGTGTTAGAATATTGGTGTGAGTACTTAAATTGTAAATCTAAATCTATTTTTGAGAGAGTTGTGGTAGATTTTTAAAAAATTCCAACATTAGTACCAATTTGATCCTAAGTCGAGGAAAGAATTGAGTTTGCTCTTCAACTCGTAAAATGAGCGGTGTTATGGTTTTGCTCTGATTCGTAGAAAGAATGGAGAAGATTTTTATTCAAATTTCAAGAGGCGCTTGAGGGAGTGGAGTAGGTCGAGTTTGACCGAACCACTATAAAATTATGGTGTTTTCTCTAACTCTATTTCACTTACTTTTGAAATAATTATCTTTTATTGTTTTAAATTGGATTTTTTTTTCGCAATTTACTTCAAAAGTAGAGTTCTTTGTCGATCCTTTGCTCTATTTTAAATCTTAAATAAAATGAAATTAAGATCCAACAATTTTGGTACAAAATTTTATAGTTTGTTGAGCACTAGGTTATCCTTCGACCGTCTTCATGCCTTATTTATGTTTAAGGAAGACTATCTAATTCTCGAGTCTTACTATCACTACATTTCGAGCCCTTCCTCAACATCGAACATCTTCAGGGCTCTCTTCTACTAATAGTGTGTCATGTCTCTCTTCATGCACTTAGCTTGGTGTACTTGTTACTCTCCAAGGCTTATAACCACGCTTCTATCACCACTGGATTCACTCTGATTCCCTTACTCGATACCTTAGTCCATGATTTCAAATCTTTACATAAAATATCCTTACTGAATAGGAGTTCTAAAATACATAATGTATGACTACCTCAAAAGATTTAATTCATACATACTGCTAAATTACGGCTCTTTTTAGTGACTCCCCAAATAATTTTTTCACTTTCCAATCGATCTGATGTGTTCTTGTAGTTCACCTTGGGTACCGTGGAGACATATATTGTCTAGGGCATCTAGGCGGGTTAGATCACAACAAGCGTTTCCAGGTCTTTCGGAGTTAGTTCCTCATGGCTAAGCCAAATCTTGAGGTACACCTAGGTCTCTAATCGCCGCTCGCGATCCCAGGATACTCAGCATATTGGAAATGTATTGTATTAAGACGTTGCATAACAACTGTGATTCTACAGCTCTACTTACTCATATTCATGCATGCTTTACTAGGGAGATATTCTATCAATCACCTAGTGCACAAAAATTATGATCCAAAACGTCCATGCTTGTTTACCAAGGGGATAATCCTATCAATCAAGTAAGCATAGGTAATTCATAGATACATTTTCCTGAATCTAGCATAAAATTTAATCATAGAATTTAAGCAAGGTCAACGAGGAGATAACATCCATCTATTACCCGAAGCACATATCATAATTTTTCCATCCTCCATTCTAGTGCAGCATAAAGCATTTAATAGACATACATCATCTATTCTCATACAATGGCAATGTCATAATTTTCCTTCACATACACACACACCTCTTCCGATTTTCACATTTAAGTCATAAACATACATATTCTAACCACCTATGGTATTACTTGCCTATCCTAGCGATTTCTATAGGTATTACTTGCCTAGAGAACGCGTGGCTACTTACTAGGATGAAATGTTCCCTCCTTAGCTTGTGTTTCTACACGTTGAAGGCTCCAAATTTTTTGAAACGTTACTTATGGTCCAGAATCAAGCTAAATGAGGGACAGTAACAAAACTGGGACAAAAGATAATCGAATTGAGGCTAGAAAGGATAAAAAATGACCTTGCATGCGCCACTCACGCGCAAAGATAAGTTTCCACACGCGGTGTCACGCGTCTATAGGGGAAGAGAAGGTGTGCGTCGAGGACGTCACTTGTCAGCATCTGATTAGTAAGTTTGGTCGAATGGGGCGTGTTTGAATCCAGTGGCACGCAAGTTTTTTCTCTGCTCACATGTGTTGCATGCGGGCTCGATCGGATTGTCAGACGCGGGGTGTAGCTCGTGAGTTATATTTCATCTACATGAAAGAATTTTCCTTCGAATTTTTAATCAAATATAGGTAAACTTATTCAAGACCGAGGTTCTCTAAAATCAACTTTCTTACCGTTTTTGGAGATTTCCAAGAACTCCTACTTTCGACGAGATTGGATTCCGAGATCCTTAAACAAAAATGTGCAAAATTACTCCAAAATGGGCATACTAAAATATCAAAGACCAATTCCTTAAAATGCTCATAGATTTGGAGAAGAATGGAGACCTAAAAACCTTAAAACTCACCTTTGGAGGAACTTGATAAAATTCAGCCTTCTCTTGATAGATTGGAGCGTTTTCCATTCTTCTTCTTCCTCTCAAACCCTCAGAATTTTTTTTTTTTTTTGGGGGCTTTTAGTCAACGGCCTCCTCTGACCCCCAAAATGCCCCTAGACTTTGACCAACATATTTTTCTACTATTTTATTTTATATGTTTTCCAGGTTCTCAAGGTTGTTGTGAGTATTTTTATCTTCTGCCATATTCCCAAATTCAATATATTCTCAAATTCGACCTTTAAGGCCTTTAATAAAATCTTTTGGCTAATCGGTTGTTGTTGTGTTTTCACAAGATCATTACAATTTATTCAAAGTCATTGTTTATCAAACTTTATATTCAAAGATCTATATGTTAAATTCATTTGAAAAATAGAACCTTTACTTCTTTAACCAATATTTTATTTTTGATCTTTAATAATAAATCCATATAATATGTCGCGCAAATGCATTCTCTTAGATTTCTGTTCACAAAAGAATTCTAGATATTCTTTTAACATATCCCATGTTTGCAAAAGTGAATTAAAGAATACTAATAGACTCTAAAATTAAATTCAACCTGTATTCAAAATTAAGGGGAGAAACGTATTGAATTTACTAATTAATTACTAGTTTGAATCTGTATTCAAAATTAAATTCAACCTTATAATAATCTGGTTATTTTGTTCACAATAAAGGGGAGAAACGTACATTTGGGATGAAATAAACGACATAAAATAGATAATCCAATCAACCGAAAGATATGCAAGGCCCAAACCTCCCAAGCCAAAAGCAAAATTGCAGCAAAGAAGAACCTTTTTAGCCCATAATGTTTGTCCAACCGTAGATGAGTCTCATTTTCTATTTCTTTATTTGGTTCACAAAGTCGTAAGAAAAATTTGATGTTCGGACTTTCAAGATTTCTTTCTCTTTTTTATGTTTTCATTGCTTAGTCGGTTAGTTCAGCCATTGATTTCGAATGTCACATTTTGGGTTGTGACAGTTTGGTATCAGAGCACTAATCTTAGGTCTAGTAGACATTAGTGTATAGAGTATAGTATCTCTATGACTCAAGCTTCTGAACGCCCCACCGCGACCTAGTAAGTTCTTTGATCTTTTAGAAGTAGCAAAATTTTGACGTATAAGTTTATGAGATTCCAATTGAGAGTTCTAAATAATAACAATTGTGGTATTAACCCTTACTCCCCGTTTGATAATACGTAATGGCGTCTAAGAGGAGAGGAAAGGAGCTTATCTCGAACCTGGTCCTAGGAGAGGCAGGAGACGGCTAAAAAACAAGAGAGGTGGAGCAGAACCCACCCCTGGGGAAACAAGATAGTTTACCACAGATGAAGATCCAGCACCACACAGGCACTCACACCTAGAAGAGTTCAAAGAAGGGTTGTGCCCCAGGTTGTTCCAAAGATTGTTCCCCAAGACCAAGAAACTAGAAAGGCTTCACCAGTGCCAGCACTAATTCCTGAGGAGATGCCTGCCCAGCCGACAGTGGTGTTTACATTGAATGTGTTACAGACATTTATGAAGACCTCTATGGAAAGCAAGACACATATGACTCAGGTTATGTAGACAAGGGTGGCAATTCAAGTTACAGTGTAGGGGACTTGAGATCTAGCGGCCATGACTATGGAGTCCCAATATTTGAGGGATTTTCAGCGGTACAAATCACCTTCCTTTGATGGAGGCAAGGTTGACCCTATAGTAGTTGAGACTGTGTTGGAGGCTGTAGAGACAACCTTTATGTATATGAATTATCCACCAGAATATCAGGTCCACTGTGGGACTTACATGCTGAAGGGCGAAGCTCACTTTTGGTGGAAAGGTGCCCAGTGAACGAATGTTATCAGCATAAGTACTACCCAATGGTCGCCCGAATTAAGTGTCAGATAGCATTCCTAAAGCTCAAATAGGGGTTCAAATCTTTTGAGGTATATGATCTCAAATTTAACATGCTAGTGAGGTTCTGCCCTAAGTATGTAGCAATTAGAAGATGAAGACTGATCGCTTCATCGCAAGTCTCCGGATAAAGATTAAAAGTTTTGTAGTGGCACAAGTATCCTCTGATTGTGCTGAAACCTTGAGAATAGCAACCCTAATGGACATGCCATGAGAGATGGCAATGTAGACCGGCCCATTAGAATTCTTGACCACTTAGAAATTCTTGAAGCCATCGAAGAAGGCCTAGCAGAAATTCTTCCCTATCTTACAGTCGACCTCGGGGGCAGAGAAATTTCTAGCGTCAGGGTTAGGGCCCCAGATAAGTACTTCCAGAAGAGCTAAATCGGGGTTACCCTCTACCCGAGAGGTTGTGCAGATTTTGGTTTGGTGACCTCGAGTAAGAGACAACATCAATCTCCAAAGCACCATATAGAAAGTGTATTAGAGACCCGTTGAGCTAAAGGAGCTAAATGTACAATTACAGGAACTTTTTTTCAAGGGCTATCATCTAAGACCTAGTTTTTTATTGATCGCGAGTTGTCAGAGCTCATGTGAGCTGTTTACAGTTAAGAAGAAAGATGGGACTCTGCGAATATGCATATGATTACACAAGAGTTAAACAAGGTAATAAAAAAGAACAAATATGCCCTCCCAAGGATAGATGACCTGTTTGACCAATTGTAGGGTGTGTAGTCTTCTTCAGGATCGATTTGTGATCAGGATATCAAAAGAGTAGAATCAGAGAGGAAGATATTCCTAAAATAGCCTTCAGAAGCCGCTATGGACATTATGAGTTCATAGTCATGTCTTTTGGTTTAACTAACACTCCTGTAGTGTTTAATGGTATTGATGAACCGAGTGTTTAAGAAATTCCTAGATACCTTCATGGAGAGAGAGTACATTGAAAACTTTGGTGTCACTATCTGTATGGGGAGAGAGTACATGTGTATACTAACCACAAAAAGAGCTGCACATGAGACATCAGAGGTGGTTACCTGAACAGGCCTTTTGACCGAGTCGATAGTAAGATAACTTACTTGGTTGGCAAAGCCTGAGCTACTACGATTAATTGGTGCTAGCTTAACACTGCTCTCTGAAATTTAATTCTGCCTTAGGAGTTCAACAATGATAAATAAGAATTCTAATGTGGGAATTGACTCACTCAATTTTGAATAAAATAATATAAACTAGGAAAGCCATAAATACATTAAACTTGACTCCACACTTTTAAACTAGCTAAAAGGTAGTCATACATATCTTAAATTCTTTGGAAGAGTTGAAACTATAAGGAAAGGGTCTGAGCATATCAGACCCAAGCTGGATCTATCGAAATACTGGCCTTGAGTTGTCAGAAAGTGTATTATCCGACTAACTTTGAACGGTTCAAGTGGGATTATAAAACGAAATTAAAGACCTCCCTCTATATTAAGGGCCAACTCCCCACTTCTCAACTTAAGTATTGTGGGACAATTTCACATTTTTTTATCTAAATTGTGGGTTATTACATCAACAATTTATATATGATCATTATGAAGTTTGTAAACGGAAATTTTAATGAGATTCAAATTAGTTAAAGATCTAATGAGATATCTTATCATATTTTAATATAATTTAAATAAAATAATATATCTTAATATATTATATATTCAAATATATTATTATAGATGTGACAAGATTTTCTCAAAGTTCCTATTAGACTCTAAGTTAAGCAAAACATGATCTCACATTACTTTCTCATGTCTAGATAATAAATAAATCTCTAGACTTCTCCTCCTTAAATTCATGGAGGATTTACTTTCAAGTGCCTCCCACAAGTCTCGGTCATTTGTTTGAGTCATAGCTAGGAAGAGTTTGAGTCACATATAATGTTTTGATACATTAATACGGCCTGAGAATAACAACCATCATATTATTATTAATCCGTAATCATCTCCCCTCTCTTACTTACGTTAATCTCACTTAAATACCATGAAAAAGTGTCATTTGGTTAACCGTAGAGATTACTGAGTCATTGGCTCTTGTCATTGCAGTGTGGGTTGTCGGTTATGACATTGCGTCTGATCTATCTCCCTCGTCGGTTTGGGTTCGTCAGAAACACCACATAGTCATTCGTCTTCCATTCTCTCTAAGCTTTACTTTCTTTCAAGTCTATTCTCTCTATTCTCTCGTGTAGCATGTCCTCTAGAATCTGATTAAAACGCTCCATTTGACCATTTATTTGAGGATGAAAGACAGTGTTGAAATCATGGCAAGTACCAAACACTTTCTAAAGTCCGCGCCAAAAGTCTGACGTAAAACGTGGGTCTCTATCTGAAACTATCGATACTAGGATTCCATGCAACATCACTATCTCTTTCCCATATAGCTGAGCCGAATTGTCCACTATATATGTTGTCTTGCCATGTAGGAAGTGTGCCGATTTGTCAATCTATCAATAATTACCCAAATTCCTGTACAACAATTCAGTGTCCTAGGTAGGCCTACAATAAAATTTATTGCTATATTTTCTGACTTCCACTCCTATATACTAGGGGTTGTAACATCCCTGTTGACTTCTGTATAGGAGCTTTCACCGGTGGATATATTAGGAACTTGATTACAAATTGTACTATGTCTTTCTTCATACTCCGCCAGCAAAAGTACTTTTTAAAATCTTGATACATCTTAGCTCCCCATGGATGCATAGCAAATGGCGAGTTGTGAGCCTTCGTCAATATCTTGTTAATTAGTTCCTCTACTGCTACAATACAAAGGCGTCCTTGATATAACAGTCTATCAAATGAGGATTTAGAGAAAGCGTCCATGATAACTTTCCAAAAGTAGAGTTATATCAAGTCTTTTTATAGTTAATTTTGCACTCATACTCACCATTTTCTCATTAATTGCTCCATTTATTATAATTAGTATACATGAAATAGTCAATTATAGTTTAATATGAAAAGAAGATTAATTTACATAATCGAGCTTAAGTGTACACTTAATTGAGTTATTTGGTAAAATTCAGAACATTTATGATGAACCATGATGTTGTAGCGAATCTAGAAATAAATTGTTGACCCTGATGCTAAAGTAATCCGGAAAGCAAACTTTCTGGGGATGACCTAGAAATTTTAATCCACTTCAGCAGACCACATGGGTCATTGATTACCAAATTAGAAACATCATAGGTACACGATTTTATCCTTTTTCAGCCTATAAATGAGAAGAAACAAACATTATAAAAGGAAAGGATACCCAAAAAAAGCCACATTTTGGGGAAGAAAATCGAATTAAACAGCAGCAGCCTTTGCTGATGTGAACTGCTGTGAAACCAAAGAAGAAGAAGAAAAAAATCTAATCCAGCAGCGGTTGCTAGCAGAAGGAAAAGAAGATCAAGAAGCATAGATTAGGGCAAACAGGTTGACGTGAGAGATCAAGGGAAGGAAACTTACATTGAAGAACAGCAACAAAGCGGGATAACTTTCTATTTCCTTATTCTATCAATTTTACATGATTGAGATGTGGGTTCCTCTGTTTAATTCAGTTTATATGGAGAGCTAAACTTTATAGGGGAGGTGAGAGAGTTTTATATAGTTTAAGTATGTTGACGGTATGATTTTAGTTTATTAAACAATTGTTAATGATTTAGATGTGTGTTTAATTAGCTACTTTACATACATAGTTGTTCTCTTATTCGGGAGAAGAGAGGGAGCAATGAAATCCTCCTTAATACTCTAATTCCATTGGAAGGAGACTTGAAGGTAATAGAAGGGTTAGAAATAATTCTTCTCCTAGAGCCTTGTTAATAGAAATTAAAAACAATTATGGAAATAATCACCATGCAGGACCCTCGGAAGTGGGCTTGTAACTCTATTAAAAGGAACTAAAATATACCACAAAACTCAACAACTTATCTATTTAATCTCTCTTAGCCGAACCTTCCTCGTTATAGTTGAATTTATCATCATTTTCTATTTTTCGACAGTAGTGGCACTCTGCTTTAGTTTTGTTTAATTAGTAAAAATCACCAACACCCATTTGAATGTTACCCAAAAACTCACTTAATTTCCAGCAATAAAATTAACCAAAAAGATAGGTTCTCTATGGAATCGATAATTTAATTCTTACTTGCTGTAGGGGAACCTAATTTGGTTATTTTACTTGTTGTAGATTTTCGTGAGATGGAGCCAAAAAGAAGCCATAGTAAGCTGAATTTTCTACTGCTGAATTATGTTTACTGCTACAGAATTCTGTGTATGAACCCACCTACGGGTTTAGAATTTATTTTGGATCTCGAAATAGAGAGAAACTTTAGGAAAATGTTAAGGGAACAAAAGAAAATGACAGAATATTATATACAGCAAATATTACTTGGACCCCAACTGAATCGGAAGTTTGGAAATCCAGCGATGATGGCTAATCAATTGAGAATTAAGGCTAATGTCATTCATTTAGCAGATGACAGAGAAAGAGCAATCCAAGCATATGCACACCCATCTGTGGAAGCGCTAAATCCGTGCATAATTAGACCTAAAATTCAAGCAACCACTTTTGAGCTAAAGCCGGTGATGTTTCAAATGTTGCAAACCATTGGGCAATTTCATGGACTACCGTTGGAAGATCCCCATCTACATTTAAAGTCATTTTTGGGAGTTAGCGACTCATTTCGATTTGAAGGAGTGGATAAAGACGTGATTAGATTGAGCTTATTCCCTTATTCCTTGAGGGATGCTACAAAATCATGGTTGAATACCTTAGCACCGGGAACAATTGATTCTTGGAATAGTCTAGCAGAAAATTTTTTGATCAAGTATTTTTCACCCACTAAAAACGCACAGTTTAGAAATGAGATTGTCGCTTTTCAACAATTTGAAGATGAGACACTAAGTGAAGCTTGTGAGAGATAAAAGGAGAAGCTTAGAAAGTGTCCTCACCATGGATTACCACATTGTATACAAATGGAGACTTTCTACAATGGATTGAATATTGCTACTAAACAAGTGGTGGATGCTTCCGCCAATGGAGCTATTTTGTCAAAGACATACAATGAAACATATGAGATTTTAGAGAGAATAGCATCTAACAATGGTCAATTGGCCAATGTGAGAAGCAATCCAGGAAAGAAGCCCCGAGGAGTACTTAAAGTTGATGCTTTGTCTTCTATCAACGCTTAATTAGCTTCGGTGACTAATATCATACAAAATCTAGCGTTGAGACAAAGCTCAATGACCAAAGCACCAGTCCATACAACTTATGTAATGACCCAAACAGCAGTTGAATCTTGTGTATATTGTGGTGAAGAACACACTTTTGGTCAATGTTCAAGTAATCCGGCCTCAATTTTCTATGTGGGGAATAAAGCTAGTCAAGGCAACCCGAAAAATAATCCCTTCTCAAATACTTATAATCCATGGTGGAGAAATCATCCAAACTTTTCATGGAAGGGACAAGGCTCATACAATCAACAAATGGAACCGAAAGAAAATTATCCTCCAGGCTTTGGACTACAAAATCAAATGACATATGGTTCTCAACAAGTCAACACCCAAGGGAAAGGAACTAGTCAAGCTCAATATATACCAGGAACATCGTTTGAGAGCCTAATAAAGGAATATATGGCTAAAAATTATTCTATGATACAAAGTCAGCAAGCATCCTTGCGAAATTTGGAAGTTGAAGTAGCTTAATTAACAAATGATTTACGAAATAGACCTCTTGGTAAGCTGCCAACAGACACCGAAACACCAAAAAAAGAGGGCATGGAGCAATGTTAAGCAATAGAATTGAGAAGTAGAAAAGAAATATCAAGTAAGGGAGAAAAAATTAAAGAACACGGTAAGAGTCCTTCTCAAGAAGCTGCTGATGCACAACAGAGAAATGAGGAAGCTACTGTGTAGAAAGAGCACAACAAAAAGTATGCAGAAGCTGCTGTATAGAAAGAACACATAAAAAATTGTGAAGCCTCCTAAAACGCAAACAACAGTTAGTAGTGGATAAGAAAGTAGAACGTATATACGAGAACCTCCTTTTCAACAAAGAATAAAAAGACAGAAAGAGGAAGCCCACTTTGAGAAGTTCATGGATATATTTAAGGAAATTCATATAAACATACCATTAGTGGAAGCTTTGAAGCAAATGCCAAATTATGAGAAATTCTTAAAGAATGTGCTCACCAATAGAAGAAAGTTTGAAGAATTCAAGGTGGTACCATTGAATGAAGAGTGTAGTGCAATATTGAAAAACAAGATCTCACTAAAGAAGAAAGACCCCGGTTCATTCACAATTTGAATATCGATAGGAGGGAAGAAGCTAGGTCGTGCATTATGTGATTTGGAATCAAGCATTAATCTAATGTCGCTATCTATTTACAAAAAGTTAGGTATTGGTGAAGCTAGACCAACTACAGTCACTCTTCAACTAGCCGATCGATCTTTCACTCATCCAGAAGGAAAAATGAAGATATCCTAATTCAAGTGGATAAATTCATATTTCTAGAAGATTTTATGATTGTGGATTATGAAGCGGACCATGATGTACCAATTATCTTGGGGAGACCTTTTTTAAAAATCGGAAGAACATTGGTAGATGTCCACAATGAAACTATAATGTTTAGAATGAATGATCAACAAATAGAATTTCATATGAATGACAACATGAAATATCAAGCAGTAGTAGAGGAATACTCAGCAATTTATAAATTGACAGAGAATCTAGCAAGTAATAGTTGGAAACAGCAACAAGAAGAAGACAACAACTGAATAATTGCACTACACAACAAGAAGAATAGAAGAAAACTGTAAGAGTTTTTTAATCACTGGAGTTAGAGGAAAGAATAAATTAATCAATGAAGTAATCTATTGATGACACACCCTTGAACTACATCTTAGAAGAAGAATTATTTGATATATGAGAGATAGACTTCACAAAATTATTCTCACCCATTGCAAGGTGGAGAGTTCCGAAAGGTCATCATTTTTTTGACAATGGATAACTAAAAAAAATGAAAAGAGAAAGAGGGAGCTAGTCACAATTTGCAAATAAATATATGAAGTTCCGAGTAAATCAAGTTAGGTTTTCTTCTCTTGTTATTTATGCATTCACATAGTTGTTTTAAATAGTTATTTTCACTTTCTTTACAATGATAGTTTTTTAGATTTTATCTTCACCTTTTGAAATGAATAACTCGCATGCCCCAAGGAAGTTAGTCAATTTTGTAGATGAATTAAGAGGATTTAGATGAGGTTAGGAATGCTAATTTCAACATATTAATGAGGCTAATTACACTTAGTTCATGCTAGGATGTGATTGATGACAAATATAATTCTCTTATAGTGCACATTGCCACATAGTTGTCTTGTTCATTTTCATCTGCATGTGGTTTTATTTTATTTAAATATTGTGCACTTTCTCATTCAACTACATGTAAGGCACTACCACTAAAGAAATTTTTTTAGGAACATCCTAAAAGATTTTCTAACCACTCCAAGGAAAGAAATTTATGTGGAAAAAAGAAATGGACATAAAATAATCTTTGACTCTCGGTTAAGCTTGGGGTTGTTATACATTAGAACTCACATGGTGCAACAGACCTACAATAGCTACAAGTGAACAGATAGACTTACAACAGTAGCTGGAAAGATAGTAGATTACAGGAGTAGTATTTCGAAGTTTTCTGGAGACCACTCCTCTTCAACCTAAAGCTTGAACTTCCAATGCTAAAAAAGTAGAAAGTAAACAAATTGTCTCAATTGCTCGTTGTCAGGCAATATGCATCACCAATGGAGGTGTTTGAATCGAAGGTAATTGGGATGTAAATAAAAAAAAAAAGAGAAAGCTATTCTTATTACTCAGGTGAGTTGCATCACAAATGTTGCCACACTGAAAACTACCGAATGCTAGCAAGAGAGTCGAGCTAAGGGAGAATGAGTGTTAGCCTATATAGTCATCCCTTGAAGACTTACGTGATTTGCACCACAAGTGGAGGCACCAAGAGAATAAGGGGATGACTTGAAGGATTCTTGGGAAAAAAACAAATGTAATGATAAGAGAAAGTTAATGAAATAAATTATGAAGCCGAGTCACAAAAGCAAAGGTAAAAGGAATGATAATCATTCTAGAAGTGTTTTAGGGAATATGGTGGAAGTGAGAAATGTGTTAATTTTATTGTAAGATGTGGTTATAAGTGTACGGTGATATGTGGGGAAAAACAGAATTGAGGAAGGAATATGAGGAATGTGATCTAAATTATGCCTTTGATAACTCTCCAAAATATAAGAACAAAATTTGTTAATGAGAAAAAAAAAATTGAGAGCGGAGAGAATGATTGCTTGAGGATGAGCAATCTCTTTAGTTTCGGGTTGTGATAACTCTCCAAGAGTAAAGTTATATCAAGTCTTTTTATAGTTAATTTTGCAATCATACTCACTATTTTCTCATTAATTGCACCATTTATTCTAATTAGTATACATGAAATAGTCAATTGTTTTTTAATATGAAAAGAACAACTTGGTAGGGTCTATGAACATTCCGTCCTTTGACACCAAATGTCCAAAGAATGAGACTTTTTGTGGCGAAAATTTTCACTTGGAGTACTTTGTGTACAACTTGTTCTCTCTCAAGGTTGTTTGAACTTTTCGGAGGTGTTCTTGGTGTTTTTTTTAATATAATAGGACGTCATCTTTGAACACGATAATAGACGTTCGGTTCATTAACTCCATGAGCATAGTTAGAATGTTTGTAAGGTCAAACAACATCACTACAAACTCATAATGACCTTACTTTGTCCTAGATTCTCTCTTTGGTACATCCCTCTCTTTAATCGTAGTTTGATGGTATTCTTTCTGAAGGTCTATCTTAGAAAATACTGTTTCTTACCTGAGTTGGTCAAATAGATCTTCAATATGAGGAAATTGATACTTATTCTTTATCATCCTCTTTTTCAGTTCTATGTAATCGATGCATAGCGCATCAAGCCATCAATCTTCTTGACAAACAACACCGGCGCACCCCAAGGCCATACGCTCGAAGCCCTTGTCTAGTAGGTCTTGTAGTTGGGCCTTGAGTTCTTTCAACTCTGTTGGATCCATGAGGTAAGAAGCTTTGGAAATAGGCTCAGATCCCAGCTCGACATCTATAGAAAAATCTACAGCTCGAGAAGGGGGTATTATTTTACTACTAGTACCGTGTCTAAGGTGTTCTCTTTTCCTCTTATATCTACGGCACATTCTAATATAGCCTAAACACCTTGTTGGACTAATCTCTTGGCTTTAATCATCGATACTACCTTCTGGGTAGTTCTAATGCACATACTATTGTTTTGACTGAGCAATTTGACGAGGAAATTGTTGGAGGAAAACCAGCCGATTGGAAGAAGAAAAATAGGGAAAACACAAGAGAGACAGACAGATTCTGAATACCTGATGATTTTATTTCTCATTTAATTAGGATATTTAAATAAAAAATTATATCCTAAAAATGGAAAGTAGTGGCAACTTAATTAAAGCCCTTCCACTTGAGTGTACTTCCCACTAACTTTCATTCAATGGCTGAAAAATAGTTAACTAAAAATAAGGGATCACTTTCACTAAAAGGTAGAGATTTATCTAACAACCTCCTCCTAAAGCCCTACGTATATGTACCTTATCGTTTGAACTCCGATTTGAGCCCTATGGCTTGGTGTCCCGGCGGCATGTCCTCCAGACTCCACGTCTTGTTTGGCCACCTCTTCATTCGAGCTCGCGCGCAACCATTCAAGGTGGTTCACCTCCTCCTAGTAGGTCTTCCATCCTCTAGTACCTGGCCACCAGAACATCGTCGTGATCGGCATCCAGCGTCGAATCCACAGTACGTGGTGTTGCAAACTCCACTTATTTAGGGGGTGCATCCGGAGTTGTGGTTGGAGTTGGTGTAGGCGTGCCCAGTGCAGCTGCTGACGGCGTTGATGATTTTCGATGCTGTGCTCCTCCTTCTCTCAACTCGGTGACAAGGTACTCCACCGTACATTGATTTAGGTTTTGGTCTACCTCTGTCACGTCGTTCCACTGCCAGAAGGTGCTCTCATCAAAGATAACGTCGCGCGACACATGAGCTCGCCCCTCCGCAGGATCATAAAGCCTGTACGTCTTGCTCTAGGGTTCATAGCCGATGAAGACAACCTTCAGCCCCCTGGGATCAGCTTGGCGAGGTGGGGATGCGCGTCCTTCATGTATGCGACGCAGCCGAATACTCGAAGATGATGTACCACTAGCTTCTTGTTGTACCAGGCCTCATGTGGCGTCTTCCCGTTGAGGCTTCGCGTTGGCGACTGATTGAGGAGGTAGACGGTTGTCATTACCGCCTCTCCCAAGAACCTCCCGAGAATCCCAGCCGTCATCAGCAATGACCTTGGTCTCCCGATAATGGTCTGATTTTGGCGCTCCACCACCCCGTTTTTCTGGGGAGAGTAGGGCGCTGTTAGGGGCCGTTGATGGCAAGCTCGTCGCAATACTTAGCGAAGCTCGCCCAGGTGAATTCTCTACCTTGGTCCATGCACATAACACACATCTTCTTCCTGCATTCGGCCTCCGCTCGCGCTTGAATGCACCGAATCGCCTCTGCCCTCTCACTTTTCGCTTGCAGCAGGATCAGCAACATGAAGAGGCTTTTGTCATCGACCAGCAGCAGGAAGAGTGTCTTGCCGCCTGGGGTCGCCGGCTTGATGGGCCCGTAGATATCGCAATGCACGATCTTCAACAGCTCACCAGCGCGGTAGGAGGCCTGAGATGGAAAGGGGGTGCGCCTCTGCTTACCGATGTGACATCCGTCGCATAGCTTATTCACGCCTTCGATTGCCGGCAAACCATGCACCATCTCCTCCTTGTGTAGTTTTTGTAGAGTAGAAAAGTTCAGGTACCCGTACCTTGCGTGCCACCTCAAAGATACTGCTTCGGTCCTGGCCATGAGGCTGACCGGTTGCCCTATCTCTAACTCCAGTATGTAAAGGCGGTTTGTCGTGCACAAAACTTGTGTGAGCAGCTGTCGTCGATCATCGGGATCTTGATTAGCCCGCGCTTGATGAAAATGTGGCAGCTGACCTCATCGAGTTGACCCAGACTCACAAGTTTAGCCTTAAGCCTTGGGATGAAGTAGATGCTGGTCAACTTGCAGTGCTCGCCTCCCTTGCAGACGAACAGGATGGTGCAACGCCTTTTGATCTCAACGACAGAGCCACCGCCGAACTTAACTGTCCCGCGAATCCCCGAGTCAAGCTCGGAGAACGCAAACTTGGCCCCAGTCATATGGCTTGTTTCTCCCGTGTCGATGACCCATCGCTGGTGCTCGTGCTGCTCTCCCCTCTCGCCGATTTGAGCGAACACTCGCTCCTCCTTCAGATGAAATTGCTCCCTAGCCGGTGCCTTTGTCACGCCTAGTTTGAGCTCTTTCTTGGGATCTATCGACCCCTCCACGACAACGCTCACTGGAGCAGTTACGTCGTCGGTTACTTTTATGATTTTAGAATGAGGGACGTCAGATAAGACCGATGTGCTTACCATTAAAAGAGCCAGCTCGTCCTATTCGGATTGGGCGACATGGACGTTTTCCTTGTTCCTGAGCTTACTCCAGCAATTCTTGCTCAAGTGGCATTTTTTCTCGCAGTTCGAGCACTGGATCGGCCCGCCATCAGTTGACTCCTTTTTTTCATCCCTTTCGTTCTTGGGCGTGCGCCCACAAGATTTTCATGGCTTCTTATCGTCTTTGCCGTTGGAGGACCCGTTGCTCTCATCGTTGTTGTCGCAAAGCTTTAGGCATGCAAGTCATTCCTCCTAAGTGAGGAGGAGACGACTCTGATTGTCGAAAGCTGAAGCGACATTCTTCTTCCTCTGCTCGACGTTGCGCAGTCTTCTGGTCACCTCTTCCACCGTTAGGTCGTTCATGTTAAGTAATGTCTCGATCGAAATCATGACTTGCTCGAGGTGATCTGGGTCGACCTGCAGCATCTTCTTCATGATTTCTGTTTCGCTGATGCTCCTTTCTGAAGCTTTATCTTAGAAAATATTGTTTCTTCCCTGAGTTGGTCAAATGGATCTTCAATATGAGGAAGTTGATACTTATTCTTTATCCACCTCTTATTCAATTCTATGTAATCAACGCATAGCGCATCAAACCATCAATCTTCTTGACAAACAACATCGGTGCACTCGAAGGCGATACGCTAGGATAGATGAAGCCCTTGTCCAGTATGTCTTGTAGTTGGGCCTTGAGTTCTTTCAACTTTGTTGGATCCATAAGGTAAGAAGCTTTAGAAATAGGCCAAGTTCCCAGCTCGACATCCATAGAAAAATCTACAGCTAGAGAAGGAGGTATTCATGGTAGGTCTTCTGAAAAATAACTTGAAAATTCTTTTACTACTAGTACCGTGTCTAAGGTTTTCTCCTTTCCTCTTATATCTATGGCTCATGCTAATATAGCCCAACCACCTTGTTGGACTAATCTCTTGGCTTTAATCATCGAGACTAGCTTTTGGGTAATCCTAGTGCACGTATCCTTGAATATAAAACTTGGTTAAGACAACGGTGAAAATATTACTTCCTTTTTATGATAGTCTATACTAGCGTGAATTTCAGCTAACCAATCCATCCCTAGTATTACACCAAAGTCCGTCATGCTAACAACGATAAGATCTATGCTTAAGGTTCGTTCAGCTACAGTTACTTGGTAATCTTTTACACTCTTAGCTACTTGGGGTGCTTACAAACAATATATACATTAAGTGTTCTAGTTCGAACCCTGCTTGTCTAACAAATGGAACAAATATGAAAGAATGCATAGAACTTTCATCAAATATAGTGAAAGCATAATGTCCTAGGACAGGTAATGTACCTGTCACAACTGTGTCGGACCTCCTAGCATCTCTTTTGGTGGACGCACATGCCCTTGCTTGAGAACAAGAATGCACTTGTTTGTCAGCCTCCTCCAATGCTCTTGGTCGTAGATTTTCAATCTTTTTGTTCGTGCAGTTGATGGCAATGTCACCTTCTTGACCACACCGAAATCAAGCCCTTGTTCCGGGCATACATCTTCCCCTATGTAGATTCCCACATATGTTGCATCCTATCTCCCCTCTTCCTCTAGCCCCGTCTTGGTTTCTATGGTTTCTATAAATACATTGAGGAGGGTACCTGTCAGCATGTTGAGGGGGAGGTCAGTTTGCATAGCGAGGTCTACGCACTGGTGGCCGATGAGCTGAGTGCCTCAAATCATATGGCCGCTTGCGCTAAACTATAATTGTTGGCTCTCGACGCACCTCATCTCTAGGCTTCTCCACGGTGTTCACTATTCTCAATGGTTCGTCATAAGTCTTCGGGTCTATAGTTAACACCATGCAGCGGATCTCCGAGTCTAGACCCATGATGAATTTCTCTGACATTTTTTGTTCAATGTCTACTAGGGAAGGCACAAATCTCTTCAGTTTCGTAAATTCTTGGGTGTACATTGAAAATTCTCCTTGAATCCTGTCCATGCTATAATGCTTCCCTCGGGAGTGAGGATTTCTCTAGTGTCTATCCACCTCAACTCTACGTTCTTCTTCAGCATGAAAGACGCACATAACACTTTCTAATAATCATGGAATTCAAATAGTAAAAGTATCGTCTCTATAGATGATATCCACATCTGAACTTTAGTGGGATAACCTGCAGTTCCACTAATTGTGCATGGGTCATATTCCTTGATGTCTTTTAATTATCTTGCGCCGCTAGTGGACTGCAAGCTATTTTCTTGTTGGGTGATCAACATAGCATGCATCATGGCCTTAAATGATTCTTAAATATGGTTTGTAGTAGGATCCATAGCAGCTTGGGGCAGTACAACTTTGGGTGGTGCAGCTGTACCCATCCTGGTGACTAAACTTTCTCGAGTTCGGCTCCCTTTACCCCCACCTCTTCCTATACCTCTAATAGGGGGTCCTCCCCTTTCTCGTCTTTCTTACGCATCCTCTAAGCGGCATGATTCTAAAAACCAAGAAAATCTTTCGTAAATCTATAATTCGCTAATATAACTAACATTATATTGCATAGTATTAAAATCATACAGTAGGGCAAACACATGAATATGATATTAGGTCAATCATCATGCTAAAATCAACAATATACTCACAGTTCATCATATTCAAAACTATATTACATTCAACATCAATAAAAAATCAAGGTACATGCGATAAAGATCGTTTTTTTTCTTATCTTATGCAGGACATACCTGATGGTGATGGGGCATCGACAGTTTGACTATGGAATGCTTCAAGCCTATCCCGTCGGCTAGTCTATAGAATCAACAACGTAGAGCTCTATACAAGTTGTAACAATCCTAGATTTCTACTAACCTAAAGTCGCTACTATTATCATAACTTATGCTCTTATGCGAAATTAAACATTTAAAATGTCATCGTAAAACATAAAATTCATTTTAAAAAATTGCCATGGACTTATGGGTTCGGAATAATATTTAAAACAAGATAAAGGCAATAATAAATAAAGCAAATAAAATATTGAATGTAAAACTCCCTATACTATCCTATGTCATCAACCATATAGGGTGTCTTGCCTTTACCTGAAATAGAAGTAGCACATGACTTGATGACTTGAGTACTCTAAGAAATACTTAGTAAGTGATCCCACTATTAGGGTTACGGAATGCAATCACATGAAACTTATGATCCAGGAACCTATCGTTATAACCATCGTAGGGGTGACCTCCAGTCCTTAAAAAATAGAAGTGCAGTACTTCCCTACACATACCACACACGTGCGAGCATAGATCCTTTGGCGGTTCACACCCCCTGGGCCTCTGGTAGTCGAGCTAGCTATTCGTAGCGACGTCCGGAAGTCAATAGGCCCCTGAGTGTCATGCAAGGCATATGGTCACCATCATTGTATTGTACGCGTCCTTACTCATCATCACAAAAGTAGAAGTAGCCCGATGAATATATACACACAGAATGCATAAAGAACCTATAGTTTCTCATCTTTAAAACATCTTTGTGACACAACTCTAAGTTCTGTTCACATATCACTCTAAGTAATATGCATGCAATGGTCTTCATACATTCATCATCATTATTAATTATTAGGGTTTGGTCTTAGGAAAATCATCATCATAATACATCATGGAATTTAAAACATTCCTTTCATGTTAATATGGAATGACGTCATATTAAGGAATCTCATAATATTACATCTTACACATTCATGTTTTCATGCATCATCGTCATCATACAACATCATCATATAAAAAAATCATAGAACATTATATACTATCATATGTCAATCAAATAACTTAATCACGTCATTATACGTCATACATCATATGTCATACTTCATACATCATCTTCATAGACTGAGCCAAGGAGAGCCATCTAGTTTTAAGCATGACACGTGGCACGGGGAGGAGTTGACACACATGATGGTTGCGTTCGGGACAAGGCGCAGGCTTTGGGCTGATTACATAGTTCGTAGGCTGCAGGTAGTTTGGGCCGCAAGATCTAATGCGTGAGCTACAGGCATTGTGGGCCACGAGTCACAAGTGTCTGGGTCGTAGGCCGGAGTTGTTGCTGGTATCTGGGCTGCAGATGGGTTTGAGTAGTAGGTTGGATGGATTCTTTCTTCTTCACCCGACTCCTCGCGATCTTCCAAATTCCTTTCTCTCTCTTCCCGCAGCCATTCCAATGGCTTTTCTGTCGTAATTTTCCACCAGATCTAAGTCGTCTCGCACCTTTGGTTACCCAACCTTCACACATAACGTATTGATACATTAATAGGGCCTAATAATAGAGCAATCATCATATTATTGTTCATCTAGAATAATCACCCCTATCTTACACACATTAATCTCACTTAAATAACATAAAAAAAAGTGTTGTTGTTTGGCTTATAGTGGAGAGTATTGACTTATCAATGGTCATCATTGCAGCGTGGGATGTCTGTTGTGTCTTATCGATCTACCTCGTCGGTTTGGGTTCATTGGAGTGTCCATCGAAGAATTATAATAATATAATGATTGTTTCCTTGTCTTGTAGTGTATGCATCCGTATAATTGTAAAAGAAGAAGGAGTATCCCCCGATGCATGAACGCACAATGATGCATGGCATCCCAACATTTTTCCTTTCATTATCTTGTATAACAACCTCTCTAGCGTTTTCCTTTATATCATTTCATTCTATCACAACTTTTCATCTGTATATCGAGGTTGTGCATTATGCCAATTCAACATAATTTTTGTCAATCATATCATATCATATCATATATCTCGTCAGGTAAAACATGTCATATCATAAACTTACACCATGTTTTCTAACGTATCATATAACATCGTATAGCATCATAACATCATATAAAAACATTATTATACATCATAAATTATCATCATACAATATAGTCACAACATCATAAATATAATGAATAAATGACACGTGCAAGGGCCACTAGCCACATGTCGTCATACATCAAACAAGTCGTCAAATCTATCCAATAGTAAGACCACTTGCTTGGGTACGTTTGCTTTTCATGCCTGAAAATTGCTTAAAGTATCACCGATTGTCGTTTCCTATTAGAACGTACATCTCGTTTCATTAGTAGCTACAATTTCTCGATTGCCCGATGTTGGAATATTGAGGTTGCGCAAAGAATCAATTGGAATGTTGCAGTGAAGATGCTCATGGTCGTTTGAGAATGAAATTCTTGGTTGACTAGATCAGTATCCAAGTGGGAGAATTGTTAGGTTATGGAGCCTACTACTTATTTATAGCTTCGTCACGGTTATACATAGTAAAGCTATATATATGATAAATGACATTTAAAGTAAATTGTCATAAATAGTAAATAGCTATGTACACTAAAAAACTATATATGGTAGATAGTTATATATGGTAGATGGTTATATCTGATAAATATATACACAGTAAACTGAACCATATATATCCTATAGATTTGAAAATGTACTTTCTATAATATCTATATTATCTCTCACTGTACATACTTGAAGTCATCAATACAAATTCTTTAGCCAATATTCTCCTTGTATTTTCTCTATCTTGTTCTTTTTGTTCATCTTTATCGAGTGTGTGCGTTGTTGTGCGATCATAAAAAAGTTGGCTTGAGTTTACCATTGGGCTTACGAGGATAAGTAACGGGCAATATCTGCTAGAAGTTGGCTTACCGTGAGGCTGATGACGAT
Organism: Cucurbita ficifolia; assembly: GCA_033971965.1. NCBI lineage: Eukaryota > Viridiplantae > Streptophyta > Magnoliopsida > Cucurbitales > Cucurbitaceae > Cucurbita > Cucurbita ficifolia. The sequence continues at coordinate 36,768 of JASJUX010000058.1, read as the reverse complement.
ACATAACATGGGTTTGAGCTTACCGTTAGGTTTACGACGATATGTAACAAGCACTATCTACTAGAAGTGGGCTTGAGCTTACACATGAGGCTGACGGCGATACGTAACGCGTAATATGTGCTAGAAGTGGGCTTATTCTTAGGTTCACGGCGATAATGTTAGGTTGACGATGATACGTAATGGACAATATCGACTAGAAATGGGCTTGCTTCCTGTGAGGCTTACCAGCAATATCTATTAGAAATGGGCTTGAAAACAACAAATAGAAACTTATCTTTTATGATATGTGATTATCATTCTTCAACTTGGAAACCATAGAGATAATATAAAATTATACAGCAAGATTCGACAACGGTATAACCAAAGGTCTGATAAAATAGCAACTTCATTTAATGGACGTGTGACTCATTAAAGTCTCTACAATCAACCATCGATGTTTAAGGGATACAAGATTCAACAACTACATCCGATAAAATAGCAACTTCGAACTACACAGTCTCGTAGAACTCTTAAATATTATGAGATTAAATCTATGAAGAGAACAAAGAAAGTCACATGTTTAAATTAAATTGTGATAGATGTTGCAAAAAAACAAATGGTAAAAGAAATTATTGAAATCAACATCTTCTTAGGTTTTAATCTCTAAATTCCTTAATTTTATTTATTTAATTAATTAATATTTTTATGATAACAAGCATACTTTTAATTACTAATAATTTCAGTGTTTTGAAGTGTTTATAGTATAAAGCTTAGAAGGACGATGGGATGGCTTTTGAATAACTCAAATTAGGACTAGAACGAAGAAATTATAGTCAGAAACAAAATGTAGTAGAAAATAACCGACAAAATGACATGGCAACTGAGTTGTTGTTCAAATCAAACTATGACACATGAAGGTTTATATTTGTGACTTTTTTTTTTTTTTTTTTTTTTTTTTTTTAAAATAAAACAATTATATATATAATAATATATATATAATTTTAAACACCTTTTTTCTTTTATACTTCACACACATTCTTATACAATTCTTCAACCATTCTAAAGTCACTATTTCTCTCTCTCTTGAAGTTTAAATTTATATTGTAGTGTGAGAATATTGGGGTGAGTACTTAAATTGTAAATCCTGATAGATTTTAAAAAAATTCCAACATTAGTACCGATTTGATCCTAAGTCGTAGAAAGAGTTGAGTTTGCTCTTCAACTCGTAAAAGGAGCGGTGTTATGGTTTTGCTCTGATTCGTAGAAAGAATGGAGAAGATTTTTATTCAACTTTCAAGAGGCGCTTGAGGGAGTGGAGTAGGTCGAGTTTGACCGAACCACTATAAAATTATGGTGTTTTCTCTAACTCTATTTCACTTAATTTTGAAATAATTATCTTTTATTGTTTTAAATTGATTTTTTTTTTTGCAATTTACTTCAAAAGTAGAGTTCTTCGTCCATCCTTTGCTCTATTTTAATTCTTAATAAAATATTATTAAGATCCAACAATTTTGGTGCAACATTTTCTAGTTTGTTGAGCACTAGGTTATCCTTCGACCGTCTTCATGCCTTGTTTATGTTTAAGGAAGACTATCTAATTCTCGAGTCTGACTATCACTACATTTCGAGCCCTTCCTCAACATCGAACATCTTCAAGGCTCTCTTCTACTAAAAGTGTGTCATGTCTCTCTTCATGCACTTAGCATGGTGTACTTGTTACTCTCCAAGGCTTATAACCACGCTTCTATCACCACTGGATTCACTCTGATTCCCTTACTCGATGCCTTAGTCCATGATTTCAAATCTTTACACAAAATATCCTTACTGAATAGGAGTTCTAAAATACATGATGTATGACTACCTAAAAAGATTAAATTCATACATACTGCTAAATTGCGGCTCTTTTTAGTGACTCCCCAAATAATTTTTTCACTTTACAATCGATCTGATGTGTTCTTGTAGTTCACCTTGGGTACCGTGGAGACATATCATGTTCTAGGGCATCTAGGCGGGTTAGATCACAACAAGCGTTTCCAGGTCTTTCGGAGTTAGTTCCTCATGGCTAAGCAAAATCTTGAGGTACACCTAGGTCTCTGATCGTCGCTCGCGATCCCAGGATACTCAGCATATTGGAAATGTATTGTATTAAGACGTTGCATAACAACTCTGATTCTACAGCCCTGCTTACTCATATTCATGCATGCTTTACTAGGGAGATATTCTATCAATCACCTAGTGCACAAAAATTATGATCCAAAACGTCCATTCTTGTTTACCAAGGGAATAATCCTATCAATCAAGTAAGCATAGGTAATTCATACATATATTTTCCTGAATCTAGCATAAAATTTAATCATAGAATTTAAACAAGCTCAACGAGGAGATAACATCCATCTATTACCCGAAGCACGTATCATAATTTTCCAATCCTCCATTCTAGTGCAGCATAAAGCATTTAATAGACATACATCATCTATTCTCATACAATGGCAATGTCATAATTTTCCTTCACATACACGCACACCTCTTCCGATTTTCACATTTAAGTCCTAAACATACATATTCTAACCACCTATGGTATTACTTGCCTGTCCTAGCGATTTCTATAGGTATTACTTGCCTAGAGAACGCGTGGCTACTTACTAGGATGAAGTGTTCCCTCCTTAGCTTGTGTTTCTACACGTTGAAGGCTCCAAATTTTTTGAAATCTTACTTATGGTCCTGAATCAAGCTAAATGAGGGCCAGTATCAAAACTGGGACAAAAGATAATCGAATTGAGGCTAGAAAGGATAAAAAATGACCTTACGTGCGCCACACAGCGCGAAGATAAGTTTCCACGCGTGGTGTTACGCGTCTATAGGGAAAAAGAAGGAGTGGGTCGAGGACGTCACTTGTCAGCGGCTGATTAGCATGCTTGAGTTTAATGGGGTGTGTTTGAATCCAATGACATGAAAAGTTTCCTTGGTTTTTTCTCTGCTCACATGTGTTGCATGCGGGCTCAGATGCGGGGTGTGGCTAGTGAGTTATATTTCATCTGCATGAAAGAATTTTTCTTCGAATTTTTAATCAAATATAGGCAAAGTTATTCAAGATCAAGGTTCTCTAAAATCAACTTCCTTACCGTTCTTGGAGGTTTTCAAGAACTCCTACTTTCGACGAGATTGGATTTCGAGATCCTTCTATCATATTCCCAAATTCGACCTCTAAGACCTTTAATAAAATCCCTTGGCTAACTAGTTATTGTTGTGTTTTCACAAGTCATTACAATTTATTCAAAGATATAAATCTTATATTCAAAGATCTATATATTAAATTCATTTGAAAAATGAACTTTTACTTCTTTCACCCACATTTTACTTTTGATCTTTAATAATAAATCAATATAATAGGTTGGGTAGATCCATTCTCTTAGATTTCTTTTCACAAAAGAATTCTAAATATTCTTTTACATATCCCACGTTTCCAAAAGTGAATTAAAGAATACTGATAAACTCTAAAATAACAACATGGCAGAAAATCTACTCCTACCTACCTTTTCTAATTAAATTCAACTTTTTGTCATTAAGTTCTAATTTGTAGATCTATTCATATCATACTAGTTTAATTTCATCAAGGACATCTACAAAGGCAATGAATCTGTTATACATCATATATGATCCTGTACTACAAATGTAGATCTTAGTGTCACATACCAACATATAGAATCTGTTTTACATCATCAAATATTTTCCAAGAATTACATATCAAATGTAATGAAGAACAAATTATGATAGTAGATCTTATATCACCTATCCACGTGGTGTCATTTATTCTTCACAAAAAATCGTGTAAATCAAATTTACTTTCATTAAATTTTTATTCTCATGTCCCATTTAAAAAAGTTATCTCACTATGACTATCCTAACAAATTAGGAACTATTTTGGGCTAAATGAAAAAATATGATGAGGGAAGGGAGAGATTTTTTTAGGAGTAGGTTTAGGCGGTTTGGGATTTCTTATTTCTTTCATTTATTATACATATTTTCTGGTCGTTACATTCCAGTTGACACGACCCGACCTAACTTTTTGGTCTTCTTCTTCCTCGTGACTTTGGCAACACGATGGTTTCTTCGGTGACAATCCAAAGACACTTTGGTGACTAATTCTCGGGCTTCTATTGCGTTTTATGACGTCTTTTATCACTTAAATGACTATGTGCATGAGCCCTCCCGGTGGGTCCATGTGCTCGTGGTTCGGTCGTGTGTAGGAGAGTACTATACATTCAGACTTGCCGGAACTGGAAAGTTACCTAAGGTCTGTACAAACATCAAGTTTGAGTTTCGGCAAACTATACACTTAGTACACCATGGAAAGAGGAAGAAAGAATTTGAGGCCTCTACGAACCAAACTGACACAAGAAAAGGGAAGAGGGAGGAGAGACGAGGGAAAAGGGGATCATGAGTGTTTGGACCACTGTACTTGGTTTGGGATATGAGTTGTGTATGGGTTTGGGCTATTTATGGATATTGGATCATGAGTGTTTGGACCTTGGGCTGGTGGAGTGCATTGGGCTGCGACAGAAAAGGGGATTGAGTCAATTGATTCTAGGTTGGTTTTTTTTTCAAAACCGAGCTAGGATCGCATACGCGACCTGGTTTAGTTTTTTTTACGCAATTTGCTAATTCTTATCCTGCTTTGCGTTTTTTTTATCGATTTTTTAATAATATTTTTTTCATCCCATTTTGACAATTTAAATTGATTCTAACCCGTACATAATTTTATATCTAACTTTTCTATGATTAATAACATTTTCTAATACCAAAAAAAAAATTGAAGAACAAAATAATTACATCAACAATTTTGATTTTACCTTTACCATCCACAAGCCTAAATTCCTAAAATATCTGGTCGGTATCCTCAATTTTCTAAAATTTTCCTAAATTCCTAAATTCCTAAAACTTAATTTCTAACCTCAATTTTCTAATTTAATAGGGGCAAGTTCTTCCATATTAGATCTAACATAAAAACATGAGATCCACACGCTTGAAGAAAGAAAGAAGAAAGAAATCTTTTGACCCTAATACTTAATGGTTGGTATCCTTTCCGTGATGAAAAAATTCACTCTTCGTAATTTTCATGCAACCGATCAACTAATTTGTCCCTTTCGGCTATTGATTTTTTTTTCTTTATGGTAAATGGACACCTATGTAGCATGGGGGAAGGTTAAAGATTTTGTTGGGATAGTGGAGGTAATTTTTTTAATTAAATTAACATTAATTTCAAATCATTCATAGTTAAGGATATTGTTTATGAAAGTTATGAATGAATTTTTCTGCGTAATAGACATGTCATTCAAGTAGTAGCGTATCTATTTTATTAGGTAGAAATAGAATCCCTCGTTGGGGGGTGCGACCTAACCCTAATCCCATCCAACTAATGGCTTGTACGATGTGAGTCTCTCGTTTCCCATGCGAAACCGCTAGGAACAGTTGGGGTTTGATTAGAAATCCCTAATCGTCCACGAAATTGTTGACACCGTTCACACAACTTGCAGCCTAAGGAAAACTATTAAGGTTGTTCGTAAGTCATGGTGGCCTGTAGGCTTCTAGGGGACGGGTAGGTCTAAAACGAACTATCCCCAACCATAATACCCTAGTCTTGATATAATATTTGATTCATTAAAATTAACCAGGTATGCACACAATACTTAACTAGAATCATCATACATCAGTCTATGAAAAACAAACACACATGCTCAACGGGGCGATAACAAATTCTCATCCATCTTTCAGCATATAACTCACAGAATTACGGTGGTCATAAAGCATGATGACATGAAACAAATGACTCTTAAAATTCATCACATTATGCATACATATTTCTAATAACTCATATTACCTAATTTCATAACATTGAAAAACTATCCACCTAGAGTAAATAAATTAGCATGCATGCAATTCCAAGCAATTCCTACAATTATTTCTTCCTAAAATTTGCGGGGTGACTTATATCGCGTGTCTTTTCGAACTAGCTTTTCCGCAGGTTAGGAGATTCAAAACTTCTGAAATCTCTCTTTCACGTGTTGTCACCTACGCATTCGACTCTTTCGTCAAAATTCAAAGATTTCCAAACAAGTTTTTGATTTTATTCTATTTTCATTGAATTTTCATAATTTTCTCTGCATAACTCGAATTAACTTAGTTTCTCACAATAATTGTAGACTCTTGATCCATCTTTATTAAGGTATTTTTCTTATACATTTTGGTCGATCACAACAAGAAAAAATAATCTAGTTTGAAAATTGTCAAAAGTAAAAACTTACAAAAAAAAAAAAAAAAAAAATAGCTTCTTCACGTTCATAGGAATTCAACATACTGAAAATTTAGAACTTAATTCCAAAAAAAAATCTCGAATTTGAAGGAAAATCAGAATCAATAACCCAAAAACCATATTTTTCCTACTTCCTCAATTCTTGAGGAAATTGAGTGATTCAAAAGCCAGAATGATTCTCCGTATGCCACTGAACAGTTCTTGACCAATTTTCCCAATGTTTTACTATTTTTTATTTTTCTTGAGTTCCTTGAATTATTCTCTTCTACCTCATTTTGAAATTCAGTCTCCAAGACTCCCAATAAAATCTTGGAAGTTTGTATTTAAAAGAAAAAATCATGATTTTTATATTTTGTTTGGGTTCGGGTATTACAGGGGAGCTTACTTTGAGGTGAACGAAAATACGTAACGAGCAATATCTACTAGCTGTGAATTTACCGTGAGGCTGATGGTGATACATAATGAGAAATGTCTGGTAGCGGTGAGCTTACCGTGAGGCTGATGACAATACGTAATGGGCAATATCTGCTAGCACAGAGTAATATCTGACAGCGATATGTAACAAGCAATCTCTGCTAGCAAGGAGCTTATTATGATGCTGATGACGATACGTAACGGATAATATCTGCTAGAAACAAGCATATTGTGAGGCTTTAGTAATATGTAATGGTCAATATCTTCTAGTGGTGGGCTTATCGTGAACGACGATATGTAACAGGCAATATCTGCTAGCAGTGGGCTTACCTTAAGGCAGACAACAATATATTATGGGCAATATCTTCTAGCGGTGAGCTCATCGTGAGGCTAACGGTGATATGTAACGAGCAATATCTGCTAGAAATGAGGTTACTGTGAGGCTGACGATGATACGTAATGAGAATATCTTTTAGCGGTGAGCTTACTGTGAGGCTGACGACGATATGTAACAAGCTATATCTGCTGGTAGTGAGCTTTCTGTGAGGTTGATGACAATACGTAACACACAATATTTGTTAGCGGTGAGTTTATCGTAAGGTTGATGATATGTAACGGACAATATCTGCTAGCGGTGAACTTATCGTGAGGTTGACGGCGATACGTAACGAGCAATATCTGCTACAAATGAGCTTATTGTGAGGTTTATTGCAATGTGTAATGGGCAATATCTATTAGCAAGGAGCTTATTGTGAGGCTAACGACAATACGTAACGGGCAATATCTACTAGTGTTGAGCTTATTACGAGGTTGACGGCAATGTGTAACGGCCAATAAATTATAGAAAACAACTTATTTTGGGGCTGACGACAATACGTAATAGGCAATACATGCTAGCATTTAGCTTAGCGTGAGGCTGACGGTAATTCCTAATGGGCAAGAGCTTAGTGTGAGGGTGACAGTGATACTTAACAACCAATATTTGTTAGCAGTGAGCTTACTGTGATGCTGACGGCCATACGTAATTGGCAATATCTACTAACGTTGAGCTTATTGTGAGGTTGATGGAAATACGTAACCGGCAATATCTCCTAGGAAGGAGCTTATTGTGAGCTGTAAGGACCTTGCTAACTCGATGACTCTAAAAGACTGGCAAATTTTTTTGCAATGTAAAACAAGGAAAATTTAAAACATAATAAACTTTATATTTATATTATAACAAAATAGTGTTTATACATATCACGTTTAAAACACAACATAATAGTTAAAGTACAACATAATAGTTAAAGTACATAATAGTTAAAATATAAAAGTGTTCCAAGAAGCATAGTCTAAGCCATGAGCATGTTGTATAGTGGGTGGTCTTAGGAAGTTTTCGTGGGAGGTCTTAGGAGGTTCTTGATTTGTGCCTAAAGTAATTTTACAACCTTTTTGTTCCATCGTGGCCCTAGATTTCAACCCCATGAAAGATAAAAAAGGTCATGTGATCGATGCAAACATGAACATGACATCTTGCAAATATCACTAGTGGTGGACTTGGAATCATTTAATGGGCTAAAACAGGTAATATCTGCTAGTAGTGGGATACTTTGACATTGGCGATGATATGTAACGGGCAATATCTACTAGTGGTGAGCTTACCATGACCTGAGGTTTGTAGAAGGCTTAGCTTGATGCCACTTCACGTTTTCAAAAACATTTCTTGCAAATGTGATCGAGGCTCGAGTATATGCCACTGTTGTCCGTGAAGTTTGAATTTCTCATGGCTGACTTGTTCGCTAGATTAGAAAAACTATTGCATCGTTGTCTCGCTACCGCAAGAGTGAGGTTGTGGCAAGTAGTATAAGAGCCAAGTTGACTCCTTGAAAAATAGTACACAAACATTTCCGCTGCAAAGTAACTGGGCAAGTCCCAGACAAACCGATTGGTTTATATCGAAGAGCAATTAATCTACTTGAGTGAAGTTCTTGATGGATGAGACTTTTGGAGTCTTGTATGAATGAGATGGCAGGGCGAGAGGATTGATGAGATAGAAGGTCACATTGAGACAATGCTTGTCCGTGAATTAATGATTAGGGTCGAGGCCATAGACGATAACACAAAAATAGCTTGTGGCTTCAAGCGTATGGATAACTTTATAGGCTTCATTGCCCAAATGGAAGAACTCGTCAAGGGCTTAGACAGAGGCAAACAAGCGATTGTTTATATGGTCACATAAATGTTTGAGGATGTGGGAGCGACCCTTGGAGTGGTCAAGGCTGAAGTTGTAGATTTAAGCTCAAGACTTAACCTCACCGTGAGAGGTTCAAAACCAAACTCAAATGGTGGGTATAATACAATTTAACAAGATAAGTGTCGTAAAGCCCAAGCCCTTTGTGGTGTTTGAGATTCCAAGACTCTAGAGAACTTAATTTTGAACCGGAATAGTACTTTGGAGCCACAAATGTCGTGGCAGAAGAATCATAGGTCCGTGGAGGCACAAAATTACTTGTCTGCTCTCAAGAATAGACTGGAAGATTCAGAAGAGACAATGAAACGCTCTATACATGTCAGACATAAATATGTCATACATTTTGTACCCACATTCTTTTTCATGAACTTCATACACCTAAGCTACTACGATTGGCCTATGCTTAAGCTACTACGATTCCTTGGTGCTAGCTTAACACTACTCTCTGAAATTTAATTCTGCCTAAGGAGTTCAATAATGATAAATTAGAATTCTGATGTTTGAATTGACTCACTCAGTTTTAAATAAAATAATTTAAACTTACTCCAAATAATGTAAACTACCAAAGCCATAAATACATTAAACTTGACTCCACACTTTTAAACTAGCTAAAAGGTAGTCATACTTATCTTAAATGCTTCGAAGAGTTGAAACTACATAGGATTACCAAAAAGTTTCTATCGATGCATCCATGATAGTGCCTCGACGTCACGGCTGTATTGTTCGTAACTGTCCACTAGATTTGGTTCATCATTAATGTCTCATCTTTGTAGATGAATGACATGCAAATTTTCCTATTTTCCCATACAAAATCAAGAAATTAGTAATACTTCTTCTTTTTGGGCTTCCTACCCAAATTCTAGTAAATTTTTGGAGTCAAAATCATGACAAGAAACCAGTTAAAAATTTCACCCTAACCCAATGCAAATTGAATGCACTAGTAAATCACATGGATCTACGAACGACTTACTGTATTTGATTTGTGGCCAAGCTAGAGTTTGAGAATTTGGGAACTTTCATTGTAAACATTGTCAAATACGATTTTCTCTTGCTAGATCTTATCTAGTACAACACAAAACTAAAGTAGTCGGCTTCTCTTTCCTTATTCAATCACTAAAGGTTCCAAAATCGAAGTTCCTAATCGGAACTAATTAGTTTGAAGACATTATTGAATTTTTAAAATTTTGAAAACCAAATTTGATTGGAATTGAACCTTTAACCTCATAAAAGATAACGAGCACTTTTATTCATAAAATTATTTATTGAAATTGAATGAAAGTCAGAGTGCATCATTTCCAATGATACATTAACTGGAATACATTGAGAGATCCAAAATACAAGTAAATACCTTCCTCTCGACCTGCCCAAATGCAGTTATGATCATCACATTGATCATTAAACCAATTCCCTTTCACCGGCCAAAAAACTTTTCCATCAACTTGTCCATATTTGCTGCTAAAATGGCACCAAAACAACGTAGAAGTCCAAAAATTTTCTTTAAAACTCCAGTTGTAATTATCTCCAGTGCGGAGTACGTGCTCGCCCAGATCGTCATTTTGTGACTTGCAATGAACAATTAGAGGTGAAGCAGTCATCCCATTTAAAATAGTCACTTTCCATCGGGTGAATGGTAATTCTAACTTAGATTCTGCAAAACAAAACTTCATCATATTGTTCGATGCCAAGGAAACCAACACGATTAAAGAGAATATGCTTAGAGACTTCATTTTCTTCTCGAAGATCGCTCACCCTTTTTTTAAAAACGTAATTGGATTCTATCTCTTATATATACATAAATATAGCCAAACTGTGTGGTACGTAGTTATATTTTTTAACACAATTAGTTAAAAGTGTTATGTAAATTTTGGTGATTACAACATATCTTCCATAACAGGGTGTGAAGGGACGGTGGCCTGAACTTTCTTAATTTTCTCAGTACTCATTAGCTGTTAGCTTTTGTAACTGATTTTTTGTTTTTATTAGTTCCTTTTATGAAAAGTTTGACCATTCATATTATTTAGAAGGTGGAGGTTGACTTTTAAAATGAAAACGAAATTAAGAAAATAATGATAAAAGATGGTTAAATATTTTTAAATAAAGTTTCTGACCTCGAATATTGTCAGTCACTACTCTAATTATATTTAATTTAAATACGTATATTCCCAAACTATTATTATAGTCATTATATATTTTATAGGTAAAAATTTTAAAAATATGTTTCTGTAATTTAAACTATAAATGTGTGAGATTGAGAATCAGGAATTTTAAATCTTACATCAGACAACTTTTGTTTTAGATATTTTTAAAACTCAACAGATTGATGCTAAAATTGTTGAACACAACTCTCTGTGGGAAACACTCGCACTCTTTATTAAGACCAATCGAGAAGAGAATACAAGACAGGTTGTAGAATACTACTACTTTATATTGCTTGAGATTTTTTTGGGATGAAAACCTAGGTAGGGTTGAGGGGTATTTATACTGGAGCCTAAGCAATCTATTCGTAACAAATCTAAATCTTTTTCCTAGAATATCTAGATCTCTTCCCTAAAATCGCTAGATATCTTTATTCTAAAATATCTACCAAAATAAACATACAAATGGATTATGCTCCTACAAATATTGGGCTTGACTCAATTGGGCTAGTGATGATATTTACACACTCCCCCTCAGCACTAGTCCTCAATCGCTGCACCTTGTTGAGCTGTCAACGAAAGCACTCATGTTAGCCCTTTTGTAAACAAGCCTGCCACTTGGTCATCTGTTTTGATCTGCTGCATCTTGATTTCTTCCTTTAGAACACTCTCTTTCTAATGAAATGGTAGTGCACCTTCACATGCTTTGTTCTAGCATGAAACACTGAATTTTCTATTAGGCGAATCGTAGATTGGTTGTCGCAATGAAGTGGTATTGGATAGTCAATTTTTGGTACCAATCTTCCATCAAGAGTTTGCCATGTACTTTCCTGAGCTGCTCCACCTGCTGCTCCGTACTCTGCTTCTCTAGTTGACAATGATCCTGTTGGTTGTCTTTTGCTATACCAAAAAATTATTCTCGAATCGAGCTTGAACACATACCTGGTGCTTGATCTTCGGGTATCGTGATATCCTGCATAGTCAGCATCACGGTATCTAGCTAGCTTGTAGTCTTCGCTTCTTTTATACGAAGGATCGTAATTGATTGTACCTTTGACATATCTCAAGGTCTATTGAGCCGCATCAAGATGAGGCTTCTTCAGACTTTGCATATACTGACTAATGACTCCAACTTCGTTTTCGAATGCATTTGGTTGGTTCATGTAGATCTCCTGGTCCAACTCTCAAACCAAGAAAGCTTTCTTCATATCTATCTGTCATAACTTCCAATCTTTATTTACCACAAGTACTAGAGGAACCTGTACGATAATGATCTTCGCCACTGGACTAAACGTTTCATCAAATTCTAGTCTATATTTTTTAGAAAATCCTCGAGCTACGAGTCGAGCCTTGTATCTCTTAGTTGATCCATCCAGTCGACGCTTTATTTTGTAGACCCACTTGCAAGAGATGGGTTTGACATCTTCTAGTCGTGGCACTAGTTCCCAAGTTTGATTTTGCTCCAAGACTATAATTTCTTCATCCACTACTTGCTGCCCAGCTGTATTGTGTAATAATTCTTCATACGTCTCTGGCCCTTTAACTTCATCTTGTATAATAACTCCGTTGGCAAACTCCGGATTTGACTTTTGGATTATTTCTGACTGTCAAAGTTGTTGAGGTGTCATTTCCTTTTCACCAGGTTCACTTGGTTGAGTCACTTCTTGCTCATCAACATCAATGTCACTCAAATCTCCAGGGACATCATCATATAAGCAAGTGTGTACTGTTTGCTCCCCCGTCTTCTGTGGAAGAATTTCTTCAGTTTGCTCCCCCATCTTGGAAAAATTTATTCAGTGTTGTCCAAGCCTGGTAATACTTCCTTCTCTGAGGGCCACCCCTCTTCCATTGCACCGCTTTGATCATCAATCATGTGGTTTAAGTATCCTGAATCAATGATCCAATCATCCTCGTAATCGATATGCTCTTCCATCATTGCCATGAGTGCTAGCTCGTCTTCTTCTATGAGACACATATTGCCTCTGCATCCCATTCCTCCTCAATGTCTATGTTGGAGGATGCCACATTGCTTTCGACAGATTTTTTCTTGGACCAACAATCTCTAGACATGTGGCTCTTCTTCCCGCAATTGTAGCAAATGCCCTCAAATCTTCTTCCTTGAGAACTTTGGTTGTCGTTCTTTTGAGTTCTCCCAGGTTGTGCAGTTCCTTGGTGGCTTCTTCTTTTGTCGCCATTGTATCCACGTTTAGTAGACGACCTATTATTGCTCCGACTTTCACTTGTGTAGAGTGCTTCTTCTTCACCCTTTAATGTGATGCCTCCCATTTGTTTAGCCATGACTTCTTGGCTAGCTAACAAATTTTTAAACTCTACAAGTGATGGTTGAGTGGGCCATCCTTGTACAGCAATAATAAAGCTTCTATATTCTGGTCGCAATCCATGGATTATAATCCTCTTCATTCGAGATTCTACAATGGCGGACTTCGGGTCTAGTTCAGTAATCTCCCGACAGATAAATTTAACCTTTTGGAAGTACTGAGCAATCGTCATGTCACGTTGTGAAATTGACAACAACTCATTCTCCAGAAGTTGTAGCCTCGTATCGTTCTTCTTTGAGAACAACATCACGAACGTGTCCCAAGCTTCTTTCGGTGTCTTATCATCCCAAATATGCTCTAACATCTCTTCTTCGATTGTTGTCTTCAAGGCAAACATTGCTTTGCCTGCTTTGATTCTCCATTTGCGCAAGGCGCCGTTAGAATCCTCCTCTGGCAGCGTAGTTTCACACCCGCCAACGATCTCCCAAAGATCCTGTCCTTGTAAATAGGACATCATGCATGTTGCCCACGTATTGTAGTTGTTGTTGTTGAGTTTCTTGATTCCTCCTACGATTTGGAAGTGACCCATCGTGTTGACAATACCTCAGTAATACCAAACAAGCCTTTTCGACACAAGACTTGCAAAGTCACAGACTACTCACGACACAAAGAAAAACTCACTCACTAATAATCTCAAGAAATCGTTTCTGATGTGGAAGATCAGACAGAGCTGCAGCCACAGAGCATACTAAGAATTCCAAGAGATCAGACAACCTATACTAACCTCGCTCTAATACAAATTGTTGAACACAACTCTTTGTGGGAAACACTCGCACTCTTTATTATGAACAATCGAGAAGAGAATACAAGACACTTTGTAGAATACTACTACTTTATATTGCTTGGGATTTTTTTTGGGATGAAAACCTAGGTAGGGTGGAGGGGTATTTATAGAGCCTAGCCTACGCAATCTATTCGTAACAAATCTAAATCTTTTTCCTAAAATATCTAGATCTTTTTTTTCTAAAATCTCTAGATATCTTTATCCAAGTGATTCCAACAAGTATTTCTTTCTAAAGAAAGTCCAAGGTGGCTACTTACCTCGTCGTTGATGTTTGGGACTTCCGTTCTTGAGCTTCCGATATCCGAATTATTCCAAATTATCTTTACTAGATTCATCTTTGAGTCTAGTTTCAGGAGCCATCTAGTTTCAGGAGCCATAAAGAAATTCATGAGAACTGGTCTGAAATGGGTCCAAATTGATCAAAAAGTGTAGAAAGATCAACATATTGCTACCTTTGACTTTTATGGAACAAAGTTTGACATTTGACTTTGGACTTCATCTTTTTCATTGATGGCTGAAAAAATCACGACTTTTCCTTATCATACCCCTCTGGCTTTGCCTTTGTATCGCTCTATATACACCTCTAATGGGCTAAATTTCTTCACGAAACGTTTAGATGAAATTTCAATAAGGAAGTGGAGGCCAATTTCATACCTTGTCGTGGTCTATAGCTCGAGTTATAACCTTCCAAAGTTCGCCAGAAAACAAGTTTCTCGCCTTTTGTTGGGCAACCGATTCTAGAGCTTTTCATTGTTCGATTCATTCACGAAACTTGTTGATTAACCACAGCCCTCGAATTTAGAAGAAATCTAAGGAAGAAAAACTCATAATCTAAAAGCTTCAAACTCGAATTTTAGGAATCCTCATCACTCTGATTCTTGTCTTAAAACATTGCCCAGAACTTCATATTTATAGATCAAGCTTGCATCGCCATTGATTAGTCAAGAAGCATGGTGAATTTTCTCATTTTTTATTTTAAACATTTCTAAAATTTGTGTCGGAAATAATTACTCCAATGAGAGTGCTACCGAAATTGGTTTTCAACTTTAACCTTGGAATATACGATTGATTTTCTTCTGTTGGACGGTTCTGGAACCAAATCTGGTTGCAGATTTTCTTTAATTGAAGTTTTGTAATTAAGTGGAACTTCAGGGGTATTTTGGTAACTTGTGACATTCGAAATATTTTATGATTATTTTTCTCGAAAAATCCATATTTTTTCTTAAAATCTTTCATCCCTTGATGTTACTATTCATTTTTTCCTTCTAGACCATCTTGAAATTCCTTCTGGATAAGGAATTAAAAATTGTAGAAGGATCCTTGTAATTGAAAAAATTACCTTTTTGCCCTTTTCACCTACTTTTTCCTTTCCGATCTTTGTCCAAATGCCTTAAAATTTTAAAATTACTTCTAACCTTAGATATGACTTGGTTAAGACTCTTGTCCTTGCTTAATCCTCTTAATTTCTTTCCTTGAATCCTTTGGATCTTACGTGGTGACCTGTTCTTATTGGAGCTAAATTTCTTTATTTTTTGGGGTGTTACATCATATCTCATCATTTGGCTCCTCAAATCATATTTTTCAATCAGAGTTTTATACATGATCCAAGATGAATTGGTCAACTCTTTACTAGTTTCTATGTCGTACATCTACGTATCATGAATATGTGAGGTCCACTCTTTCTTATAACATTTTTCATACTATACCAAACATAATTATTTGATTCATAAGCATCATAAATAAAACCTTGAACGAAACCACCACCAAGAGATCTAGATCAGCTAAATAAGGTTCATTTGAAATAGTTCTTTTTTTTTTTTTATTAAAAGACGGAACAATTTGATAACTATTTGAAAACTCCTTTTATTGTTCTTTCTAATAAAAAATGTATTAGAAAAATTTTGGAAACTCTTGTTTTTCAATTTGTTTTAAAAAAAATAATGAACCTTTAAATTGTTATTTTACCATGTATGATCGAGTTGCGAAATGACTTATTATGGTAAGTTCGTATTTCCCTCTTCTAATATGTCAATGAAATTGCGAAATGCCTTAAGAGAGAAAGTGCAAGTGTTGAAAATAAACTCATATTGTTGAAATGGGAGAGAAAAAGAGATGGGTATGAACACATTTGTGCTTGATTTGTTTCACTTTTTATAGTTGAAAAGAGTAATGGTAGATAAGAGTTGTTCGGTGATAACCCAAAAATAAATAAATAAACGAACCCATTTGTTTGTATTTCTAATTCTTTCTTTCTTTTTTTATTTTTGTAACATATGGTTTTATGAGAAGGAGTTTGTTGAGTGTGTTACAGGGCAGAGTTGTGTGAGAGGTTGGGGAGGGAAGTGATTAGTTATTATTAATTAATTATTTTTTTTATTTATTTATTTTTTTTCTGTTACATTGTTTATGATTAAAATATAATCGTGATTGATAACGGTTTATTTTTTAAATTTAAAAATATATGCTTGAAACTCATTAGGAGTTATTGCTGTCTAAAATTTTGAATTAAAAATGTAAAAGTATAATATAGAAATTAATTTTCTGTTATGGCCATACGGGTCCTTCACCTTGTCTAATTTTCATAGTGTCTCATGACCTAACCCAACAGAACTTTTATCTGGTCATCATATGTAAGGACCGGGCTGATTCGATACTCCAAAAAGACGGGTAAAATTTTACGAAATAAAACAAATGGTATTTAAAACATAACATTCCTTAAAACAAAATAGTGTTCATACATGAGTAATTAAAATAAAACACAAAAATAAGGAACGAACAAAAATTATTTTTCAAAACAAATGGGTTGAAGACGACGACGGGTGAGGCTTGTCTATGACACTTGCTCCAGAGTCCGCTCCCGACCCTCAACTAGCTCCTTATTACCTGAAAAAAAAAATGCAAAATAAGGAAGGAGTACAAGACTCAGCAAGTAGCCTATTTGTAGGCTCTTAATCGTGTCCTTTGATATGCTAAGATACCGCACTCTTTCATTTCTTGTTCTTGTTTTTGTTGTAAGTACTTAGGACCCTTAGTTTTGTTTCTGACTCGGTGTTCTTATCATGATATTTCCTGACGATCTTGGTTCTTGGATTTTGAAACCTTGGTTATCCTTTAAGGACTCTAGTACTATGGTTCATGGTTATTTGTTCTTGTCCTTAAAACTTGGTTCTTGATCCATGTTCTAGTTTTCATCTTTCTCTTGTTCTTGGTACTTTCTAAGTTCTTGTTCGGTTCTTGGTTCTTTCTCCAAGACACTGCCCAAAAGATTTACGGTATCAGACATGAGCCTGACATGCTGTGTCTAATGCTTCATGCATTCCAAGCGACACAGTCTTAACCCGCACCTCAGGGCTTGCCCTTCGATATGGTCTGAAAACCTATATCCAAGGCTTCATGCATTTCATGTAACATAGTCTGAAAACCTACATCCAAGGCTTCTTACGTTCTAAACAATGTAGTCTAATGCTGCATCAATGGCTTGCCCTATGATACAGTCTGAATACCTATGCCCAAGGCTTCATGCGTTCCAAGTAGCATAGTCTGAATACCTATGCTCAAGGCTTCATGCATTCCAAGAAGCGTCGTCTGAAATCTCGCACCCAGTGCTTGCCCTATGTTACAGCATGAATACCTATTCCCAAGACTTCATGCATTCCAAGCGGCATAATCTGAATACTTACGCTAAAGGCTTCATACGTTCCAAGCAGCGTATTTTGAATAAAGAACATGTACCGTGGGAGGTCTTGTAAGGACCGACTGACTCGATGACTCTAAAAGACGGATAAATTTTTCACGAAATAAAACAAAGGAATTTAAAACATTATATTTACATTATATGAAAATAAAGTTTATACATAAGTATTTAAAACACAACATACTAGTTAAAACACAAAATAAGGAACGGACACAAAATATTTTAAGACAAAAGAATTGAGGACGATGGGTGGGTTTAATCTATGGCACCTGCTCCAGAGTCCGCTCCCGACCTCGACCAACTCCTTCTTACCTGAAAAAAAATGGAGAATAAGGAATGAGTACAAAGACTCAGTAAGTAGCCTACTTGTAGACTTTTAATCGTTCCCTTGATATGCTAGGGTACCACATTTTTTGTTCTCTTGTTCTTGTTCTTGTTGTAAGTACTTAGGCCCTATAGTTATTGTTCTTGGCTTTGGGTTCTTATCATGATCTAGACCTTGGCCTGTATTCTGAAACCTTGGTTATCCTTTAAGGGCCTTAGTACCATGGTTCTTGGTTCTTGATTCTTTTCCTTAGAACAAGAATCTTGATTCCTGTTCTAGACCTTGATCTTTCACTTGTTCTTTGTACTTTCTTGATTCTTGTTCTGTTCTTAATTCGTTCTCCAAGACATTCCCCCTAGGATTTACGGCACTAGCCATGCACCTGACAATTTTGTGACCAAGGCTTCATGCGTTCCAAGCGACATAGTCTTAACCTACGTCCAAGGCTTCATGAGTTCCAAGCGACGTAGTCTTAACCCACATCCTAGGGCTTGCCCTTCGATACGGTCTGCTAACCTATGCCCAAGGCTTCATGCATTCCAAGCGGCATAGTCTGAAAACCTACATCTAAGGCTTCTTACGTTCCAAGCGATGTAGGTTAATCCTACATCAAGGGCTTTCCCTATAATACAGTCTTAATACCTACGCTCAAGGCTTCATGCGTTCCAACAGCGTAGTCTAAGTCATGAGCACACTGTACCGTGAGAGGTCTTAGGAGGTTCTTGATTAGTGGCTACGGTAACTTAATCTCTTCTTGTTCAATCGTGGCCCTAGACTACTCCCCATGATAGACCATAAAGGTCACGTGCTCGGTGCATACATGAACATGGCATCTTGCAAATCTTTGGGTACCCATAACATGGGGAAGGGTGTCACAGTCATTTTTGTCCAAGACGTGTTGCCCATTGCCGCATGCCGCATGCCCATTACACGGCGAAACCTTTTGCCTTGTACTACTTTACCGTTTTCTTTTACTGCATTCATGTTCTATTAAAATCATGGCTACGCCTGGTAGACATGAAATGCCTCAAAATTTACTCGAGGGGGATGCGATTAGTTGTCAAATTCTTCGTACCTGAAAAGTTATATACGTTTTAAGTCGTTGTTGTTGCCTTTTTGCTTGCATGCTATATAACACCACTCTCAATCTCTCTCTCATTCTTGCTTTCAAAAATCTTTTTACAAAACCTCTCTCCCCGTTTTCTAAAATTATCTCTTTAAATCGGGGCCTGAGGTTTGAATACACGTTGCGCGACCATAGGCAACGTGATCCAAAGTTGGCTTGACTCACTCAATGCTGAAAGTGAGTGCCGCACAATCATTAAATCCACTACCAAGAAACGACGATAGTGACAGTTGGTATTAGAGCCTAGTTGGCTCCAAAGTGACCAATAAACATTTCTACAACCAAACAGTTGAACAAGTCCCACGTCGACAGATTAGTCGAAATAGAAGAACAGATGCAATACTTGCGGGTAGTTCTCCACAGTATTTGATTTCTATATGAGCGAGTGAAGGAACTTGTTGACAAGTCCCTCGCCGTTGACGCAATAAAGGGTCGGCTAAATAGGTTGCCCATTCAAGAAATAATGTATCGAATGGAAAACCTAGAAACAAAAACCACAAAGAATGGTGGTTTCGAGCGAGGAGACAACTCGACAGGCACTATTGGTCTGATCGAGTGGTGGTTTCGAGCGAGTTGACAACTCGACAGAAACTATTTCTACCTATAGAATGGCTCCACCTGAGTTAGCGGAGCTACGGAAGCAACTGGATGAACTACTTCTACCGGGTTTATCAGACCAACGAAAGCTCTTACAGAGCCCTAGTGTTATTTCAGAAGAAGAAGGATTGGAGTATTTGCCTATGCATAAACTAGCGCGCCCTAAACAAAATCACTGTAAAAAATAAGTACCCTCTGCCCGTCATTACAGACTTGTTCGATCGACTACATGGTCCGAAATACTTCTCGAAACTCAACTTAAGATCGGGATACTATCAAGTTCGGATTATTGAGGAAGATGAACCCAAAACGACTTGCGTCACTAGATATAGGGTCTTTGAATTCCTAGTCATGCATTTTGGTCTAACTAATGCCCCTGCCACATTTTGCACACTAATGAACCAAGTCTCCGACGAGTACCTCGATAAATTCGTGGTAGTCTACTTGGATGACATAGTGGTTTACAGCTCCAGCATGAAAGAGCATCAAAACCACCTGCAGTTAGTTTTCGAAAAGTTGAGAGAACACCAACTATATGTGAAGACGAAAAAATGAGCGTTCACGCAACAATGAATCTACTTTCTTGAACACGTAATAGAAGCAGGCAGGGTAGGTATGGAAGAGGAGAAAGTCAAAGCCATCAAGATTGGAAGACCCCCTCTTCAGTGACAGAAGTGCGCTCCTTCCTTGGGTTAGCAAATTATTACGGCGATTCGTTGAAGGATTCTCGAAGCGCACAGGTCCCTTGACTGAGCTACTAAAGAAGTGAAACAAGTGGAGTTGGACTCCACGCTATCAAGAAGCCTTCAACAACTTCAAGAACGCCATGATGGAAGAGCCAGTTTTGGGGATTGCTGACGTAACAAAACCTTTTGAATTGGAAACGGATGCATTAGACTTCGCCCTAGGGGGCATCCTACTGCAGGAGGGACACCTCATTGCATACGAGAGCTATAAGCTAAATGAGACAGAAAGAAGGTATGCAGCATCCGAGAAAGAAATGCTGGCAATAATCCAATGTTTACGAGCTTTGAGGTAGTACCTCCTCAGAGCTAAGTTTGTAGTCAAGACAGACAACAGTTTCATATGTCACTTCTTTGACCAACCCAAGTTATCGTCAAAACAAGCGCGTCTGCAAGAATGTGGCCGAATTTGACTTTCAGTTCAAACACAGGCCAGGTAAAGCAAATCGAGCTGCAGATGCCATAAGTCGGAAGAGCGAACATGCAGCCCTTTGCATGTTAGCTCATCTACAATTAAGTAAGCTGTGCGGAACGATGCAAGAAAGTATTGAAGAACATCTAGCCAAAGATCCGGCCGCCTAGGCCTTCATGCAGCTAGCTAGAGAAGGGATGACTCGCTAGTTTTGGGTTGATCACAATTTACTCTTCACCAAGGGAAATCGTCTTTAGGTTCCCCGTTTGGGGAACCTGAGGAGACATTTACTTAAAGAATGTCACGACATACAATGGGCATGCCACAACGGGTGGCAGAGAACCTATGCCCTCCTAAAAAGGGGTACTATTGGCCGAACCTCCGCGATGATGCGACATAGTTTACAAAAACTTTTCTTATCTCCCAACAAGACAAGGTTGAACGAAACAAAATTGTGGGACTACTAGAATCTTTACCGGAAAAAGTGTTTCTCTATATTTTATCACACACCTCCCCTAGGTAGGAGAAATGGAGTCCATCTTGGTCATCGTCGACAAGTTCTCCAAATATGTCATATTCATCCCGACTCCCAAGTCATGCTCTAGTAAAGCGACCGCACAACTATTTTTTCGACACGTAGTCAAGTTGTGGGGCATTCCCACTAGCATTATCAGCTGATTCGATTCACGAAGGATCATTGAAACTTTAGGAGTTAATATTTGCATGGTTGAAGTAGCGGATGAAGTTGCAAGCATCACTTCATGAGTTCTTAGAAAACTTTAATTATTATTTTTAATTTCATAAAGTTTGTAATGTGACAATTGACTTCGTGTTCTGTAGAGATTTAAGGGGATCGGGCCTAAATCATGACCACTAACTTCTTTTGTGGGGAGACTATAAATACCCACAAATTATTATGTAAAAATCAGATTTATTGATGAATGAAATTGATCTCTTAAGTTGAGACATTCTCCCTTAGAAAGTCGAGCATCATCTTGGTCATTTCTAAGTTTCATGCAATTCTTGTTGTAGATTGAATCTGAGTCATTCAATCAAGCCTTGATCAAGTTTGATTTTTGAGTGACTCAATTTAGAACAAAGTTCCAAATCTTCTTCTAGATCTTTGATCATAAGAGGTAATCTAATTCTAGCTTTATCTCTTGGTTGATCCAAGTCTTGCATTTCATATGCTTTAAATTATTTCGTATTTTTTTTATTTGCATTTTTTCGTATTATGTGTTGAATACGTAACACCATGATAGTGTTTTCAAAGATGTAATTGTTTTAAATTCTCGAGATTCTGCTATAAATGATGTTCTTTTAAGGGTTATATTTCACATATGAATTGACATAAGACGTTAGTAGCGACTTTGAGTAAGTAGAAATTTAGGGTCGTTACATCGATTTTCATTAATAACTCACATTTCTAGCCTAAATAAACTTAAACTTGGAAATAAGACGCTATACTTACCTTAATTGCATTAATTAAGGTCAAATTCGGCTTAGGGAGGGTAAAAAAAGTTGTAAAAATCAGTATCAAAATATCTATACAGAGTGGAATGACCGAGTTTTGAGCCGAGAAGCTGCACCTAGTAGAGCTGACCCGCGTTGAGTGAACTGAGCTAAAGGCGTCTATGTCTGCATGCATGACACATGTCGCTTTAGGTGGAAGACATGTGCATGGGTCGTAAACGGGTCAAGTCACAGAGTTTGGGTCGTTCTCTCGAATGGTTCCTTTAGTGTGCAGGTTGTGGCTGATGGTACTGGGCTCGGTTGGGCTGAATAGTTGCAGTTGACAAAGCGATCGATGCTGTAGGTGGGCCAAGCATTGCAAGTGGGCTTCGGGGCTTTGTTCGTTGCTACTGGCCATCGCGCAGGTTGTGGGTCAAGGCTTGGGCTTGTCTTAATTCAAGGCACAAATTGTAATCATAGTTTACCAAAATTTGACCTGACCCGACTGTATGTGAATTTTCTGAAACTTTTCTCTCTCTTCTCAAGAGCTTATCGTCATTGACTTTTGATTCCTTCTTCCTTCTTCTTGTCTTTCCTCCCTCTCCCACAACTTTCATGAAGCCATAGATGTGACTACCATTGTAGACCCGTGTTTTATTACAGTTTTCTAAAATACCCGACGCTTGCTGAAAATTTCCCCCCATGAATAAGATCTCATTACATCAGTCTTTTTCGCTGTGCTTCGTTCTCCAACTGATGGAGATATCTTTTCTATAACAAGGGGAGATTGAGGGTGATTTTAAAACGAGAGGTGGGGGTTCAGTTTGTCTTCGTCGATTTGCGTTCATCGGAAAACTACAATGACTGTTCATCTTCTCTCTATTTCTTGAATTTCCTCTATTGCAGGCATGTGTTGTGAGGGCAGACTGGAGCATGGCTTTGTTTGGCGTATCCTTGGCGTCGGGGAGGGTGTGTGGGTTGAGTGTGCAAGGATTTCGGCGACTAGATTTTTCTTTCTTTTTATTTGTAACCGTTACAAATACATTTGGAATTTCAAGGAGAATTTTTGGAGACAACATTGTTTTAGTTCAACTTTAGTAGCAATCTTTGACATGCTTTGTTCGAGGTGTTTTGGCTAGATAATGAAGTTTGGCTTCAAGAATGATGCAACCTCGTGTCGTGCTTGCAGCCATAAACTTCTTCGGCTTACGCAGCTCAGTCAGCTCGGCTCAGCTTTGCCGCTTAGAATCAACCTTCTTAGTTCGGTAAATGATATTTTGCCAAATTTTTGCCGTTTTGACCATCCTGAAGCGGAAGTTGACCTTGTTTAAGGAAGTATAAGGTTTAATTTCTCGAATTAAGATAAATTGAAGTAAGAAATTGTAGTTACTAACGAAACGAGATAAACGTTCTAATACGAAATGACAACCGGTGATACTTTGAGCAATTTTCAGGCACGAAAAGCAAACATACTCAAATATAGGGAGAAAGCCGATTAAGGAAAACCAAGCAAGTGGTCTTACTATCGGATAGGTTGGACGACTTGTTTGATGTATGATGACACGTGCCTAGTGGCCCTTGCACATGTCATTTATTTATTATATTTGTGATGTTGTGACTATATTGTATGATGATAATGTACGATGTATGATGATGTTTTTATGTGATGTTATGATGCTATACGATATTATATGGTACGTTAGAAGACATGGTAAGTTTATGATATGACATATGTTTGACATGACGAGATATATGATATGATATGATTGACAAACAATGTGATGAATTTGCATAACTCAAAACCCCAATATACACATGAAAAGTTACGATAGAATGAAATGATATAAATGAAAATGCTATAAAGGTTGTTATACAGGACCCCATGCACCATTGTGTGTTCATGCATCGGAGGATACTCCTTCTTTTACGATGGTTACGATGGTACGGATGCGTACACTACGAGATAGGGAAACAATCATTATATTATTATAATTCTACGATGGACACTCCAACGAACCCAAACCGACAAGGTAGATCGATCAAATGCAACGTCATAATGGACCACCCACACTTAAGTGAGATTAATGTTGGTAAGATAATTGTATAGTAAACAATTTTTTAAATTAACAATAAATTCCGATAAGTTGAACCAAAATTAATTTTTCAGTAACTCATGAACCAACCTACCATATTATAAGTTATCATTTATTTGTACAAAACCCAACCTATCTCATTATTCGTCGAAATATTTTAACACCCTTACTTATCGTAAAAAAAAATAAAAATAAAAGACGTGAATCATAAGTGCATGACACACTTATGAAAATTCAAGGTCGATACGTGCTCGAAATGACTTGCTACTTCTTATAAGGCCTATTCCTAAGGACAACAAGGTATGTTCAAGAGTTCAAGTTGATTAGAGCAAGCTTGGAACCTAAAGCAAGATAGGACAAGAGAAACACCAAAAATGAAACACCTAAAGACTCAAGACCCTTTTACAACCCTCTAAGGAATTCATTATGAATCTATGACCTTCTAGAACAACTCATGCTTGTTATTACGATGGATTCATATGTTTACGAATGCATGTTACAACTTATGGCTCAAGGAATTATGAACCTTAGAAACTTACAAGATTGAGAACCAAGAACAATACCATACAAGCTCTACAGCTACCAAAGCAAGAAGAATCCTAGGTACCACACGAGGATAAGGGACCAAGGTCCTAAAACTTAGAAACTCAAGAAAAAATCATAAGACCTCCCACGATACAACATGTTCTTGACTCAGACTACGCTGGTTGGAACGTATGAAGCCTTGAGCATAGGTATTCAGATTATACCGGTTGGAAAGCATGAAGTCTTCGACATAGGTATTCTTGGAATGCATGAAGCCTTGAGCGTAGGTATTTAGACTATGCTGCTTGGAACGCATGAAGCCTTGGCCATAGGTATTAACACTGTATCATAGGGCAAGCCTTGGATGTAAGTTTTCAGACTATGCCACTTGAAATGCATGAAGCCTTGGACATAGGTTTTCAGAACATATCGAAGGGCAAGCCCTAAGGTGCGGGTTAAAACTGTGTCGCTTGAAATGCATGAAGTCTTGGACACAGGATGTCAGGTTCATGTCTGATACCGTAAATCATCGATGTAGTGTCTTGGAGAAAGAACCAAGAACTGAACAAGAACTTAGAAAGTACCAAGAACAAGAGAAAGATCAAGGACTAGAACATGGATTAAGAACCAAGTTCTAAGGACAAGAACCAATAACCATGAACCATAGTACTAAAGCCCTTAAAGGATAAACAAGATCGTCAGGAAAGATCATGATAAGAACCCCAAGTCAGAAACAGAACTAAGGGGCCTAAAAGAAAAATAAGAACAAGAAAAGAAAGAGTGCAGTATCCTAGCATATCAAGGATACGATTAAGAGCCTAAAAGTAGGCTACTTACTTAGTATTGTACTCCGTCCTTATTTTTTTTTTCAGGTAATAAGGAGCTAGTCGAGGTCGGGAGCGGACTCTGAAGCAGGTGTCATAGAAAAGCCTCACCCGTCATCTTCAACCCATTTGTTTTGAAATGTTTTGTGTTCGTTCCTTGTTTTGTGTTATGTTTTAATTACTCATGTATGAACACTATTTTGTTTTAAGGAAAATTATGTTTTAAATACTGCGGGAAAGTTTACCCGTCTTTTTGTGAAAGTTTACCCGTCTTTTCGTGAAAGTTTACATATGATGACTAGATAAAAGCCCCGTTGGGCTAGGCCATGAGACAATATAAAAAGTAGACTAGGTGAAGGACGGGTACAACGATAACATAAAATTCATTTCCATATTATACTTTTTCATTTTTAATTCAAAATTTTAGAGAGCAATAACCCAAAATGAGTTTCAAGCATATATTTTTCAATTTAAAAAATAACACCTTATCAAGATCTATTCTTATTATAAACAATGTAACAACAGTAAAAAAAATTTGAATTAATTAATAATAACTATTCCCTCACCTCACCAACTCTCACGTAACTCCTACCCTAAAAATACTCAACAAACTACTTCTCACAAAACCATACGTTACAAAAAGAAAAGAAAAAAGAAAAAAAAGATAGAATTATAAATACAAACAAATGGGTTGATTTATTTATTTATTTATTTTTGGGTTATTACCGATCAACTCTTATCTTCCATTACACTCTTTTCCTTTCTCATTTCAACAATATGAGTTTATTTTCAACACTAAACTTTCTCTCTTAATTTCATTGTTCTTTGCTAACCAATTCACTAGCATCAAAGGACCATTCATCTAAAACCCAGATATTATCGTCAAGATAATAAATGCTCTAAAATCTAAAAATCAGCTCACTGTTCACTACAAATCTGGCGATGATGACTTGGGAGTCCACAAGCTAACACCTTGGGCCAGCTATGACTTCAGTTTTCGTCCAAACTTATGGGGCACGACATTGTTTTACTGTTCCTTCCAATGGCCTTGCTCGTTTCATTACTTCGATGTCTACATAGATAAGAGAGATAGAGATAATTGTGAAACGATGTCTACATAGATAAGAGAGATAGAGATAATTGTGAAAGTACTCTATGTTCGTGGCATATGAGTGAGGAAAATGTCTATATGTTCAACTATAAAACCGATAATTATGATATTTGCTATAACTGGTCATAAAAAATCCATATATCCATAAATTTGAAAGTTTTATTTTAATATTGAAATAAATAAATGTTTTTGATATAAACGATGTTAATACCTATCGACACAAATTATAATATGAAAATTTGTTAACTTATTTTGGTCATGATTGATAATCAAAAAAAAACTATATGAGATGCCGCCTTGCATTACAAGGATTTTGACCTAGAGTAAAGGTAAGGTAGAGCCTTAGGCTTGGCCTAGAGTAGGTAAACCAAGAAATGGTGCAAAATGACCATATTGCCAATAATGATATCTACCTACGGTTCATGACTTAGAGGACCTCTAAATACAATAAAATTATGTGGTAGACCTTATTCTGTGATGTCTGATGATGTGATGAAGTTTGAAAGCCATTGGAACAAGTTAAGTAGCAAAACCAAGAATTAGGGGTAAAATGACCAAAATGCCCCTAGGACTTTAAAGTATCTGAGTGCCCACAAAAGGCAACACTATGTGTCTTCCAAGAAAAACTCAGAGCTAATTCAGAAGCTGAGTACGAAATGGTAGAAACAGAAACACCGTTAGCTAGGATTGTTGGATACCCCCATGTTGGGGCGCTAAAGTAGTTGTCCGCTCTTTAGAAGAGAGTGGAAGAGATAGAAGAGCCAGTGAAACGCGGTCTTATGTATGTTGAGATTTGGGTAAATCATAAACCAGAACCAGCCAGAAACACTATCGTCAACATGGAGCCACCCACAACTTCATGACGGAGACCGAGGCAAAACGTTTGAATATCTTTTTGCATCGAGATGTAGGGAAGATGAAGGACGTCAATTCAACAGCCTTACCCATCTTAGGATTTGCGAAGAGAACTACCATCAAGCTGAGGACATGGACTAAACGAACCGACTTTGTGATAGTCAAGATGGATGACTTCGACATCGTGTTAGGGATGGACTTCCTACTAGAACACAAAGTCATCCCCATGCCCCTAGCAAAAAGTTTAGTAATAACAGGGTCAAACCCGACGATTATCTAGACAAACACCCACCAGTCAGGAAGGGTGAAAAAGATGTCAGCACTACAGTTGAGTTGAGGCAGGGTCTAAGCCATGACGAACCTACAATCGCTACGATTACCGTATCGGAATAGGTAAGCTCGAACGAGCCTACCTAAAAAAAAGTCTCGAGGTCAACCAATAAATACCGCGACATGAGACAAAGAAGTCAGACAAAATAATTATCTCCACCTAGGAAGATATAAATAGCGAGGTCGACGTCATATTAGGGGCAGAATCGCTTGCCACGAACGAATGTCATACGTCTGAACCCGAGCTAGCTGAATTCTACGAGCAGCTAAATGACTTACTAATAGTTGGATTCATTAGGCCCACAAATATCACTGTTAGCGATCACCCAAGGGTTAGAGAGAGACACCAAGTCAACACTGCCGCTGAGGGAGGGAAACAGAGACAAACCTCAGAAACAGCACATGGTCACATAGAAGTACCATCCAAACAGAGAAAGAGAAGGGTCGGTCAAAAGCGTCAACCACGAAAGTTTCAAGAAGGAGAGAGAGTTCTGATCAAGTTGAGGTCAGTTCAACTCCGAGATTAAAGCAACAAGCGTCCCCAAGAGTTCTTCCTCATATTGATTATAAATTTGAGGGTTGTGGTTAATCGTTTTTTGTCCTACCAATTCCTACACATCCATACGAGATTTCCAACAAGTTTCGTGAATGAATCGGCTCTAGAATCGGTTGCCCCAAATAAAGGCGATAAACATGTTTTTCGGCGAACTTTGGAAGGTTATAAGTCGAGCTACAGACCACGACAAGGTATGAAATTGGTCCTTACTTCTTCCTTGAAACTTCATCTAAACGTTTTGTATAGAAATTTAGAACATTAGAGGTGTATATAGAGCAGTACAAAGGCAAAACTAGAAGGGTATGATAAGGAAAAATCGTGATTTTTCCAGCAACCAATGAAGAAGATGAAGTCCAAAGTCAAAGGTCAATCTTTGACCAATAAAAGTCTAAGGTAGCCATATGTTGACCTTTCTACACATTTTGAACAATTTGGACCCCTTTCAGACCGGTTCTCATAAATTTCTTTATGGTTCCTGAAACTAGACTCAAAGATGAATCTAGTAAAGATAATTTGGAATAATTCAGATACCGGAAGCTCAAGAACGGAAGTCCCGAACATAGAAGACGAGGTAAGTAGTCACCTTAGACTTTTCTTAAGAAATACTTGTTGGAATTGCTTGGATTTCTTCATCAACCCTAAACCAAGTATGAATTAAGAATATAAAAAAGAAAAACTCAAAGAACCATGAGTTAAATCCCTGAACCGATCAAATTTCTCGGGATTTAAGTAACATTAAAATAACAAACTAGATGAACTTTGCTGCCTATGAAATTTTAATGTTGCGCATATTATAGCATGTTGAGGTTATATATGAAACTTGGTGGTAATTGGATAAGGGACCATATTGCCCTTAAGGATGTCTACCTACAGTTCATGACCTAGAGAACCCCCAAATGCTATTAAATTTTGTGGTAGACCCCTATTCTATGATGTTGGAGGATGTGGTGAAGTTTTGAACACCATTGCAACACGTTAAGTATCAAAACCGAGAATTAGAAGTTAAATGACCAAAATGCCCCTAGGACTACTTATGAAAATTCAAGGTCTATACGTGCTCCAAATGAGTTGTTACTCTTATAAGGCCTATTCCTAAGGACAACAAGGTATGTTCAAGAGTTCAAGTTGATTAGAGCGAGCTTGGAACCAAAAGGAAGATAGGACCAAACAAAAACCTAAAGGAAACACCTCAAGACCCAAGACCCTTCTAGAACCCTCTAAGGAATTCATTATAAAACTATGACCTTCTAGAACAACTCATGCTTATTATTACGATGGATTCATATGTTTACGAATGCATGTTACAACTTATGGCTCAAGAATTATGAACCTTAGAATCTTACAAGATTAAGAACCAAGAACAATACCATACAAGCTCTACAACTACCAAAGCAAAAGAACAATGCAAGAACAATGCTAGGGGAAAAGGGACCAAGGTCCTAAAAACACAGAAACTCAAGAAAAAAATCATAAGACCTCTCGTGGTACAAACATGTTCTTGACTCAAAATACGCTACTTGGAACATATGAAGCCTTGAGCTTAAGTATTCATATTATGCCGCTTGGAATGCATAAAGTCTTGGGCATAGGTATTCATGTTGTAACATAGGGCAAGCACTAGGTGCAGAATTTCAGACTACGCTTCTTGGAACGCATGAAGCCTTGAGCATAGATATTTAGACTATGCTGCTTGGAACGCATGAAGCCTTGGGCATAGGTATTCAGACTGTATCAAAGGGCAAGCCCTTGATGCAGAATTAGACTACATCGTTTGGAACGTAAGAAGCCTTAGGTGTAGGTTTTCAGACTATGTCACTTGAAATGCATGAAGCCTGGACATAGGTTTTCAAAACATATCGAAGGGCAAGCCATGAGCGCAGGTTAAGACTGTGTCGCTTTGAATGCATGAAGCCTTGGACATAGGATGTCAGGTTCATGTCTGATACCGTAAATCTTCGGGGCAGTGTCTTGGAGAAAGAACCAAGAATCGAACAAGAACTTAGAAAGTACCAAGAACAAGAGAAAGATCAAGGACTAAAACATGGATCAAGAACTAAGTTCTAAGGACAAGAACCAATAACCATGAACCATAGTACTAAAGCCCTTAAAGGATAACCAAGGTTTCAGAATCCAATGACCAAGATCGTCAAGAAAGATCATGATTAGAACCCTAAGTCAAAAACAGAACTAAGGGCCTAAGTACTTACAAGAAAAACAAGAACATGGAAAGAAAGAGTGTGGTATCCTAGCATATCAAGGACACGATTAAGAGCCAAAAAGTAGACTACTTGTTGAGACTTGTAATCTTTCCTTATTATTATTTTTTTTTTGAGGTAATAAGAAGCTAGTCGAGGTCGGGAGCGGACTCTGGAGCAAGTGTCATAGAAAAGTCTCACCCGTGGTCCTCAATCCACTTGTTTTGAAATGTTTTGTGTTCGTTCCTTATTTTGTATTCTAACTACTGTGTTGTCTTTGAATTACTCATGTATGAACACTATTTTTTTTAAGGAAAATTATGTTTTAAGTACTGTTTGTTTTATTTCGTGAAAGTTTACCTGTCTTTTTGGAGTATCGAGTCGGCCTGATCCTTATATATGATGACCAGATAAAAGTTCGGTTGGGCTAAGTCATGAGACACTATGAAAATTAGACTAGGTGAACCCGTATGGCCATAACATAAAATTAATTTTTATATTATACTTTTTCATTTTTAATTTAAAATTTTAGAGAGCAATAACCCATAATGAGTTTCAAGATATATTTTTTAATTTAAAAGATGAACGAGTTGTCAAACAGTATTCTATTTTTATTATAAACAATCTAACAAGAGTAAAAAAATAAAAAAATAAAAAATTAATAATAACTATTCCCTTCCCTAGCCAACTCTCATACAACTCCTGCCCTAAAATACTCAACAAACTATTCCTCACCAAACAATATGTTACAAAAAGAAAAGAAAAAGAAAAAAAAATATAGAATTAGAAATACAAACAAATGGGTTCGTTTATTCATTTATTTATTTTTGGGTTATTACGGATCAACTCTTATCTTCCCGTACACTCTTTTTCCACTATAAAAAGTGAAACAAATCAAGCACAAATGTGTTGGTACCCATCTCTTTTCCTTTCCCATTTCAACAATATGAGTATATTTTCCACACTTGCACTTTCTCTCTTAAGTTCATTGTTCTTTGCTAGCCAATTCACTACCATCGAAGGATCATTCATCCAAAACCCAGATATTATTGTCAAGATAACAAATGCTCTAAAATCTAAAACTCAGCTCACTGTTCACTGCAAATCTGGCGATGATGACTTGGGAGTCCACAATCTAACACCTTGGGCCAGCTATGACTTCAGTTTTCGTCCAAACTTATGGGGCACGACATTGTTTTACTGTTCCTTCCAATGGCCTGGGTCGTTTCATTACTTCGATGTCTACATAGATAAGAGAGACAGAGATAGTTGTGAAAGTATTCAATGTTCGTGGCATATGAGTGAGGAAAATGTCTGTATGTTCAACTATAAAACCGATAATTATGATATTTGCTACAACTGGTCAGGTAAAAAATCCATATATCCATAAATTTGAAAGTTTGATTTTAGTATTGAAATAAATAAATGTTTTTGATATGTTGTTTATGTGGGTATTTTTTTTTTTTTAAGCTTGATATGATTAGTAAAAGTGAAATATAAATGATGTAATAACCTATCGACATATATTATAATATAAAAATTTGTTAACTTATTTTTGTCATGATTGATTATCAAAACAACTATATGAGATGCGACATTATATTACAATGATTTTGACCTAGAGTAAAGGTAAGGCAGAGCCTTAGACTTGGCCTAGAGTAGAGGCAAGTAGTTGTTACATCTATGATTGAACAAAGTTTAGTTTCTATATAAGTCATGTTGGGTTAGTGACGAACCTTGTCTAAAGTCTAATGAAGCCACAAAGTCAGATAAAAAAAAAGGTTTTTCATGATTGTGTCAAAATCGTGACGTTGTATGATTGAAAATATACGACTGTGACAATATTCGAAAATGATAACACAATGTACAGGGAGGTCCATCAAATCGAGTTCACAACCAATTGTTATTAGAAGACGGTCACATTGTAATAGTCCCATTTATTTAAGTTCCCAACTTTGGGAGAAATTAATGGAAAACGTTGGGGTTATATAAGGAAATGATAATACAAATATATGACATAAAAGACACTTTACATTATGTCATAAATGATACGGTAGTAATATATACATTTTCATTGAGAAATGACATATTGGAGGAGGGAAATACGACTTACCATAATAAGGCATTTCACAACTCGATCATAGATGGTAAAATAATAATTTAAAGGTTCAGTATTTTTTAAAACAAATTGAAAAACAAGAGTTTCCAAAATTTCTAATTCATTTTGGATTAGAAAGAACAATAAATCGGGTTTTAAAATAGTTATCAAATTGTTCCGTCATTTAATAAAAAAAAACAAGAACTATTTCAAAGGAACCTTGTTTAGCTGATCTAGATCTCTAGGTGGTCGATTTGTTTAAGTTTTTTTTTTATGATGCTTATGTATCAAATAATTATGTTTGGTGTAGTATGGAAAATGTTATAAGAAAGAGTGGACCTCACATATTCATGATACGTAAATGTACGACATAGAGACTAGTAAAGAGTTAACCAATTAATCTAAGGATCATGTACAAAACTCGGATTGATAAATACGATTTTAGGGGCCAAGTGATGCGATATGATGTAACACCCAAAAAAATAAAGGAAATTAGCTCCAATAAGAACAAGCGGCACATGTAAGATCCAAAGGATTCAAGGAAAGAACTTAATAGGATTAATTAATGACAAGAGCGTTAACCAAGTCATTTTTATATGATTAGAAGTAATTTTAAGAATTTAAGGCCTTTGGACAAAGATGGGAAAAGGAAAAGTAAGTGAAAAGGGCAAAAAGGTCATTTTTTCAATTACCAAGGATCTTTCTCGATTTTTAATTCCTTATCTCCAAGGAATTTCAAGATGGTCGAGATGGGAAAAATGGCCAGCAACATCAAGAGATGAAGGATTTTAAGATAAATCATGAATTTTTCCGAGAGAAATAATAATAAAATATTCTGAATGTGACAAATTACCAAAATACGGCAATTTGGATATGTTTAACAAGAGTCAAGGTTCTGTAGATCCAACGGTTAAAGTTGAAAACCAATGTCGGTAGCGCCTTCATCATTGTAGATATTTCTAACTTAAATTTTAGAAATGCTTAAAATAAAAAACGAGAAAATTCACCACAATTCTAGAATAATCAATGGCGGTGCAAACTTGATCTATAAATAAGAAGTTATGGGTAATATTTTAAGACAAGAATCGAGTGATGAGGATTCCTAAAATTCTAGTTTGAAGCTTTTAGATTATGAATTTTTCTTCCTCAAATTGATTATAAATTCGAGTGCTGTGGTTAATCATTTTCCATCCTACCAACCCCTACACATTCCATATGGGATTTCCAACAAGTTTCGTGAAGGAATCGGGCAATTAAAAGCTTTAGAATCGGCTTCCCAACAAAAGGCGAGAAACATGTTTTTCGGCGAACTTTGTAAGGTTATAACTCGAGCTACAAACCACGACAAGGTATGAAATTACCCTCTACTTCTTCCTTGAAACTTCATCTAAACATTTCGTAAAGGAATTTTGCCCATTAGAGGTTTATATAGAGTGGTACAAAGAAAAAACCAGAGGCCTAGGATGAGAAAAATCGTGATTTTTCTAGCAACAAACGAAGAAGTTGAAGTCCAAAGTCAAAGGTCAAACTTTGACAATAAAAGTCAAAGGTAGCCATATGTTGACCTTTCTACACTTTTTGATCAATTTGTACCCCTTTCAGACCGTTCTCATGAATTTTTTTATGGTTCCTGAAACTAGACTCAAAGATGAATATAGTAAGGATAATTTAGAATAATTCGGATACTGGAAGCTCGAGACGGAAGTCCCGAACATCGACGACGAGGTAAGTAGTCACCTTGGACTTTTCTTAAGAAATACTTGTTGTTATTGCTTGGATTTCCACATGAACCCTAAACCAAGTATGATTATAAAAGAAAAACTCAAAGAACCATGAGTTAAGGCCTTGAACCGATCAAATTGCTCAAGATTTAAGTAACATTAAAATAACCAACTAGATGAACTTCGCTGCCTAAGAAATTTTAATGCTATGCATATTATAGCATGTTGAGGTTATATATGAAATTTGGTGGTCATTGGATAAGGATAGGTAGGTAAAGCAAGAAATGGTGCAAAATGACCATATTGCCCCTAAGGATGTCTACATACGGTTCATGACCTAGAGGACCTCTAAATGTTATTAAATTATGTGGTAGACCTTATTCTATGATGTTTGAGGATGTGGTGAAGTTTGAAAGCTATTAGAACACGTTAAGTATCAAAACCCAAGAATTAGGAGTTAAATGATCAAAATGCCCCTAGAGTCACCTATGAAAATTCAAGGTCTATACGTGCTCCAAATTTATTTGCTACTTCTTATAAGACCTATTCCTAAAGACAAGAAGGTATTTTCAAGAGTTCAAGTTTATTAGAGCAAGCTTGAAACCTAAAGAAAGTTAGGACCCAAGAAACCCCTAAAGGAAACACCTCAAGACTCAAGACCCTTCTAGAACCCTCTATGGAATTCATTATGAATCTATGACCTTCTAGAACAACTCATGCTTGTTATTACGATAGATTCATATGTTTCGACAAAAATTCTGGTGCTCAACACAGTTTTCTGTACCTTCCAATGGTCTGGCTTGTCGCATTACTTTGATATCTACAAGAATGATAGAGATAGAGCCAAATGCAACAATACTCTATGTTTGTGGGATTGTGGGAGAAAAAGGTATATGTATATTTAACTATAAAGCAAAGTTGTATGCTATGTGCTACACATAGCTGCCAAAATGAATATAAAGAATCGATATAAGCCATAAATTGGAAGGTTTGATATGATATTATAATAATCGATATTTTTGATATGTTGTTTGTGTGCATATGTTTTTTCTTTCTTGAAAATTTGATATGGTGTATTAGTTTTAATGAAATATAAAAACGCCACAAAAATATCAACTTATAAATAGAGTTTTTCTCCATTTTTATCCTCCATTAAAAAAAAAAAACTTAATGAATAGTGTTTAAAAGCATAAAAATAAAAAAATAAAAAAACCGAACTTTAATGGGTATATAATATTATGCCAAACATTATAATATTTTCTTTTAAATATTTTTTTTTATAAAATTAATGGATATCATAATAGCATTACTTGTGGATTCATAGACTAGTTGGAGGAAAGAATCCAAGCCCTATATCCTACCCCTTCAATGTCTTAAAAAAGGTAAAGGGTTTGACCCATATGTAGAATGGAATCTCTTTCATCATCATTAGGACCTCGAGTAAAGGCTCTCTCTTGTAATATAGAAAAAAGGAGATTGTAGCCCACTGCTAGCATTAAAAACGCATCTTTTTACGGAGAGATTTCAAACACCCCTGGTAAAAGTTTTAGTTAGCCAATTTTTGTAGATGACAATCCGGGGTATTTAGACGTGTGTTTAGGCAAGGGACAATTATTAGCATATTAGGGAGGCTAAATATTACGATTTTAGTGGCATACGATGATGTGCTGAGGAGACACCAATGTTAATTCCTTGTTAGTGCGCGTTGCCACTAGTTTGTCTGGTTCATTTTCTTTGCATGGTGGTTTTATTTTATTTAAATGTTGTGCACTTTCACATGCAACTACATGTCAAGGCAGCACCACCAAAGAAAGTTTTTTAGGAACATCCAAAATGATTTGCTAACCCCTCCAAGTAAAGAAATTCATATGAAAAAGAGAAATAGACAGAAAATAATCATTGTGCATTCTCGGGTAAGCT